>CM076403.1:38831551-39189877 GCA_038363315.1 Mugilogobius chulae | reverse complement strand
ACCCACCAGCGAAAAACGAGGGACTGTACTTGCCAAGTTTCCAGGATAAATCGCTGGGACATTTGTTTCTTCATTACATGAACAAAGGAGAGAGACATGAAAACAACACAGTGAGTGTTTTATACTAAACTAGGTGTGTTTGCTCGTTGTTTTTATAGGAGTAAGTTGTGCTTTCCGTTTGGAGCTTATTGAATTTGTCTGGTCAACAGCACGAAATTAAAGACTCTACGAACATAAACGAATCCACAAACGTGTTCTACAAGGTCTAAGCTTTTAGACAGTTTTTATTTTTTGACAATCCGCCTTATATTGGGCGAAGTTATGATCAAAACAGATGAGGAAACAATACGTGAACACATTTAATAGCGCGAAATACGGCGGCGAACCGCGGCGCGTTTGTCGGAACAGATCAGCTCAATTCTCATAAAAGAAGCACAACACGTGAGTCCAGGAGTCTGCACAAAGGTTTTAGTCAGGATTGTTGTTTGAGACGTGTTTCACTGTCCAGTATGAGGCTGCAACTCAGAAAAAAGACTGAACCAAAGAGTTAGACTGCAGCCCTGGCACCTGCAGTGACACACCTGCAGTCACAGTCTATGTCTCTCTGCTGAGAGAATCACTGACCCTAATAGACCTATTTCCACAAGTTTAAAGGCTGTTGGTTATGCAATAAACAACAGTTTTTTTTTGTTTTGTTTTGTTTTGTTTTTAAGATAAACTGCTGAAAAATAAGATTGTTACCTAAACATAGTCCAAATTGCAGGAAATGACATCTATTTTAGTCCAAATCTCCTGGGGAGGGCCCCAGACCCCCGCCTCTGGCTACATAGCCAGCCCTTTACTACAAATCAGCGGTAACACAGGCTGCACACATTGAAAATCTTAGTTACCTAATGTAACTGTAGTTCTATGAGTATGTGCGTAGCCCGTAGGGCAGTGTATGTTTTGCAATGTGCCGCTGAAGTGGCAAGGGCCCCAAAGTCAAATTCTGCTTAGGGCCCCCTGAAGGCCAGGGCCGGCCCTGACAACTGCCGCGTCGCGTCGTACAGCCAACAGCCCCGACTCCCAACTGATTAGCGTGCGCACCTTTTCTATATTAGCTAATCACTGTGCCCCGGAACAAGACGCGGAGAGCAGCAGAGGTAAACACGCCCCTAATGTTACCATGGCAACCTGTGCACCCTGTTACATTCCTCCCCCTCAACTGAATCGGTGTCCTCACCGATTGACACAGCTATGACCAGGGACGAAATATAGCTCTGGCAAAGTTGCCCGCTCCTTGCCCCACAGAACCTGTATCTCCGTTTTCATTGCAAACATGTTCTGGAAAGGCAGTGAGATTGGGGCATTTACCAGCAGTCTTGCTTGTGGCTCTTCGAAGTACAACATCTCTGCTGTGGGATGACTCTTCTACTAAAGGTGGCGTAGGTTCTTGCAGCCCGACAGCTGCTTTCAACTTCCATGGCGAAGGATCATTTCTTGTAGGGCGCGGGAAAAACCCGGAACCAGACGTTTCATCGCTAGGAACATCTTTAGGCACCAGAGGGGATGAAACCAGGCGCCTCTGTGGTGAGAGTGGTCCCAAAGGCCTGGACAAGCTGCAGGTCAGCTCCTTCCCGTCACTGGCTCCTCCACCTCTGACAAAGCTGCGACCTCGCCGACATCCACCACTGCCCCTGTCACATCTTTTGGTCGTCCACCCCTACTGGCTCCTTCGATCCAAATAACATTCCCGTCCAAAGTTTTTCCAGTCATAGATGTCAGAGCCACTTCTGCATCTCTTGCACTGTAGTATTTAATGAAGGCAAATCCACGGGATCTTCCAGTAACTTTGTCCTTAATAACTTCAATGTCTTTGATGATCCCATACCTTCTAAACACTGCACTCAGTACATCCTCATTGGTGGTCCAGCGCAGGCCTCCGACAAAGAGGTTCCCTTGGCTCAACCCCTTTCCATTTCTTCTCCAGGGCAGACTTGATCCACTGGAAGGTTCAGGGTGACCACAGAACTGGGACCTTACAGTAGCTGAGACCTTAAGAGACTTAGCTGAGTGGACTGACTTTGAGCGGACTCTGACAACTTTACAAAAACGGACAATATGCCCTGGCCTCCGGCATCGGTAACAGACTTTGTTGCAACCTCTCGGGCCTGCCCCATTCCCCCCTAATGTCTGACCCATAACACTAGGAGGTTCTAGTTTCCCGAAAACTGAGGGTTAGTCAATACCTGGGTGGGGTTACTCTGACGACCAGCTCTGGAGCGGAAACTAGCCTGGCACTGACGAGCGACGTGCCCTGGCTGCTGACACCTGTAACACACATCACTATTCGACCCTGGAAAAGTAGACAAAGAGGGCTGCTGCATGGCTGCGAGAACATTAGTTATATGATCGAGCTGTTCTTTTTGCTTTTGCACAAGAGCTGTTAAGCTAGCAAGCTGTGACATGGTGGAACTAGGAGCAGACTCATCTCGAGGTAGCAAATTAGCGTTTTGCACAGCACAGACTGTAGAACCTGGACCATTTACATCCACAACCCCTCCTTCGCGCTCCCACTTAATTGCCTCAGCTCTAACATCTAACATAGTGGCATCAGGGTTATTGTCAATGTACCGTCTCAATTCCCTTCGTAAATCTGGATTTTGAACATTTTGAGTGAACTGATCACGAAGCATAACAGTAGTATTGTGTAGACGAAAAGGAGAATTAGCAGTAACCTTGTCCATTAAACAAAACAGTGCATGAGAAAACTCCTGTAGACTTTCACCGTCCAATTGCTTACGAGAAAAGAAGTCCTTTTGAAGTGCCACGTGAAACTTTTGGCAACCATACAGTTCTTTCAAAATGCTAACTACTTTTTCAGGGTCCTCACGTTCTACTGCAGGTCTATATTTTATCTCGTCCTTGGGCTCCCCCTCCAGGTGATCCAATACGAAAGCAGCCTGGTCTGCAGGTGCAACATGTCGAAGTCTCATAGTAGTCTAATTTCGTCCACCCACTCATCTACCCCAATACCGTGAGCTCCTCGGAAGACCGGGCATTTTCTTTCACGTGGTAGGTAGATGATGCGGTCCGTAGTGGTGACCGGGGGTGCGACCAAGTCAGCTGAAGTGTTCACAGCCCGTCCTTCTGTACTCTGGCCAGCCTGCGCCTCGTCTCGTTCCCGCTGCAGCCGGTTCCTCTCAGCCTCCAGTTCCTGGATTCTGGCTCGCAGCTGCTCCAGCTCCTCGGCCATTGCTCAGTGGGACAGTCACCTCTTTTGCCCTGATAGGCGACCAGCCACGTCCCACGATGCGCCTACTGCTGCTCGATTATTACTCCCTCAAAAACACTACTAAAAAAATACTTCTATTTCTCAAAGCCAATTAAACCACTCTGCTGTGTCACCAGATCCTGCCAACAACTGCCAAAAACATTGTAACCCTGAGCGGTAAGACCCCCACCCCAAGTAAGATCTGGTACAAATACAAACAACAGCAGAAGTAGCAAAATATAGTTTTCTTTATTTAGTTTACATATTAAAATTTATTCGTTTATTTCACATTAAAATCACACCCCAAAAACCCAAATAATTGTGGAACTTAAGCCAAACAAAAATAGATTACAAAAACTAAAGTCAAACCAAAAATATTAATAACGTTAATAAACCAAACCAAACAAAACAAAACAAATTAGTAAATTAACAAAACCCACTCTAAGAACCACAATTTGAGCTTTATGGCTAAGGTGCTAGTTTTTAAAAGTGCTATCAGTGTTTAAAGTGCTTTTTAGTTTTAAGAGCGCTATGTTGTTTAAAGTGCGACTTGCTTATAAAGTGCGATTGGTAAAGTGCAATTTACTTTTTGAAATCGAGATCACCAAACCCCAGCTACACTGCCATTGCACAGCTACACAATTAAAAACATACACTTGTACAACGATTTCCTGCACACAAGACTTTAGCACTAAGAGCTTTTGAGGAAGTATAATCGAGCAGCAGGGCAAGACTAAACACATGACACACATAATTAGTCATTGCAGTATTGAAAAGGCTACTCTGAAACAAACAGGATAGTTACCCTTTAAGTTTGATTCCCCGGCCGAGCACACATCAACCCTGGGGCTAGGATCGCAGCCACGGAGCAGCCCCTGCCACAGGCTCCTCCAGCAACGCTACCATAAAGTTTGAAACATGAGTTTAGCAATCAATAAATTTAATAAAAAGGAGAAAACAGCGCTAAACTTTACTTACAACTGCCGCGTCGCGTCGTACAGCCAAGCCCCGACTCCCAACTGATTAGCGTGCGCACCTTTTCTATATTAGCTAATCACTGTGCCCCGGAACAAGACGCGGAGAGCAGCAGAGGTAAACACGCCCCTAATGTTACCATGGCAACCTGTGCACCCTGTTACATTCGGTCTACGCAAAGGTGACACACATTGCTATAAACATGCATGCTTTAAAAAAAAAACATATCTAATTCATGAAATGCAAGATTGATAGGTTTGAAATCAGAGAGAATCACACACACGTCTGTCATGGAGACGAACACGTGATAGATCATCCAGAGAAGTTATTTAAACCAAGTTTTGACTTATTGGTCTTCCAGTTCAGTTTTAGACTTAAGGCGGGCAGACAGACACCCATTTTGGGACAATTTTTCACTTGTGCGACAATTTTGGAGATCGTCCTGAGTTTCAGCTCAGTCGTGAGTCGTGCCCCGTGTAGTGTACATGGGGTAACGAGACGCAATTAACGCCACACGATCAGCTTCTGATCAACAATCATAGGATCGTGAGAAAATCAAAGTTGGTCGCTCCTTGTGGAAATATGGCTCTGTAGAAGCAGTGACACACTATTTCTCAAACTGCCCATGAACATTTTTGTGTTTGCTCATGGGCAAAACAGTTTGTTTTTAAACGGGGCATCTTCACATCTTTCTTCTTCTTCTTCTTCACCTTTTATGTTGTGCTTCCGGACAGGGAGTTTGACGCTCGGTAGGTCAATGTACAGCGTGAGCACTCAGATCGCCTAAGACCATCTGGCCGTGTAGTGTGAGGACATGAATCGTGAGCTGCTAACTTTTGACCGTAGCAATTCACTCGTACAGTCTGAGCAGGCACTGTATATCCACGACTGAAAAGTGTCTACCCGCCTTTAGGTGTGATTTTCTGTTTCCATCTTTTGTCAAATCTTCGCTCTCAACAGCATTCTGTACGTAGGAAACCAAAACAAGCCAGCATGCTCTGAAAGCTATATCGACTCATTTCAGATCCTTCAAACAGGCCAGTATGGTTCATTTATGACATGAGGGTGAAAATATTCTTAACTAAATATAATAAAGTTGGTGTGGCAGTCTTACATTTTGGTATAAGACTGGAACATTCAGTTTTAGGTTCTTGTATGTTTAAATGATTCCTCACTAACATGTTTTGCGTGTGTGTCACATGTTTATTTGATGTTGGTTGTGTAGACACATATTTGTCTACATTGTGAAAAACCTTGCATTCCTTTTGAGTTTGCAAGTTAAAAGAATGCTTCTAAATATGCATGTGCGTTGTTTACATTGTGTAATTAGAAAATGGAATGGTGGAATGTCCATATGCTGACGGTCCGAAAACGCAGCTGCGGCTGGAGTTTTGTGCCTATAAATCAGTTTGTACGCAGTCATTTTGGTAAGCATACGGTTTCACAGAGATTATGGTTATTTCTGTCAACATAATGTAAACTTTGGTCAGAACCATTATCCTAAAGTAGATGTTGACCCACCAACAGATGTTGCACTTCAGAGCTGGCTGTAAATTCACTGCAGATGAAAAAAAGATGGAGTTAATTTTAAATTGATTGAGAGTTATTGTGAGAATAATATATTGGTTCAACTCTATACAATCCTTCATCTTACCATAGTCCTTGTGAAGCATGTTTCTTAGAAAAACCTAATTGAGTGTATGTGGCAATTACTGGGTTCAGGTGATGGCTCATGTCTGCAGAGTGCTTCAAGATGATTTACCTGGAAAAACTGAACGAGTTTCTAAGAATCCTAATTATTCATCTCAAGTTGTAAGCTATTTGCACTATTACCACCATCTGCTTATCACCACACTTGCATTATATTGCTGTCTGTATGTAGTGTACAACAGACAGGGCTCATTTTGATGCTTAGGAGTTCAGTTAGATTAATTTGGTCTTCTGATAATTCATTTCTTGTTCCCATTAGGGGTCGCGGGTACTCTTCTGATAATATATTATTATTATTTTCACAGACCAGTGTTTGTTTATTTACCTGACAGGTCCAAGTTCCAAGTAAAAAGAGCAACAATCCTGTCAGGTAAATACATTTTGGTCTGTTTTGAATCTTGCAGACAGATCTTACATGCTGCTTTTACAATACACATTTTATACTGGCACAATCTTACATTTTTTTTACATTTTTTTAAATAAACCTCATGGAAAGTTCTATCCTGATGAGCAGATAGTGATAGAAGAAATGTAATCATATCCAGGCTTAATCTAAAAAAAAAAACATGCTCCAGGTTTGCAACAAAACTTAAATTAGTTCTGTAATGAATTGATTCTTTTAAAATATATATGATAATGTGTAACAAACTTTATTTAAAGTTATGTTAGTGCCAGAGTGTACTATTTAAAAGAAATTTGTGGGGAAAATGTTTGAATAAATGTTCTTCATACCACATTTATATCAGTTTTTTATCAAGTTACAAGGCACCTGCATGCAATCTATAGTTATAAGTATCACATGAGAGACAGCTCTCATGCATCATGCAGTATATGTGTTTCACTGACCTAAAGTTTGAGCCTTATGTTGAATAGCCTTATTCAAGATTAAAAAAGTTGAACCAGTGAAGTAAACCTTCATTTCCTCCCTTGTGCTCCTTTATCTAAGCATAAAGAAGTAAGTTACTACCCACCTGTGCTTCCCAAAGCTATTTCCTCTATTTTATGTTTATCTGACACGCTGCAAGGCCAATATTTCTCCTACCATAGAGTAAATAAAGACAAGGTTATGTAATCAATCTTTTTGCCATTTGAAATCATAATATTGAACACAACTGTCAGCCGTGCCATTAGCATGATTCATTCGTGCCGTTTTACATTTACAATTTCCCTACAAGAACAACATTGATTCTGGGTGTGTATTGTGTGTGCGTGCCTATAGCTCCCATTTGTTTAAGTGCACTCCCCCGTGTGTTATTTAGTGCGTTCGTCTGACACTATTTCCTTCTTATTTTCCCTCGTAATTTGAATCAGAGAAAACGTATTAATTTTGTCCGGCCTGAGCGGAGCCAGTAAATAAATCTCTCCTATTATTACCACAATGCCCTGTCAGGTCCATACATCATCTCAGCACATCATAATTAATAGCACGCTAAACTATTCTGTTCAATTAAGCATGAGGCAAAAGACGGCAGAGGGAGAAGCCAAATAAAATCAGTCCAAATGTGTAATAATAAAAAGTCTTGCTATTACACAATTATAAATCACAACTCAATAGCTGCCCATTGGAATAATATTTGAGTTAGCTTGATACCTAAGTAAACATTCAAGTCCATATAGTTATAATGCGCTCGAGACTGCCTCTCAGTGCTCTTCTAATGGGAATGGTGCTTATGCAAGGAGATCTCACCCCAGGGCTTTCCACTATTTCTGCCAAGCCTCTGTCAGGTCAATGCTCCCATATAAAAAAAAGTAAAATAACATGATGAAGATGGTAATAGCCAAGTGAGTTTGTAGCAAAACACATTTTTACTGTGCGTTCCCTCAGGTGATTCAGAGGCCAAACATCCCGAAATGCAGCCTCTTCAAATGTCAGATAAACAGAGAAGCAACAGCAGCAGTGGGAAAATGTGGAGAATTGTTGGAGCATAGAGATGTGTCTGTGAGAAAAATAACATATATAAATACAAGCACGCATTTCCATTTTAGAAAACGCGACAACGGAATTTATTTAGAATCCAAGGCAAAGGCGAAAAAACTACTCGGCTGTCAAGTTCCCTGCATGTTCTTATCAGTGTGTCATGTGGTTAAATAAAGTTTCCAATGACTTTTTAAACTTAAATGGGTGCTTAAACTGTCTCTTATCTATTATGGCCAAGAAAATACATTTATTTAACTCAGAGAGAAAAAAAATCGCCACCGACGGATTCAATGAATACAAGTATGAGACAAAATTAAAACACAATCTGGTTTTTACAATGTAATATCTTGTTAAAGTATTTAGGTGAAAATTAGTTTGCAGTTGTTCACTAAAATCCATAGTTTGTTATTGTTGTTGACATTGTGGCTTGAACAGCTGTGAAAAAATACTAAAATGCATTGTTGTGAACAATATCAAGTCTCAGAATGCATTAGATGCATTAACAAGAAGTAAAAAAGGTTCAAATTTAATATGTTAGTTACTTACAAAAACATCAGATCAAATCTACATCGTACCGGGCAATCAGGTTAGCTTATTAGCATGACACAGATGAAACAAAGGAGCTGATTGGTCGTCTGTTATTTAGACCAAAATCTAACTTCACTAACCTCACATTAAAATTGTTTTTTGCTTCGCTCATTGATTCTGCAGAAATTTGCGATGTTTTTCAGTTCCACGTGATATTTTTTTCATGTAATTTTTTTGTCGGGAGCCGCCATGTTGTTTTTAACTTGGCGGATGATGCGTGTCTCTGATTGGCTAATTAATCTGTCAATCATGGCTACAGAAATCCGAAAGAGGGACAAGGCGGCCAGACGATATATTTTTAATATATGTCTAGATTTTCCAGGCAACTAAAAGACACCGAAATGAAATATAAATGCAACACTTACAGGACACTCAGTTGGGTGTACAACAACTGTGAGAAGTGGGATGGATTTGCAGGCAGGCAGGTAGATGACCATGACCATAAACAAGCTTTGAACTACAATGATGCGGCTAAATTATAGATTCTTATAGATATAATCAAGTGTGGCCTTTATTCAGGTGCACTCACTAGTGCAGACAGACAGATAGACATCTTTTGCAACCCTAATCCTATCTGTTGCATTTTTGCATTGAAATATCAGTCCATTATTTTCCACTATGTTTTATTTTGCTAAGCAAGATTTTGAATAAGGTATTATCTTCTATTCTGACGGGTTGCTGAAAAGACTTAGTTTGTGCAGTAGTGTTTGAATGCAGAAATCGGAATCACCGTTCCTTTATGTTCCAAAGTAATATAAAAATATACATTAGAAACTGTCTGAAATAATAAGAAAACCATTCAACCTTCAAGCATTGTGTACACAGCCTTATCTCTGCGCTGGAGCTATAGTATCCCTCCTTTCATAACACAAACACTATTTGAATTGTATGAATAAATGTACCATTTGGAGTGTGCGGATGTTCAGAGATTTAAAGCACTCTCTTGTTTGTTATTGTAGCCTTCCATTACAAACGCTGTCCTTGGGCACAGCTCCTCTCTATAACTTTAATCATATGTATAATAATCGTAATACAAAATGCACTACACTTTGTCACAGCACTGTCACCGTATACCTTTTCACTTAGCAGGATAAATACTTGTTTCATGTAGAAGCTATTTCGGAAAAAGGATGGAAGTCCCAGAGGAAATTTCATATCTGATGTCCCATTTGTCACTGCTGCATGTAACTCAGAATTTATGGTTCCTATTACCAGATCAGTAAATCCAATGTTCTGTAGCCCAGAGCTCTTTTGTTGCTTGATTTAGTTTATCTGAAAAATGCATTCCACAATAAAATATGAATATGTCAGTGGAGGCAATTTATATCATGGCAGAATCCAAATAAAAACTACTTGCAGAGATTTATACCTTTCCATGCCCAGGATATTACCAAGTGCAGCCGTGGGAGATAGGTAAATTACATGTTTTAGATGAAATAACTTTCCACGCATTACCACTTCTCTGTACGCAGATGAGCTTTGAGAGACTCAGTTAGACTCCTCCATAAAAGGAAGAAGAAAACGTTACGTGACTGAAAACCTGCTGTGTTTTTGGATTGTGGTGCATTTTGATCTTAAAAGTTCTGTTGACGACATTTTAGATTTGTTTGTAGATAAGTAAGTAAGTAAGTAAGAAGGTACGGAAGTAAATAATGTGGGATGTTAGTGTAAGTAAGTGGGTAAGTAAGCAACTATGCATGTAAGTACAGTAAATGTAAGTATTAAGAGTAAATAAGTGTAAGTAAGTAAATAAATAGGCGTGTATGGTTTTTGAATGTTTATTATTTATATTTCACATAGATGTCTTCCAAAGTGCTTCACAAGTAAGCAAGTACTGTAAGTGTAGGTAAAGTAGGTGTCAGTATGCAAGTAACTCAATGTCAACTTTATTTGCATAGCACATTTACAACACAAGCTGCCCAAAGTGCTTCACACGCACAATAAAATAGATATAAAAACACACAATTTACAAAATAGATGATTACAAATTGAAAGAAACAGATATTTAGAATTAAAAACCAGAGCAAAGAAATGTGTCTTAAGTGCAGATTTAAGTCTCTAGTAAGTACTGTAAGTAGGTAAATAAGTGTATGTATGTACTGTATCTTCTTTTGCATAGGATTGCAATATCCTTACTTCTTGTTCAGTGGTATTATTTTGTTTCCTGTGTAGACACATTCTTTAGTTGTGTCATTTTCAATAGTCATTTGGTCTGATTGTACGATAATGTAAACAGTCTATAGATAATATAGTCTCTAGGTATTGTATGTAGTCATCATGCAGAATTTTTGACACAATCTCCAAGTATTGTTAACAAACATTCATTAAGGTTTTTTCTAACCTCATACACTGCTTAGTCATGTCAAACTGTCGTGTAACCAAAGGTGGTAACCCATGGTGGTGGCTGCTTCTGATGGTAGAGTCCTACGTTGTTTGTATATTGTATTTATTTTGATACAATATATTCATCATGTTGCCCTCTTTTGGTTTAATCAGTCTAGAGCTGCCCTATTAGTTGTTTACTTCTGCTTTTGACTTGGCTTGGTCTCAGATGTTTGGTAGTTTGGTGCATATTGATTAAGACAAGAAAATTGCATTTCAAGACACAATTGCTGCTGTAAACATAATTCAGGAACCTATTTATTTTATTTTATTTTTTTGTAATTAAAAGAAAGTTTGTTCAGTCATAAATCCTGAACAAACCTTTTAATGTGATTGATTTGTTGTGTACTGATTTACTAAGTTTGGAACGTGACATCCAATACTGGGTTAGACAATTTACATAGAAACATTCTGCTAAAGATTCAGGGAAAACCATGTTATTGTTATTATTTTGAGAAGCTGTTGTGTGTGCTTCATTTGATCTGGCCAGCACCATACTGTATGTAAACTTACGCAAGTACGCAATTTACTTTGATCACACGTTTTAGATTTGCATTTGAATCATGCTTTTCATTGTGTTCCATAGAACTGAACCAAAAGCCAGAGAAAAAAAGGACAAACTCAAGGTCAGAATCCATTTGACTTGAAAGTTTTTCTCTCTTAGCCCTCTCTGCACTTCAATTTAACGTTTCATTATTCAAAGAGAAAATGAAAATTGGAGCCTGGAGCATTTGTATTTGAACAAAGAGAAGGAAAGAGATTATGAATGTTCTAAATGTAATTTCTATTAGGACTTCCATTATTCTTCTATTAATCACAGATTCATTCTCAAGTATAACATGTTCATACAGTATTCATGTGCATACAAGGAGAAAGAGATATTGCCAAGGCTATTTCAAATGTTTAATTTATAGTGCGCTCATGGCTGCTGGGAGAATAGTTTTTTTGCAAAGGAAAATGTTACGCTTTAATCAAAATTTATGAATGGCGGTTGAAACCAATTTAGCAAAAGCCCAGCTATGGAAGTGAAACAAAAACATTTCATATAAAACAGACTTTGTACAAGCAGCAATGAAAATGCATGTCTCTGTTGTTTGTATGCATTCAATCGAGGAGTTAATATTCACAGAAAGAGAGAGAGAGATGGGATTTAATGCATACTGATTACTCTGGAGACCCACCATTCAACTCGCAATACAAAGTGTCAATTAAAGAGTTTCTAAGCCTTGATAAAGTGTACCTTAAACAGCTGATCAGAGCATGCACGCCCCTATGCAGGATCTGAGCTGCAGTTTGGCTTAAACGTAGCAAATTCATCTCTGGAGAGAAATCTTGTAATCCCGTTTTATATCTCTAAGCAGATGAATAAGTATGCTATTCAGACGCACTGATTTCCACTGAGCACTTGCACTTACGGCAGCTCGGCGCAATGGAAACACCAGCCATTTACATTCAGGGGAAGAAGAGAAAAGCACATTAATGTAAATACAAATTCAAAGCCTGTTTTCTGTAGAGTAAGGAGTGATTCCTGAATGTTTTTGTATTTAAGAGCATTGGATAAAGAATGTAAGGTTTTTCCATTTGTGTGCAGTGAGGTTTTATAGGAAACAACTGCAGGGTGTCCTAGTTTATGTACTGAATGTCTGCAAAGATGTTTATGTCTGTCAGCTCTTTGAGTTTTAGCAGCTATAGGCAGGTTCACATTGACTGATAATCTCTGCTACACAGTGTGTGATAATTACAAGGAACAAATGCAGTTTCCAGATTATACACACCACGTTCCCTAAATATTTACAGACTTCAAACTTGTAGGTTTTAAAACCATCATGTATTTTGTTTGTTTTATTAATAAGTGTCACACTTTTAGTTGGTCATGATCTTATTACAAGGCAGAGACTCCGCTTTAAGAGCAAAATCCCAAAAGCACTAAATACATAAATGATGTCCAACACAAATTATGCAAAATTGTAGGACTGAAACAGTTAATCAATTAACTGCAACTATTAGATAATTTAAAAATTCATCAACTAATTAAAGGGACTGTACCTGATTTTTGCATCCTAAAAATGTAAACAAACAGAAATAATTAATT
Source organism: Mugilogobius chulae (assembly GCA_038363315.1). Taxonomy (NCBI): domain Eukaryota; kingdom Metazoa; phylum Chordata; class Actinopteri; order Gobiiformes; family Gobiidae; genus Mugilogobius; species Mugilogobius chulae. The sequence goes on along the minus strand of CM076403.1, from coordinate 39,176,959 downwards.
TTAACCTTTTTCCTTCAGTCTACATGATTTCCTCACGTAGCTAATGCATTCTGAGCTTCAGAATTGTTCATCATGATGAGTTTTAATGTTTTTTCACAGCTTTTAACAGCGAGGTGAGTCACTATGCTAACAACAGTTAGCCACAATGCTAAAAACAACAACAGAAAAAGCTGCACACAAACGGGATTTTATTAGACATAGACAGGACTTTGGGGAATAATTTCCACCTGAATAGATGCATTAACAAGGCATCAGTGATAGGGGGAAATTGCTTTTAAGTTATCTTGTTGCAAAAAAATCGAGTACAGTCCCTTTAAGTAATTGAATTAAGTGGTCTCTATTTGGGCTTAAGCGTGCCCATAGCCGACGAACCTCATGCTGACATTTGAACGTAAACAACCTAATTAAGATGGATTGTTCAAGTATGTTTGAATAAACAAAACAGAACCCTGGGTATGTTTTTGACAAGGTAAATATTATAACATAACTAAACCCAGTTAGTTAGGTGTAATGTATGACTTTTTGGCAAACTGTACATTTGTATTTAACCCTCTACTGCATGACTTTTTATTTTAGGAGGAAAAAAATATTTCAAGATACTTTTTGAGAGCTTGTGGGTCCCTGACATTATATCAATTATAACATTTGACCCCCACGCCCCCCCACAAAAATCTGGGTTTGTTGCCTCAGGGCAACAGTGTGCGATGAGGGTACTAAAACACCAAGGTTTTCAATACTGAATGGAATAGGAGAAAATAATCTAAAAATGTATCAGAAAAGGTTTTATTCAACATAATACTAAAATTTACCTAAAAAAGAGCCAATTTAGGAGAAATGACGTTCCCACTTGCACCTATATCTACCAGCTCAAGGAGTTGCACTATTCGCCCTGTGTAGATCTCAAAGTTATGTGGAATACCTTCAAAGCTGGCTAAAATGAGTATTTTGTATCCCCATTTCTTAGGTTTGGCTGGTAGATATTGCTTGTTCTTATTCTTTCCCTTGAAGGGAACTATCTGTTCATCCACAGCCAGCTTCTCACTCATTGGGATGGATTGCAATTTTGAAATAAGATGGTCTACCAGTGGTCAGATTTTGTAAAGTGGATCTGGACTTCCTGCAGGTATTGCCTCATTGTCGTTGAAGTGGAGAGCTTTCTTGATGGCCTCCCATCTGTTCAGACTCATGGTATCAGCTACTTGATGCACCGAGAGGCCTTGGACCAAAACATCCGAGTGACTGGTAACCCAAACAGTGACATGTAGACTACAGTACCTATGAACTGTTCAAGTTCTTTAGTGCTGAGTTTTAAAGGTCTGCTTGGGTTGTTTAGTTTAGTTTAGTTTATTAGTTTATTTAACAGGGACAGTGTGCAAAAACATTGAAGATGCTTTGCACCAGATTTTAGCCGTAGCTAGTTTCCATCTGCAGTCCCTGAGCAGGTGAGATATACAAAATTTAACAACAACAACAACAGTCAAACCTGTAGAGCATACAGGTCTGACTGCTCTGTGATCACTGACAGGATATTTTCTGAAAAAACATCTTGAAGTAATCTTCTGATCTCGGAAGGCTTCCTTGCCATTCAGGATAGTCGGGGAAGTTGGCATTATGGGGTGTTCTCCAGCCATTGTCTTCCTCTGGTTCAAAGACCTCATCCTCATCCTCATTTTCATCCCAACACACACACACCAACACACATCTTACAGAACCCTGACTGACCCCTGACCTACACTGAGTGTCAAACCTGATTCAGGGAGCCACTCTTCTCCACTATCACTCTCGTCCTCAAGCTCACTGTCTTCACTGTCGGATGGAAATTCACTACCATGTTCATTCTTGGACCCATAAAATGTTTTTATGTCCATTTCCTACAAGCAATAATACTCATTATTCACTCCAACACATCTCTTCTTGAGCACTATTTTTCCCAACAAAAGTGCTACATCTGCATGATGTTGCCCTAGGGCAACACACCTAAAACACAGTATTAGCATAAACATACAAGTAAAAATTATATGTAAACAATCAAATGTGCATCTTGACATATTTCTGGACATTAAAATATTTTTTTGTATCAAATTATTCCAATTTAACCCAGAGAAAAGTGGTATTTATCTTACCGTTACCTAGCACTGTGTCACATGTGACTTTGCTTCCAGAAATGACTGCTTCAGACTCAGTCAAATGTGCACACCCACTTCAGCCTCTGATTTTATTGGACAGAAACATGTCTGCTAACATTATAAAAAAACAAAAATAAAAAAAACTTAAAGGGCCAGTGTCCAAGCCAAAAAAGTGGTTTGTTGCCTAAAAGCAACACTATGCGGTAGAGGGTTAAAGAAAAGAATAACAAAACTCTAACCCATGGCTATTCAAGTAGTTATTACTGAGGGTCAGATTTTTTGAGAGAGCCTTGGTCTCCAGGCCGGGTAGTTCCACAGCCCGAGACCAATGTTTCCAAAAATCCAAAAGACTGTACAAAATATGTTAGTCTCTACTTCTATAGCCAGTGTTTGCTTTGAATTGCTCTAAAACATGTCCAATCAATGAACCAACATCAATCAAATACTAGACCAGTAAAGTCTGAAGAGTAACCAGCATTAAGCCAAAATTATGTGTCTATAGTAGAATTACACAAAAACTAAAATGGGACCCACTCAGGTCGAAGATAACCCCAGAATTAACTCTGCAAACAAGAAGTATATGTATAGTTGCAATGTTTGAAAGACTGGTGGGCCAGATCAGATCTTTGGAGGGCCAAATTTGCCCCCAGGCCTGAGGGTGAATGAACATGCTCTAAGCCCTTGTCCAAATATTCTTTAGTTTGCTGTAAACATAAGTTTTTTTGACTCTATTATTTGGTTGTGTCCACAGCTCCAGGCTAAATCGTATAGTTCTCCATACAATAAGTCCAGAGCTACGGTACGACCAGTGAGTGAAACCACAGCGGCCAGTCGTCCCAAGTGTCAACAATATCACAGCGGGGCTATTTGTGGTGCCCCATTTTGTCCCAGAGCAAATGAAGAAAGCAGAAAGAAAGAATAAAAGCTTTTGGTATCCAACAGGAACACGAGACGATTCAAGACATTGATTCACCTTGGGTTCAGAACCGCAGTATCTAATTATAGCCATGGGAATCGAGTCAAGGCCATGGTATTTCAGGGTTGAAGAAAGACAACATTGGACTATAACTATGGTCTGCTCTACATGAGTCAAATTCCCTGTGTGGTTTGGGCAGCCATTAAAACCGAATGAATGCCCTTTTCGCAGCCAGGAGCCACGAGCTAGTCTACCTTCATTGTAGGTCCACGAAAAAGGTTAACATTTTTCCAGTGATCAGCACGGAGCGTGTTAAAGAAAAAAAAAAAAAGCATTGGCGTGTAGGTGAGATAAATGATGGAAATTGAGGTTAGCTGACTGGTAATTGGCGCTAGCTGTACAGTGTTTACCACGAGCTAAGTAGGCTGCACAAAGTGATCATAGCGGATGAGGCATTGATATCGTAACCTAGCGACTTGGCGCCCCATGAAAGTGTTGCTTATGCATATATCAGCTCTCCATCAAAGCAGAGAGAGAGAGGGGTGGATGTGGGGGATGGGCTTTTATAAGTGAGGGGGAGAAAAAGGGGGAGGAGGGGGTTGTTCTCTGGAGCACACAACCTCATTATTCAGTCTATAGAACAGCACATCCACTTCATTGTTCTTCAAATCAGCCCCAAACTCACTGGTTTCATCCAGCGTGCCCAGAATAGAACAGAGAAGAGTCGTGTGTAAAAAGGGTTAGATACACAGAGCCATCAGAGAGCAGAAGATCATCAGAGTCAGATATTCTTTTTAAATGTGGCGTTAGTGATGTGAATCTACAGGCTGGCACAGCACAAGGGAGGCGTTTGAAGTTTGGTTTGATCATTAGTTTGGTCAAGTGGGACACTGTTTTATCCTGTGCTATATTCAATGAGGTGGTGATGTTGTAAGTTAACTAAGATTAATTATGTGAGAGAAGTTGCTACAATAAGAAAAAAATATCTATTTTTTTTAATCTATGTTATAAAGCTTGACAAATATCCACTGTGGATATAAATGTTTTGACTAAATATGTGACTGATTGATTCTAATCATGTAATGATTCTAAACCACGTTTTTCAAATGTATTTAATTCTAGAGTGCTGCTGCCTCTAGACAGTGAAATGAAGGTCAAATAAATACATTTTGTAGATAATAGAATAATGAATTACTTTCTTTTTTGTAAATATTACTATTGTTCTGAAGCAGATAGAAACATAATGCATGATACAACATACATTAGATAACAATATTTTATACAGTTGGCGAAGGATTAAAATGAATAATGTATTCGTGCATTTTTGTCCTAATAAAAAAGTTAACAGGTCTATTTTACTCATTATAGAAAACACTCTTTCAGATAATTCATGAACAAAACCATTTAAATAATACAGAATGTGTTCATTACATTCATATGATGATGAGCCATTCATTATTTCACACTTTAAAAGTGAGTTGATGAACAGGTATTATGTTTCAATGCACATTTATGCAGCCACAAAACAGCAATAGAAACTATTATCCCATTTGCAAAACTGCACACAATCTAGACTCTTAATATTCATCTTCAAAGTCACTATTTTTGATTGTTAAAAGATCCTGTTTCAACGGTAGACTAATGCTAACAACAACTAGCAACACCTGTGCACTAAGCTTTTTTCTTCTTCGTGAAAGATACAAATTACCCCGTGAGCTGCTTTTACAATAATAGGCCTTTTTATAGCTATAACAAAAGTAAAATACTACAGAAAAAAAATGCTTAGTTGCACTGTCTGGCACGTTTTTTCCATTCGTACAATAAGGCTACCAACTATTACTGTAAAATGCAACTGTTACAATGTACGTCTCAATGCCATTGTATTTATTTTCTCTCATGAAGCATAAGATGTATGCACCAGCATGTCTCTTTTGACCGCAGCCCGCCTACACGTGTGCCGTACAAATCACAGCACCAGGAGGCTGCCTCGTGTCCCACCAGTGCTCCATGTAAATATATGTCCTAACTATTCCTCTGCAGCCACATCCATCATGGCCGATATGACAAGGCTCTCTTTGTTCTGGGACAGTGCTTGCAAACACAGCTGGCCCCTCTCTCTCTGTTCTGTATCATAACACTACACCTGTCAGCACGGCACATCAAAAAGTCATTTCAACCTCTGATTAGCCCAATAACACCAATGCTGTTTTCCCCACTCCGGCCATTATCGTCTGAGTCCACCCTGGCTAATTAAAGGCACGCCGTCAACACATGGCCAAGCATGAAAAGAGCACCCCCCTCACCCCTGCCCCCAAACACACATGCACACACACATACAAGAGGGGATTCTCCATTTATCATTCTGTTTATTTTGTCATCATTTATTTAACAATCAGGCCTCTAGAGTTTTGTCAAATAGCTGCACATCAAAGTAAAGGCTCCATCTTTAATACAGTAGGCTCACTTCAGAGATTGATACATAAAGAAGTGGATAATTATGCTGACTATGAATGAGATTGATCTGGATTTATAAAAAAAATGGCTTATTACCTTTTTAGGAAAAAATTAACTGCTGGGGATAATTATTTGTATTAAAGATTGTGCATAGTATGTGCAAAAGATCCATATTCACACCCTTGCATAAATCAATCAACTCCTAATGTGAAGAAAAAATATATACATATAAATTCAGATTTAACAGAAAGGTGAAGAAGATGTGATTTCATGGGAGAAATACTATAAATACAACACAGGTAGACATACTGTACAATTTTGGATTCTCTGCTGATTGGACATAATTTTTTGTGCATTGCATCGTTTGGTACAAACTAGACTTAAATGAAGAAAAAAAAAATATGGGTTGAAAATAGTATATATTCCATTGTTTGTGATACAAAGGCAAAATGTCTTTTAAGACCTTGTACATTGTTGGCAGCATACACTTAAAATACTATTACTCTATTTTTAAGATTGTTTGTCGATTAGAATTGTCCCATCCCAATCCTATCATTTTGAACACTCTGATGTAAACTTTACAAAGCACTATATTGATTATGATCCAATAGCAAGAGGACCATAACTTCTAATAAAACTTGAATGAGTGTTTGAGATGTGTCACAGGCTAAAAACAAAGGTAATGAATGTGGGCTGGACATGACCCAGGTGACCTTGCTGGGCTGATGTTGTGTTGCTGATCCAGAGTATGAAAGTGGAGGAAATGTGATTTAGATTCAGCAGAGTCGTTTGGAGTGTTTTTGGTCTAATGGAATGAGAGAGATGTTGTGGAGAGGTCACCCTGGGCTGCTTTTCAAATGTTGGAGCGCAGTGCAGACAATATAATTCTATTATCTTCTGTCAAGTACATGGTATGCTTTTGTATTGACTAGAAGTGCACAGGCTTCCATTGTATTTTGTCTTGTTTCATGCAAGAAATGTGAAGGCTCAATGACAGAATATTGTCTTTGGATGATTATTAGAAGTGGAGGAAAAAAATACATAGACTTTAAGGCAACAGATATTTAGTTTTTTATTGTTATTATTGTTTATTTTTTTATACATGTCCTAGTGTAAAGACAAACAATAAAGCTGTTGTTAGTGGACAGGAAATAAAACTAAAATTTACAGGAAATAAAGTTGACACCAGCTCATTCCATTCAAAAGTTATTTAATTGACACAAAAATAAAGTGGGTCTTTTCTCACCTGGTTTACAGTTTTGTCCCCAATGTCCTTAGACAACTCTCTAAATTTGTAGTTCAACCTGTCATAGAAACAGAAGCTTCTGGATCTGACTGTAACTGTGATCAGGTAGACTGTAATTTCATTAGAATTTTGCTGAGAACAACTAGTATAAGCAGAAGTAGATGACTGGATAACTATCAGCAGTGGAGCAAGACCTCGTCCAGCCGTGCTCAGACTACACTGTGAGGGAAAGTGCTTTCTCCCTGCCCTGTGTCCATTTCTTATTCTATTCCATTTTAGCTGAAGGGCTGTGGACTTACCTCGACAAGACCTTATCAAACTCACCAGCTATGTTTACAAATTCTGCAAGGAGAAAGAGAGAGAGAAAAATCCAATCCTTCGAGTATTTGGCACTTTTTCTCTTTTTTTCATATATTATTTGAGACATGTCAGGAAGAAACTTAAAAAAAAACAGACATACAGTATCTCAGTGGTGTATACCTGGCCATGCTGTGAATTATTTACTGTATCTTGGGTAGAGTCTTTGAAGGTGGATCTTTGTGTCCCTGCTCCTGTCAGCTAAGAAACAATGCTCCAAGTTTGTTTTGGGCGCTCTCCTTTAATGCACTGCTGGTTTGCCCTTTAATTCCACCTCTGGAGTGAGGGACCGCCTCTGCACACATACGAAATACCACTTGACCTGGGACAACGTTGTCAGAAGATCCAATGACATTTTTCAAAGTCAAAGTGTAGAAGGAGTCAGTGTGAGGGTGTGTGTTAAAATGTTATGTCGTACGGGCAGCTGTGAGGTGTACATACTGTAAATACACATTGTTGTCTCTCTGTAAAATGTAAGGACTGATATTGTAAGTAATTTCAACCCATTTAAAGTGTTATTATTTTTTGATAAGGGTTACCTAAAATCAGTTTCCTCTCACCACAGATACCGTATACTGATAAAGTTCTATTCAGGTGAAAATTTGTGTCCCGTCTACATCTAACAATGTACAATTTCTCTGCTAAAATCCAGGAAGCAATGTTGTTTATGTTGTTAGCAGTTTGACTAACTTGCTGTTAGCAGACGCTATGGTTCACTTCTAAAAGTAGTGAAATGTGTTAAACTGTGGTGAACAATTTGAAGATTTTGAGTGTAGGTTGCCAGTCAGCAAAACATGTGGATAGATGTCTAAAAATAAATATTTTGTTGAAGTATTTATTAAAACAAACATTGAGTATAGGCAGTGCTGTGAGTAACTCATTACAAAAGTAACTAGTTGCTTTTTAAACATTTTTTGAAAACAACTCTATACCAAAACATTACTAAAATACTGTCTGTTGGCTTAAAGGTGAATAAAATATGATGCAGAAAATGTGTTGTGACACCACATGTTCATGAATTAATCAGTAAACAGTAACAGGATTAGTAATGTACAATGTTTTAACAAATGTGGGATGAGCTTAAAGTAACTCAAAGTATAACCCAGTTAAATTTTTGAGACAGTAATATTGTAAAACATATGTATTGCAAATGTATTTTTCTCCCTGTAACTAGTAATATATAATGTATTACAATTTTACAGTAACTTACCCAACAGTCAGAATAGCATTTTTAAATAAATGTGAAACAAAACTAATTCTAGTCAATCATATAACTCCCCGTATGTGTATTCTGAAATGTGCCATGCAGTCTCTAACACACATTCAGATAACAACAAAGACATAAAACCTAGCGTAGACATATAACGAGTACACTTCATCTCTGATGCGAACAAACACCTAACATCTGAGGTAGTCAGGTGAGCCGTTAGCATTAGCCCTCAAGAATCTCAAGCTATGAATGGTCCAGAGAGTGTCAATTGGTCGTCTGCCTCTAAACAAAATATTAATCAAATTCAACTAGTACAAAATAGAGCTACAGGACTGGTGCTGAACTGCTCCATAAGAGAAAATGTAGAGAGGATGCACGCTTGACTCTCTTGGCTGACAGTAGAACAGAGAATAAATTGCAAATTAGCGCAATTTTTAAGAAAACTTTCTTTGTCTAAAGAACTTGTCGACTTTATAATCAGCTGACTTTGACAAAAGTTCGACATAAGCATGAAAACAAGACACTCCACTCTACTCACTGCCTTTACCTAAAACTAACGCGTCCTATACAGAGCTGTGTCTATTTGAAATCGTCTGCCTCAGTGTTTCACAGAGATCACAAAAGAGGATCACTTTAAAAGAAAACTAAGGAAGGCTGTACTTAAAAAACAAATTCTCATTACATAGATTTTGCCTGTTAAATGTGTGACATTAGTTTTTGCAAACTTGCATGTATCTTAATAGTTAAACTTGACAAAAACTGTATGTATGGAATTAACAAACTGTATGTATAAAATTACCAAACTGTATGTATGAAATGTCATGTGAATTCTAATATTATTTCTGTGTGTTGTGTGGACCTCAGGAAGAATAGTTATTGCCGCGGTAATAACTAATGGGGATCCAAAATAAAATAAAATAAAATGGTACAAACCTATCGACCACATCTAGCAGAGGTCATAGCCTTGTGACAAGTTATTGTTGAATTTACAAACCTTTTAGTGTTGCTATAGCTAAACATTAGCATGTAAAACTGCTCTTTAAGTTGAGATTTCTGTTCTTGTGTGGACCTTTTAAGACTCTATAACCGCCAATTGTCCTCTTTTATATGTTTCAAGTGAGAACAGCAGACAAATGTCAGAAACATATCCAAATAATAGTTATACATTTTAGCTTCACTTATCTGCGAAGAAGCATTCTGTTTGAGTTCAGGTAGCATAGGATTTGTATTATTTTTCATGTCTATGAATGTATCAGTTTGAAAAATAAAATGTAAAATCAGCAATATTATTTTAGAAAGTGTAGAGACTCAAATCAGCAAGTTCATGGTTTTGGTAGAAATGCATGTCTTTGTGTGTTTTATCTATAAAAACGCAACTGTCATTGTGTTCAACTGATTTGCATCTTCACATAAACCAGAAGAAGATGGCATTGTGCTGTAGCAACTGAACAGAGACGCTGATTGCATGTCTAGTGTCTATGAAACAGACTGGTTTCATTTATATTACACTTTATTCATAAATATTCTCTAGAAGACTTCGGTCACCACATTTTTTTTTTTTTTACTGTACACTGAAAAAAAATTATCCAACAATATTTTTTTTATGCTTTCATAAAAGGAGATTTCTATAAACAGTGATCCCTGAATCCATGCTCTATTGACAAGCTGCGTTCTCTATAAGGTACTGCACCTATGGAAGTGCATCGCCCCAGTGTGTAAACAGACGCTTACAAGCCTTGAATCAAATAGCCTGCATGCATGCCTCTTTTATAATTACCATCTCAGGGGCTCCACGCAACCAAATAAAGTCCAAACTGCACACACAATCGACATGTACCTGTCCACGCTGTAATAAAAGTGTAACCATACAAGCGCTACTATAAAATGATCTCACTGGGCTTTTATTGCCTGGAGGGAGTTGAAAGGAAACCTGGGTATTTTCTTTGAGTTGAGAGGGCTGTTTTCAGATGTGAAGATTTTACTCTTGGCTATACAAAAACATGAACGGTATGAACGAATTAACAACAATATATTCCACACAAAAATACATAAATACACTAAAGACTGGTTTATGTTAGTTTGTATTGATGATTCAACTTATTGTAGCGTGTCCGTCTACCTTTGACCAGTACTTTTACCTGTGCAGTTGATACAGACCATCATTCATTCACATGTTCAAATACTATTTCTTTTTGTGTTTACAGAGAAAGACAGCAATCAAATACATGATATATTGACAGAGAAAATCCAATGAATGTATGGCAAATAGGGACTGTAGCCCACGAGCGGGTGAGTCAGTCACTTGGAAATTATATTGCTATTCCAATGACTGACGTTAAATGGTACTCTGCAAATAGTATCAAAACTTCTTCGACTTCTTTCTTTCTTTGACCAACATCATTTGAACAGTTAAGACGTTTGTATTTGTTTGTTTGTATGTATGTATGTATGTCAAAGAATGAATGAATTCTAACCTTTATTATTTCCACAATAGAGAAGTTTAAAAAGGGTACGTGTTTAATTAACATGAAAGTAATTCCGTTAAATGTACAATGAGTTATTTATTTATATCTGTTTTAGTTAAAATAATCCATGTGTAGGAATTTGGCAATAGTATGAAGCCTGTTTAGAGATTCCAATAACATTCAAATGACTATAACAAGCTGCCTGTGATAACATATGGCACTTGAATGGAGCGTGCCATATGGACACATATGGTCGTTATTCTCCACATAATGACAACAGAACCAAATTTAAGGTCATTTCTGAGTGAATTAGCTTGGGAAGGAGAGGACGACTCTGATTTTGGCTCTCTGTCATAAAGTCTAGCCAATCCACCAAAAGGCTGGCAGAGAATGCAAAGAAGATTGACTCTGCATGATCAAAGCGACAGAACAATGACAAGTGCGTGTCACAGGGGGCGCCGTGCCATATAGTTGCACACTTGGCAACAATAAGTGTTCCAAGAAAGCAAATAAACAAGACAAGCACTCATCAAACTGCTTTGCATACACAATCAAGTGCCAGATAGTGATAGGGATTGATACCAAAATTCAATCAAGTTCTGGACTGGAAATGTGACCGAATAAATACAAGCTTGATTGGCCATCATCTAGAAAGTTGGAACCAATTGGAGTCTGGCAGTGTCAAGTGAGCAATTTTCTCTCGAAGGCTATATAATTGTGGGGCTGCTCAAATCACCTTTCCACGATTGAGCAGTTCTTGGTGAGATGTAGAAAATAACACGATTTATAACCTGTGCTGTAATCACCAGTTTTGCATATAGAGAAGGCTTGGGCAGCTAGTTATGTCTTTGGTTCAGTGGACAAATGAAGTGTGAGGTTTGGACAAGACTGAAAGTTTCTCAGGTGTTACATTTTAAATAAACATGTGTGCTCATTACGATGGGCCAATGGATGGGTAAAAATGTGCTCATTTACTTGCTTGCCTTGGCTGGGCCTGTCTCCTTCACCGTTTCGTGATGTTGCCAGAGCTTCGAGCACAAAACTCAATTTCTTGGTCATTGAATAGACATCAATTGGACCAAGCAAACTCAATTGTGAAGATAGTGCAGCCAAGGTCTTGAGTAAGATTGAGGTTTTGCACTTTATTACAGTTGTGCTCGTGTGGCTTCCAAAAATCTCATTAAATTTCATGGACGATGAAAAATGGCATATGTTGAAGAAAAAATAGCAAACAATTACAAACTAACAGATGTTGGATGTTTGCAATATTTGAAATGGAAAATAAAAACATGCACATTGGCTTTCCTTGTTTTTTTTTTTTTGATATATAAAAAAAACATACACACATAATTTTCTTTAGGAAGACTTTAGGACTTTAGGAGAAAGCCCAAAAATCACTTCAGTGCTAACACAGAAAAACATGACAAAAATGAACAGCCAAACCACAATGAATGTTACAGTAGTTGTGTTAAGTGTCCAGTCAAGTCCAGAGGTAATGCAAGATAACATTGACTACAATTGTTGTGAAAAATCATGCTGGTGGTAGCAGCTGTCTCTTCTCTGTGACATTACAGCTTTTCTTTGTTAGAAAAAAACTATGAAAAAGAGATGAAAGACAACACTTTCTGATGTTGAATCATAATTGTGTTTTGCTTGCAGAGAAAGATTTGAATGAAAGAGCCACACAAGAAGCACAAAGTAAAAAATGAAACATGTAATCTCCTGTGGTGTTCTCATGGAATATGTACCATGTCCATAGAGTGTTTTGATAATGCCTTTTCCTTTTCTGGCATGTCAATGACACAGTGTGGAGTTGACATGGATGCATGTAATAGTAGATGTATAGAACTGGGCAGTGCTGGAAAACTAAAAGTCAAAGAGAGGGGTGGAGTCTTGGCGGTATAAAAAACACCTGGTCTGATGGTGTTGTCACATATACTCAAATCATGTGCACATTCATATCATACACACCTCCAGCACAATCAGCCTAACAGCCAAAGAGCCCTTTCTTCAGGCTCAGCTTCAGCCCCTCTTTCTTTTCAACATGATCAGCTCATCACCTCCAGTGTTTAGACCACCACAGTTGAATAGTCATTCCCTAAAATATTTGTCTACCTACATATCCACATAAATATCACTCTAATGTGTGTGTTTTAGTCAGTCCTTCCAGATTGAAAGTCATTGACTACTACACAGTCAGCTGCCAAGCATTTATTGGAACATCATAACATATAGACAGCTTAGTGGCAAAAATGCCAAAAGAAAAATCCCATTTGTTTTTGACATACTGTATTAATGAGGTGCTATGGGTTTAAATTCAGAGACAGACCAAATCCACATCATCTTTTTGGGTAGAGTGGGTTCTTGACGGGTATTTGACTTCCCCACACCTCCAGACACATGCATGTAAACGGTCAGTTTTCAATATTATAACATTCTCCTAAAGAATGAACAGAGTGACTGTCGATCTTTGTCTTGAAGCAATGTCACTGATATATGTTCCCGTTACCTAAAACTCCAAATGGAAACAAAAGATAGAAAATGAATGAATAAATGTACCTTTTAACTATTAAAAACAAAATTCCAAAAGCAGATTTACAAAGATGAAACCAGCAACTTCATTCTATCGATTGATGATGTCAGCTCTGTGCATGTGTCTGAAAACGGTCAGTCCACACACTGCACTAACTCGAACGTGAAAAGGGATGAAGTTTAGACCATTTCAAGTTGGCAAGTTTGTTCTTTTGACAGTTAGTGGGGAAAAAAGAAAATATAAGTTGACAGGCTATAACTTCAACATTTGCTTTAGCAGTTGGAGCTTGTTACTTTCAAAGCGTGGGCTGAGGAAGCGCTGGCAACATATCAAACCTAATTACCTTTCAGCTTCTCTCATCAACTGCAGGCTCAATGAAGACAGATAGTATCTTTTCACAGCTGCCGAGTTAAAGCCACCACCAACACCTCTTGCTTGTTTCTGTAATCTTAGCAAGCCGTTTGAACGACTCCCTCAGTGCCATCATGAACCCTTAACAAGAAAACTTCCATATTGAATAGTTTCAGCCAGCCCATATCTCATCTCAATATACAGATGAGACCTCTTACTCTTTGGCTAAAAGAGCAGCACAAGGTTGCTGTTTGGATTACATCTGAGAAATAACTGCCTGTTTACCATGTCCTACCTGGGTGATCCTTCACTTTTATGTTGGAACTGCCAGTTGCTTGCCTGCTTTATTGGGTATTACTTTTGTTTTATGGGGCAATTTTCACATGCTGCCCTTGATGATAGTGGCCTCGCTCTCCCAACACAAGCAGAGAGCCAGCTGATGAACATGCAGCACAAAAGGGTGATTACGGAGCGCTAAACTAATGATTGCCAATGTGGAGCGCTTTCGACTACAGAGCGAATTCATTTCTCTGTCGCCAGGAGTTAATGGGTCCTTTTAAGGAGATGAAAAAAATCTGGTCACTGAGGATGGCTGTCGTGAAAGACAGCAGGTTGTGTTTTCCATTTGTTTCCATGCTCTTTCTGCTTCAGTAAAACTCCTGTGGTCCTGATGGGCAAACACTGTAGAGATCCTTCCATAACTTTCATTTTAATAAGGGAAAACAAATCGGATGGGGTTTGGCTGTAAAAGGAGACATGCAGTAAGGTTTGGCTAAAATGTTTGCAAATGGGAAAGCATGGTAATTTCACACATGCTGTTGTTGTGTCTTTGGGCAAGACTATTACACACGAAGATTAATTTTGATATTTAAAATTGTGTGAAATTTGTGATCATTGTTTGAAAACCATGGCATGTAAGTCTTGTCTTCTTTGGTCAATGGTGACTGATTATTTTGTTAGGTTTACTAAGCTGGTGAGAATATTACTGAGTTTTATTTTATATTGCTAAGAGAGAGTCTCCAAGTGTGCTTAGTAAAAGATGTCTTTTTGCAGTTGGTGCTTTAAAACTTTGAACCTTGGTAAACCTTTGTCCTTGTATATATTTTGTTTTCTTGTTATGTATTTTATACACTTACATTATCATTATTTATTCTTACGATTATTTTATTTAAATCTTTCTTTCCGATAAACAGTTGTCATTGCTAAATGTGGCTACTGTTAGCACGTTAACAAGCGATTCCATTGTACTGTCTACTTCAAAAGCAAAGTATAGACTGTAAGACACACTTTTCTTTTATGTTGCATTGACTGGTTCAGATAAAAAGCATTCTTTAGGAGCATGAATCTTCTTTGTTGGTTTCTAACGGTATGGTTTGTCAAGGACAGCAGCGAAGTGTGACATTGTATTCAGTTATTTCACTAAGCTTCAGTGTTAGTTGATATACCTAAGTGTATATACCATAAAGAGTATATTTATCGTTGTGTGTATCTGACCGGGGATTGCAGATGAAAAGTGCTAGCTGTTCTGATAAAAAAAAAAAAAAATCTTGTAAGACTGATACATTTTTTTGTTCTCTTTAACAATAAAATAGTAATTTAAACTAAACAAACTACGTATATTAAACTAACCAACCGTGCCAAGCTATGGTTGGTGTGGTAACTAATCAATCAAGTGATTGATCACATAATCAATCAAGTGATTGATTAGTTAGAATTGGTTAGTTAGAACTTGCACAGCTGTTGTGATGTGGCTCACTACCTTTTAAAAAAAAGACAACATTGGAAAGTATGTGAACTAAAATGAATGTTTTACATCCCCAAAGGACATTTTTTTGACTAGTACTACAAACAGATTGGCCCTAGTGTAAGACAAAGATTAGGAGCAACCCGCATCATAATGATGTAATAATTAAAGGACATAATGTGAAGCTCAAACACTATAAAACATTAAAATATGCTGTTTTCTCAGCCAATTTCAAATACTACGCACATGATTATTTATGAAGCTGCCATCATTGACATGTCATGTCTTTCTGAATGTCTGACCTCATGTCCTGTGTCTTATTCTCAGCCCCAGAGGAACCGTAGTGACCAGAATGATCTTTATAAAGCTTTCAGTGATGGAAAAGTTCATTGGTCGTGCATCAGAGGTCCTTAACCTCTTGTTTGCTCTCCTTCATTTTTCATGGACGTGGTTTGAAGTGCAGCTCAGGTCTCCCAGAGCCAGTGCCGGCTGTCTAAATGGTGATTCTGAAGAGGATTTGCTGCATACAGTATCTATTGAGTAAACATTTATAAATGATTTAGGAGTATGGGCTGAATCTGCAAACCACAGCAACGTTTGGATCAGCACTTTTGTGCCCACTTCTGCAATTTATTCGTTAGGCGTTAGAAAGAGATAATTTTATTAAAAAGTATTAATTTGAAACATTTTTGTTTGTTTGTTTGTTTGTTTGTTTTTTGTTTTTCAATATCCACATATTGTGAACAGGCCGTCTTCCTTGGACTCCTTGGAAAAGAGACTTCGAATCTATGGACTTTCTGAGAATAAGGTTAATAAATAAAATATCGTAAAAGTGCTGTTCATTCCTTGGTTCTGGAACAACTTTATAAACTATAATTTGCAGAATACCGTGTATGATATGGACTGTATTAGAATTTTTTGAAATCCCAATGGGAATTTATTCACTTCATTCTGACCCCACCCACTTTTCATTGCCGCCACTTCCTGTTTAGGTCTATAAAAAGGGCTATATTTGATTTTTTACAATAAAAAAATTAAATGAATGAACCCGTGGCACATGTATACTGTTAATGCATCTCTTCAGTGAAAATGAGTCTGACTCAGTCAAATCATGTCCCATTTGTTCATCTATTGCCACTGAGTTTGTCTGTTGTTGTTGCTGTTAGCATTGTGGCTAACTTCTGTTAGCATACTGGCACTATTTGCTTCTAAAAGCTGTGAAAAAGGTTAAAACACATTGTGATGAACAATTCGGAGACTCAGAATGCATTTGGTAAGTGAGCAAAACATATAGACTAATTATTTTTGGTCCATTTTTATGGAAGCAAAAATCGAGTACAGGACTTTTAAGAAAGCTGTTTGCAACACGTCTGCTTGTCTGTCTTTGGAAGAATTCTCAAATAGATAATGGCAGATAAAATAAACCAAGGGACTAATGCTAAACAGGAAGTGTGCCGCCAAGAAAAGTGGGCGGTTCAGAAAATGGTGAATAATGGAGATCGGCACTTCTGGAACCAGAGCTGTTGATACAGTATATGAGAAAATTCACATCTCAACCATAATTTTAATCTAACCAGCTGTTGCTTGTCTGACCATTACCAGCCTTGCTCTTATCACAGTTTCTCAGTCATTTTCAAAATGTCCACTGTATCATCTCTAATGATTATAGATTTGCCATGAAAAGATCAAATCACGACAAAGGAAGAGTGTAATAAGAATATGTGTGTGCCATTTGCTGAAAAAGCTGTAAAAGTAACATTTTAAAAACAGCCCATATGTTTGGTGATAATGGCTGAGAGCAGATTGTGTGTAATGGAGCTAATTACTTGATAAATGTAGAGTATAAATAAAACCAAACTGATTTGATTCTTAGAACTTAAATGTATGTATGTTTGGAGTTTTACACTTTTGCATACATATATATAAACTATAATTGTATTTCCACACTAATCTCTAGCAGAACATCTTCATATTTTTCTACAGTATATTGACACTAAGTTATTCTGTGTTTTATTTTAAACTCAAACATAAATCAGCCTCTACATAATTTACAGGGATTGATAACTCTTAAAAATCTATATTATTGCTGCAGAATTCACTCTTATGAAAGTCCTGCTCTGCTTGTGTTTGAAGTGCTTGAGCCTTTCAGAAGAACATAGACAGATCAAAGAGAAGCAGATCTGGCATAGGGGGAGGTACATATATAGTGTGGATGAAGGAGAAACACACTCAAAATATAGTGCCTAAGGATCTATAGAATCAACAATATACACACATGAAAGCCCAGATTATTGCTTATGGTTGGTGTTTTATCTTTTCTTTTCCTTAAGACGCACAGCTGAAATGATTTTATGTTTCAGGTTTTATCCTATTTAAAAATGAATATGTATGTTTTTATTGTTATTGTATATTGCTTGTGATTTGATGTATATTTTATTGAACTTTGAATTGCTTTTGGCATGAGAAATACATTTTAAGTGGCTGATTGTCTAATGGTCTAATTTCTTTTTGACTACCCCATGAGCTAATCTTGAAAAGGAAAGTGTATATTTATAGTTGTGTGCATCTGGATTGCAGATGAAAAGTGCAGTAGCCATTCTGATGAATTTGTATGTTCTCCTTGACAATTAAAGAGTAAATTAAACTAACCCTCCATGCTAAGCTATGAATGAGAGAAAGTGATTAGTTAAAAATTGGCATCAATAAAAAAAGGAATACCTTTTAAAATACAGCTAAAAATAAACTCTAGCACCGGCAGGGCGTTCTCCAACGAATCACAATTGTACAACTTTAAATATATTATTGCATACTTCCTACACTAATGACTACATATATGGGTGTCTTTAAGGCATTTTTTAAGATTAAATTTAAAATGTTTTGTGTCACTAGCCTGGACTGGAAAGACACTTTTGCATACTTCTTTTCCTAAAAGCTGAAGCTATTTCCATTGAAAATATGTTTGAGAAACTTTAAAAAATATTTTTTTTTTTATTACTTTTTTTCACTGAGTGAGTTCATCTCAGCAAAAATGACTTAATGTTGTTCCTTTGCACCATGATAGGGATGCACCGTTCCAATACTGTGATCGAATATCGGTGCAGATTCATGACATTTTATTGTCTCATCCTGGTCTTGTTTTTAATTGGACTTAATGTTTAGTATATGATGTTACTCAAATGAAGCTGCATATCTTGCATTTTTTCATGTTTTGATAAGAAAAAGCTATTTCAGTTTATACACTGGTATCAGTTTATATCGGTAACTACAGAGACTTAGAACCAAAGTATCGAAATCGGTAATGGAACTAAAAAAATGAATTGGTGCAACCCTAAAAATCTCTAAAAAGTTACTCATGCTTAAAAAAGCTAAAAAAGAAAAAGAAAAAGTAAAAAATGAGTATAAAAAAAGAGTGATTAACTGGAAATGTAAATGAGTCAGTTGGAGTATAAAGGTCTAAACATAAGTTACCGGAAAATAAGAAACCATGTCAAAATGAGCCACATTTTAAACAAGTTAAGTAACAAATCTTACAAATAATAATAAAAAAACACAAACCAATAAAACTCGTTCCCCTTACCTTTACTTGTGTAATATAGTCATTTATATGAGCTAGTAATAATTTATTTCTTTCTCTAATAGCCTATACATCACTTTCAGGGCATATTTTTCATTTTCCTGAAGCATGAAGGCGAAAAGAAATCTTAATGATTTGCCCTTGCTAGCATAATTTTAATTATGGATTTTCCCCTACATGATCGATTCGGAGAAAGCCATAGTAATACAAGTTGTACATTCTACTGTATTAAATATTTGATATCCATTAATTTTTTATGATTAATGCTCTGGAAAGAATCCGTTTCTCCAAGCCTGCTGGTTTTATAGCAAGCTAAATTAGAGGTTTTACTTCCTTTGCTAAAGAGATACTCATATATTGTAACAAAGCTCAGGCTGTCATGTGAAATAGAGCCATTTTATATTGATTCGGAGAGCATTTTAAATTGAGAGAAACAGCCCTCCAGTGACTCGTTCTAAGGGGATTCTGTCTTTTATGCTATCAAGTATTGAGTTTACTTATCACACTGTATTACTTATTAAAATATGTATCGGAACATCGAGCATGTAGTAGATCACATCATAGTCATTAGCCTTATCCTGCAATAGTGCTAATGCATGACCTAATCCTGAAAAACATTCAGCTCAGGGTTAAACGTTCTGTCCATTCAGAGCTGTCTTTTACTTTTCTGTTCATGGAGATGTTATTTTTCTCCCTGAAATGTCCTACAGTACAATATCTTAAAATTACTTTAACTTTTATTAAAAAGTTAAAGCTGGGCGATCTGGGAAAAAATATATTCACAATTTCTAGATTTGCGATTTGATTGTGTACCTTTTCAAAAATAAAAAGAAAATGCCATTTATAAACAAAACAAAACAAAAACGTTTAATCTGTCCCATTTATTAGATTTTTTTTAAACTATATATATCAATTTTCTGCCTCAAAGCTTGACAAACCCTACACTTTTTTTACTGACAAAGGATTGGTTTTCGATCTTTCGATTCAAAATAAACAACCAAATAATTGACGATTCGGTTTGATTCGATCTTGATTTTTCGATTAATGGCCCAGCCCTATAAAAAGTATGCATTCTCATTCAAACCAAGCTCACTTCTCCACTTATATGTATCTCAGTCAATTCCGGTTCTGTCCTAATTAAAAACACGTGACAAGAACTTTTTTTTGGAAAAGATTTAGAGCTTGCAGCAATCACAACACAAATATAAAAACACACAATTTACTATCATATTAGTATTTCTGTCTTATGCAATGTTTTTTATTGGTCGTATAGTACATTTCTTTGTCAGAGCTGTACACTTCAAACTTCTCTAGCTTAGACAGGCATTACAAATAATAAGAGCTGTTGGGTGCATATAAGTGAGTGGTTAGAGCTCTGGTTTACAATAAGTAAGAAGTAAGCAAAGTATTTTAACAGTCAAAAAAAGTCATAACCCATGAGCTCAAGATATCCCCAATAAGTAGATGAGTTTGAACCTGGGCTGGATGGAGTTTGTATGTTCTCCCTGTGTTATTGTTGGTTTTCTCTTGACTTCGTCCAAACTCCACAAACACGCATGTATACATTGTTGAAATACTGTACTATACTGTTCCCCGTGTGAATAGATAAGTAAGTAAGTAAAGCGTATCTATAATACCTTTCACAGTTTGTCTGTGAAAGGTCACAAATTGCTTCACAGGATAAAATACACGTACAATTACTTAAAGGAAAATACACAATATTACATAATCATATCTGAGCCACTAAACAGTTTCAAATTGACAATGCCTGACAAACTAAAAAAGTTTTAAGTTGCTGCTGCCTGTTTCTGTCTGTATGTTTTGAAACTGATGGGTTGGCCAGAGTGTTCCCCACCTAAGGCCCAAAGTCACTGGGAAAGGCTCCAGTCACCCACGACTCCTAATGGGAACAAGCAGTAGAACCGTCTTGGTGGTGGTGGAGGTGCGGGTGTACATAGCTGGTTATAATAAAACACATTTGTATTTGACAAAGAGAGGACTAATAATGTCTGAACAAAAATATACAAGACAATAAAAACGGTCACTTGCTTTCTTTAGCACAAACATAATATTTCTCATTTGATTTCTACAGTTCGACATGAATGGCACTTTCCCATGTTTCAACTGAAAGAGCTAGAGACTTACATGCCATTTCAGAAAATCTGACTCTGCTACATTTACTGCTTACTTTGGATTTCTCTCCGGTCGCACCGTTTTAACACAACTCCCACATGACACATCTACCCAACTTCTCCTATCTGCAAGTTCATTATCATCAATAAGTCAAGTCTGTTCTATCCTTCATCATCAGATCATTCTTTTCAACTGCAGCACCTTTTTTGCAATGTAAACCAATTTATTTCCCCCTTCCATTGCAGATAGTTTTAAACAATGCCCTAAGAGTAGAGAGTGTCTGAATGGGAATGATTTATTACAAAGAGAGAAGTGGGTGCGTGGCTTTGCGGAGCTCTGCAGTGTAAAATAAGCTCATTTATATTCTATATAGCTGGGCCTGCCTCACTTAATATTCCCGTCAGCACTCTTATGGCATGCCTTCTGTTGGCTTCGGCTGCAATAAAGCGCCTGCTCTTCACAAGTGTACAAATAACATTAAACACATTTCATCAGATTAGTGCAATGAGAGGGAGGACCTGTAATCCTGCCTGACATCAGGTCAAGTCAACTCTCTGCCTTGTGTACACCATGTGATTGCACACATATTGTACACAACAACACACATTTTCTTTCATAGATTTTATGGATCAGGCAAAGTTTAGTTGTTTAGTTGATTTGCAAACCAGACCTTTTTAAAAGAAGAAAGAGGAATTGATTAATACACTTCTATAGTATGATCAATGTTGTCATGTTCAAACTGCTTGAATGCGCACCTTAATTCACAGTTCATTTGGGGTTGATGATGCAAATGATCCATTTCTAGAGTAACAACCATCATTTGTTTTATTAATGAATTAAGGGTAATTGGTCGGGTGTAAAACACGCTTTTAAGTAATGGCTGAATTTAAACTGATGTTTATAAGATCCTGATTAAATTGTTGGCCGAGGTGAGTCATTTAGTCAGTTTGAGTGATGTTTTTTGGAGAAATTCAGAGTACTTTTTTGGCAGGATGCAGCATTTTGTTAATACTTACTTCAGATTCCTTTAGCACTGTGTGACACAAAATTATTAATAATAAAAATTCTACCATGATAATTCTTTAGTTTTAGGAGACTTTTAATTTTTTTTTGTTTGTTTTGTTTTGTTAATCTTCCAATTAGATAAACTTCAAATAATAATTAAATGTTAGTCTCCAAAATGATTAAACTGTTATAGTTAAAGCTCACTCCTTACAAACACATTTCAAATACAGCAAACTCATTGAAAAGCATTGTGGAAAGAGAAAAGGACGAGCTCAGAGTGGAGAGCAGCAGTGTGATTAGTTTGACAGCAGGTGGGTGCAATAGTGCACAGTTATGAGCGGACAATACACACTTATGTTACACAGAGTCTAGAACTGACATTGGTCTTTGCAGTGAGAAACTAAAATTGCAAAAAAAAAAAAAAAAAAAAAAAAAAGCTCTTTATACAGCTTAACAATTAAAAAAAGTTGTTTTAGAGTTTAGATTCACTTTAATCTTACTTGAGTACTGGTGTTTATAGTTTTAGGGGGTGATCCACATGCTTGTTGTTTTAACCATGTGCTGGTTTATTGTGTTGTTGTGTATACTGTATTGTGAAAGGTGCCACTTTAAATGGAGGCTGTCCAGGTGTCAGAAGGCTCATCAGAGCAGAGGCTCATCAGAGTAGAATCGCTTTTACTAATAACAGTTTTATGTACGTATTACCATCAAGAATGTCTTGGAGTTCTTTACCTTTTTCATCCATTTTCTATTTTACTAGTAAAAGAATCTTTCACCATCTCCCATGAGCACCTGATCAGGCATGCTAGTGTTTTACACATAGAGATCCATGCTTTTCTCTTTATTTTTCCTTGAGTCATTTCTTTGTGCTACTTTCACATTTATTTGAGTAATCTAACATGTAACTTTACTTGTGTCCACATTTTTCTTCTCTACACACAAATGAAAAATGCCATTCATGAACATAAACACAACAAAACTTTTGACATGTCCCATTTCGATTTTTGTGAAATACTGTATCAGTATTCTGTCTCAAAGTTGGACTTTTTCTCCAAACTACACATTTTTACTGACAAAAGATTGTTTTTTGATCTTTCAATTCAAAACTCACCACCAAATAGACATTCATTTGTTTTGATCTCGACCTTTGATTTTTCAATTAATGGCTCAGCCCTACTCTACACACATCAGTACACTGTGATTGTATAAAAAATAAATAAATAAATAAATAACCTTCTTAGAATCTGAAAGTTACACGTACATATAAACCAGAACATCATACAACAACATTAACACATAACAAGTACTATTACTACTTACCCAACACCTTGTATTCATAATGAACAGTCCATTCAGGCACTGCTTTGGCCACTCAACATTGACCACCCCATTGGTAAAGTAAGACAGATACTTAAACATATTCATTTTCCCTCCGGTTGCTCACATGATTATGCTTTCTCTACAAGCTTGCATTATCTTAAAGACCACTAATTACTTTTCCTCCGTGCTTTTGTCTCCTCCCTGTAGCCGTTCTCACAGCAAAACACAATAATGAAATGATTTTGTCTTTGTCATCATTCCGCTCCTGTAATTAACCACATCAAATTGGGCTAATTGCTCTTTATGAACTACATGATTGTCATTGAGTGCTCCCTCTCTCTCCCTACCCGCAGCATCATCTTTCATTTCCAAATGAACGCTATGACCACAGCTAAATGACTAAAGCAGTGGATTCCTTTCACTGACATAAAGTGGCATTGACAGCACATGCATTTTACTTTAATCGAAAGTAGATGCATTATGAATTGCCGGGGCATTTAAGTAAAGAAAAATTGAATAAAAGAATAATGCTGTGCTGCCAGGTGAAGTTTGCTGAATTCTGAAAAGAGCAGCTGTGCCAAAGAGAACAATGCTACACCTTTCTTTAGCACTAGAGACTTTTATTTAAGAACCTCTAGTAGTATCCAGTCATTAAAAACAACTCGATATTCCAGTTTTTTGCCCTCTTTAAAATGTGTTCAGGAAGCAAACGATTTTAACACTCGAAGAAGCTCAATACAGTAACTGCTTTTGCACAGCACTACATAAAAGTGCTCACTGTTTAGCATTAGAATACCACTTTGTCATTGTACATAAATAAAAAAGTAAGTGTTCTGTGGAGTGTTTTTTTGTATTTGGCTAAACTTGATAGTGTAAATGCGCAGAGTGATGAGAGGGAGAGGGCCCACGGCTAATTGGCAAGTGGTGCTGTTGGTGCTTCCTTCAAGGACCTATAGTCCCATTGGTATTCAGGGTGCTGCTTTGGAACAAGGGAGGAACGCTGCACTGCTAGGGAGAGAATCTGGAAAAACTCAACTCAAACTTCATAACAGGGACCGTGTTTGAGAGCTCAACCAACTATTGGGTTGTCCAACAGCGCTGAGTGTGCAGACAGAGCAGGTGTACAGATTTGGAAGGTGTTTTCAAAGGTAGAAAGGGAAATGAAGATTAAGATTCATTTATCCACCATTGCACTCGCAGGTTAATGTCAGATCATTGTCCTGTTTGTGGTGCTGTATTTTTTAGCACCCCAAGAAGGATTTTTGATGTGATTTTAGTCCTAGATATAATAATGTTAATAATACAATGGTGAATCGCCACTTACACTGACAATTGTAAACTTGTTCTAGCTTTTTGCTTCAGTTTTGCTTCTCTGTTGTGTGTGAAGAGCACAATTGTGTTAATTCTCTATGCAATCATCTTTACAGGCAAAAACTGTTTAACATTATATTGCAGTCTTATTGAGCTCAATCTTTCCGTATGCACCTGAACAGAACAGCTGTCTCTATAGAGCAAAGGAGAAAATAGATTTAAAGCATTCCTCATAACGCACAGAGATCATTCATGCTATTGTAAAACATTTAACTTCCAAGAGGATTGCTGCTGTGCTTTTTTTTTTTTTTTTTTGAAGATTTTGAACTTGACAGACTAATCTGTTATCATTCTGTAGGTTCAAACAAGCATTTGATTGTGGGTAAAGAAGAAAAAATCAGCTGGACATCCTTGGTAAGACAACAAAAGAATAGGGTCTTTGAAGTGCCACCATTTTGCTGCTTCCATTGAAAGCACCGAACATCTCATTAGTGTGAAATCACAGGGATTACTGTTTGTGCAGTGATCTTCATTCTCAGTGCATATGTGTATTTCGACTGTATTTCCTACAACATAGTGTTTCAAAACCACTAATTACATTTTGACAATTGTAATGTAAATAGCTAAGTAATTTGGAAATAATTTGATCGATCTTTGGTAATTGTTAGTGTTACTGCAAAACCCAGATAAAAGGGCTGAAGGGACAGTGCAATTCATTATTTAATAATTGTGTTTTTATCTGGTATGAAAGTGAGAATGTGAGCGTATTTATTCATCTTTATTTATTTTAGTGACTTACTTACTGCTGTGTGTTTTTGCTCTAAGGAAGTTTCGTTGTATTACACCGGGCTCACACTGCCTTCAGTCCAGATCCAGATCCGTTTGGGTCCAGTGGCCACTCACACTGCGACCAGCATGCGTATTTATGGAGTGTGCTGACCTCACGAGACCACGATTTCACGAACGTTTGCTCTCAACTTGGGAGATTACGCGATCACTGGCACATGTAAATGTAAACAAAGAACACCCAATTTTGGGTTTATTTCTTGTCACTCAATTTTCTGTTTGATTTTTTGCCGCACAATAGATAAGCGCGGGACGTTTATTTACATCCTGTGTGTTATATAGTCGTGTATACGTATATCAAGCATTTTGACGTATTTGATTTTGTAGTAGTAAATTCATGATTTTATTTTGAAAACCACAGATTTCACTTCACCCGCGCTCGCTTGGTTTCCTGTTTGTCATGTCTTATTTTCACAACTTCACCAAAAATGGCCCCGAAGCGGAAGAAGGTCCTTTCAACAAAAAGATCCGGATGACCGGATCAGACCGTGCGGCTCACCGGACTGGACAGATTGCTGTGTGAGAGCCTCTCATTACTTTTCAAGAAACTGAAAGCCTCCAAAGTGGAGGTGTTTCGGAGCAGGTTTGAAGAAAGAAAACAAGACAAAATAGGGCATCTTATTTGTCCTTTAAAATCATTTACACAACATTCAGAATAAGTGCTTCTCTAGATCTTGAAACTGAGCAAATCCTAATGTGTATGTGATAAATAACACAATAAATAAATAAATACATACATACATACATACATTTGTGTACTACATTTTTGAAGGATCTATATAAGATCAATAAAATTACTTACTTTATTAACACAACTTTATAAAATACATAACACAAAGCGTATTGAATGTAGCCCCAAAGCATGCAAATGGACAAGTAACTATATGTAAAATATGTATAACAATTAAACGGCCCAATCAAAGCATTAGTAATTGAGTATGAAATAATCCATGTCACCGTTAAATGCAGAGGAGGCTGTGTAATTGAGAGGCAGTTGTGCTATCCCCAGTGCCATTAAAATTTCATCATCCTCACACGTTTCCATGAATGGCATTATTCAAATTATGCAAAACCACATCAGCTTTTCTACTCGGCAATGCACGCTGTCCATAACAATGACCAATTTACAAAATCTAGAAAGGCTCTGCAAAAGATTCAGCAGAACAGCTCCCATTCTCATGCTAAAGATTTTATTCTGTACATTATGGTTCTAAACAGGCAAATTGAACTAGTAGGAAATTAAAAGCGAAAATTTTTTTTTACATAGTTTAATTTGTAAAATATATACAGAGGAAATATTCTGGAAAACCCACTTTTCATAATGGTGTTCTATCATCATTAGTTTACTCAAATTCATATTTGGATTGATTTGTGCATGTTTGAGAAATATGTGTTGTCCTGCAGCTGATGTTATGTGTTCACAAAATGCCTGTTTTCACTTACCACCTATCCCCTCCCACTTGTCTGCATTTAGTTGTGATCATTTCTGATTCTGAATAAAACAAGGAGAGTTCAAAATTGTTATGCATTCAAACAAAAAACCTAGTAAGTTGGAATTTGTTGCTTGTTACAGTTAATTTTAACATTGAAAAGGCGGGGCTTATCAAATCTACAGTTTTGAACAGGAATTAAATAAACAAATTTATATTTTTACATCAATTTTGTGTTTTACAATATAAAAAGAATTGATGAAAAAAAAAAATCTTAATCTACCAGCAAAGGTAACCATTTTAAATTCACAACTAGTGTAAAAAAAAAAAAACAACATTGAATAAAAAATCTTAACAACAGGTGAAATTGTGATCTCTTTTTGCAAACAAACCACCACAATAGTGTGGCTAGCATTCATCTAACATTCATTACAACCTGTTTTCCCTGAGCATAAATTATCAGCTAAGCGTTCCTTAGGTGGTCTCAGCGCGAACAGTGACCATTCCACTAATAAGTCAGTTACAATAATCATTATGTATCTGCAGGCCCACAGTGGATTTGTGATAAGTGCTGCTGTTAATAACACGTGATAAATAGCTGAAGGAGGGGAACAAAGCGGTGTGGAATATTTGGTGACCCCATGTTATTAGCACCGAGAGGAACCATTTGAGAGTTTTCTTAACCTGCCTTAATGAGGTCTCCCTGCTCTGAGTTCAAGAGGCGACTGGAGCGTGTGATGAAGGAGAAACAAGCAATCTGTGACTTTAAAATGACCAAAATAGAGCACTTGTCATGGCAATTAACAAGTAAAAAAAAAAAAAAAGTGTTTTCTTGTGGCCTAATTTGTTTGGCAAAAATGTAACAAAGTAGCTTTTCAGTTGTCATGGCAACAGTGCTGACCGTTGCTAGCTAGTTTGCTAATGACAGTTGGAGATATAGGAGATTTCTTTCTGATTGCACCACTAATAGTTCACACAAAAATAGACTAAACACATTTTATTTAAGTCGAGAAAGAGTTGAACTGTTTGTGAACCCAAACTCTGTCAGTGACAACGCTGTAGTTTTTCTGCTTTTCTACCACTGTTTACCAGATTTTTTCTTTATACGTGTTACATGCAAAGTCAATATTTAGCAGCAGTTGTGTTGTTTGTTTATATTTGTTATCAATCTGCAGCTGCTTTGAGCCCTTATAGAAGAAATTGTAATTTGTCTCTATTGATTCCATTCATTTTTGCCACTCACTGCTGACATTATGTCATCTACATAACCTCAAAATTGTATTTACGCTGAGAATAAAAGAAATAAGTAAATAAGATTGTACAGCACCTCAATAATACCTCAAAACATATATTGTAGCAGCTAGAACATTTATTATTTAGTTAGTTACTTGTTTCATATTTTTATCCATTGAATCACACAAAAAAGAGAAGAGTGAAAACTGAAGTCCAATCCAGTTTACAGACTCTAAAATATAGCATGAACATGTAAGTGAAAAATAAATCTTTGTGCAACATGTTTTCCTTAAAAAAAAAGCATAACAAATTGGATTTTCAACAATGTAACTGATTTAAGTGTGCTAATTTGCTATGTTTTCCTTTTTTATTAACATAATAATAATGTACATTCCAGTATATGCACATGTAGCAACGAACCACTGACTCATTTAGCATAGTTAACCATTTGCAGAGCGCAAATACAAACGCTAATTTAACTGTATGTACACAGAAATCAATAACGTATCTGTTTGTGCTCTGTAAAGCTGCAGTTCATTTTCTTGATTGTTCCCATTGACACGACCATTATGAACTGTTACATTGTTTAGTACATTGAGACAATACGAACTCAGCAGGACTCGTACTTGCTTTGTTTACATTGGCATGGAAAAACACCGATGAAACCCTTTCTGATTGGTCGTCATTAACGCACACAGACCGGTACAAAACAGTGGACCTCTGCCTCCTCTCCGCAGCAGCAGCACAGTTTAAGTATTCCCAGGTTTCTGCGGTTATATAATTGCACATGCTGGCATAGCTGTTATTATAATCCAACCACATGTAGGTAAAGCTTATTTTGGACGATAAATGTGAGTGACCTAGTTGGGCATGACTAAACAGCAGCACCTGTGTTTGCTCAGTGGTTTGTTTGCTAATTGCGCCAATGACAATGAAAATAGATTTAGCCAAGCTTGAAACTATAGGAGCTTCTTTTGTACAATAATTCTGTGTCAAGTAACCTTTAGTTGTAACATTTAGATAAAAAAATAAATGACTTTATTTGTCGTGTGCCAGTCATGTGACACGGCCTCATTATAAACAGTGAATAGTGAGTCTGTGAAGTGTGTATTATAGGCTTGAGGGAGAAATCCATCTGAAATGACAGCTGTTAGGTCCAATTTAGTGAAAAGTGATGTTGACCTGTGCACTGCGGCATACACAGACCGAGATATTGTCACTGTCTTGAGACTGGGGAATTCTGTGAACTTATGCTGGCAAAATCTCTATAAAAATATGTTTTTTGCTAACAAAAAACAACAATAATTGCTTTTAAAAACTAAAGAAATCCTGCTTTTCCGTTTAAGCTTGCACATTTTGTTGCAACCTTTTTACCGATTTAATTTGAGTGGTATTCACAAGCAAAATTACCTCAATATTAAAAATGAAGCTTGATAATACATTACAATATGTTAAAAGTTTATTTTCTAAGGAGAACACAGACATTACAATATTTATCCACATTTTTCCTCCGGTCAAATCCTGGGGAAAAAGCACATTTTGAGAATCTGGCAGAGCTGTAAATGCAAGCTAAAACATCAAATAAAATAAATGAAAAACTCTGAGGTCAACATTTTGAACTCTCTACTTTTTTTTTTTTTTCAGGTGTCAGGTGTAGTTGAAATTACATGATATCAGGTAATAACATGATACTGTAATAACGTGATACTAGCAGGTAATACTGATAGTCATACAAATATAAACAAACAAACAAACAATAAAAATAAAAAATATATATCAGGTATAAACATGATAGTATCAGGTAATAACGTGATATGATTGGGTAATAATGTAATAAAAGTTTGTTTTTTTATTGAATAACATTATCAGGTAAAAAGGTGATAGTATCAGGTAATCACTTAATATTATCAGGTAACTACTTGATACTATCAGGTAATTACCTGATAGTGTCAGATATTAACGTGATACAAATATAAAAAAGAATCTGATACTGTGATACTGTCAGGTAAAAATGTGATACTATCAGATAATAACGTGATACTATCAGGTAATAACATGACACTATCAGATAATAACGTGATACTATCAGATAATAACTTGATACTATCAGATAATAACATGATACTATCAAGTAATAACGTGATACTATCAGGTAATAACTAGGCTGTCAAAGTTAACGCGTTAATCATGCGATTAATCATAAAAAATTAACGCATTAATCATGAATTATCGCAGATTAATCGCACTACTTACTTTGACCGCTCAGTACGCGCTTCAGCGCAGAGGGAGCGCGTACTGCGCGGAGGGATACCTGGAAGGCGTGGCGCAGGTTGTTATTAGGTCTACGTAGTAGCTCGAGTGAATGCATACGCGGTGTAAATATGAATGGGGAGACTGCGACTGGTGCGCTCTCCTCGGCAGAACTCGGCGGAACATCCAGACGGGACTCTAGATAAAACGAAGGTAGTGTGCATATATTGCAATGATGAACTCTCCTTTCACCGAAGCACAACAAGCTTGAAATGCCACCTTAAAGCCAAACGTGTTTGAGGCAGCGGCTGCAGGAGCGCTGCTACTAACTTACATCAACACCAAGCCGTGCACGGCAATGTTAACAAAAGCATCACAGATAAGTTAAGCAACGCTTTTGCTAAATGGAGCCACAGCATGTAGACCCACTAACATCGTTAAAGAGCAAGGGACACAAAATATCAATGATTATGCATATGGCTACAGGTGATCCACATACAAGTTGCCTTCCAGAGGAACAATCACAACCAGAATAAACCAACTGTATAGCGCGAATAATAATAATTGACATATTCAAGTAGCCTAAACATTTGACTGTTAACACATTCTAACAGTAATTTTCAAAATGTTGTAGTCATTTATAGAATATCTTTGAAAGTCTGCAATCAAGCAATTAACTGCGATTAATCGTGATTAATCAAAATTTGACAGTGTGATTAGTCTGATTTAAAAAATTAATCGTTTGACAGCACTATTAATAACATGATACTAACAGGTAATAACGTGATGCTATCAGGTAATAACGTGATACTATCAGGTAATAACGTGATACTATCAGGTAATAACGTGATGCTATCAGGTAATAACGTGATACTATCAGGTAATAACGTGATACATCAGGTAATAACGTGATACTATCAGGTATTAATGTATACATATTTATATATTTTTTAATGATCAGGTAATAACGTGTTACTATTTGGCAATAATGTGATGCAATCAGGTAATTACTTAATAATATCAGGTAACCTGATAGTATCATGTTATTACCTGATAGTTTTGGCTTAACATTAAGCTAAACCAAATGCTTCAGAGGTTTGGATAGTACAAGCTTGCAGAAAGACAGAACTAGAGAATACACCCATACAACCTGCAAACAAGCAAAAATGTTTTGACTAGTTAAATATTTTTGTAGTTGCACATCTTGCTTTATGTAAAGTCATTTTGTTTCAAGCCAAAGTGCATGTGCAGTCATTTGTCCAGCTCAAACAGCCACCTGCCCTCTCTCTATCCCGCTTGGATCGCAATATCTCAAGTCTATCATTTCCACTGTAGCTCTCGGCTGGACACAGGAGTGCACACACGCCGCCGCGGTATGTTCCAGTGTCGTGGGTCTGCGGGGAGGCCAGGACAGAGCACAGCTGTTAAGTACTTTTAGCAGGGCCATTGTTCAGTGAAACAAACAGTCCATTCAGCTTGGCCCCTTTCCAGAGCTCCCCTATAGCGGCACAAATGTTTATCATTGTTTTGACACTGCATAGAATAGGGCAGCATGGGGTGTGCCTATAGATAACAGCGGAGAGAGAGAGAGTGGGAGTACAGTGTATTAAGAAGAGGGAGCATGTTGAACCGGAGCAAATGGCTTGTTTTACAACACTGTGGTATGGAGGAGAAGGAGGCTAACTACTGTGCAGATTTACTCAAACATAAACATAGAGACAGAGGAATAAAGGAGCTGTTTTAAACTGGTCAAATGTAGCACTTTAAGGCAGCAGCACATGTTAGAAAAGATTTTGTTGGCTACTGTTTCTTGGATCCAATTCAACATAAATAAAGGAGCAAAACTTTTATGTTAAGTCAGACAATCAGAAGCAGATGCACAAATGAGAAAAAAAATCTTTCATTACTGTATTACATTTTGGACATTTTAAATCAGCAATAATTTAAAAGACAAAATGAATCACTCACTTCTGAATGAAGTGGTAGGGAAAACTGGAACTTTTCATGCAATGGTGTCTTGTTAGCATGTGAAAAAAGATTACTCAAATTTTTTTATGTAAATGAGATAGGGGAAATAACACGACATGTTAGTCTTTGTACAACTTGTAGATGACTGCCATCAATAATGCAGTTCAAATATCCTGTGTTGATGCATTACCTTGTTTGTTGATGTCTTTGTAATCATAGGACAAAATACAATTCCTACAAGACAAAACAAGACACGAGATTGGTTCTAGAAGATCGAATCAAAACAAGATTTGACAGAATGTATAATATTTGTAATATTTTATTCTGTGACATCTAAAGTTTCCCTAAAAGTTTGGCCACAAATATTAATTTTTCATGTTTTATTGCCATCATAGAACTGCTTTTTAAAACTATGACTTCACAAGATCGGGTATCACCAGCACTGACAATTGTAAATGTGGGGAAAAAGTCTTACAAGATCAATTTCAACATGTGTGCACAATCTTCTAGCTCTTGTTTCATCTCTAATCTTTTCTTTTTGACCTATTTATTTTGTCTAGCACAGAAATCATAATCAAATCTATCTCTAACTCTCACAATATCTGACTTTATATGGCATGCAAATTGGTGTCCTGTTGAGGTATGGATCGAAAGACAGAATTTGCCGATAGTTTATTAAAAAGTAATGAAAAGATTTGTAGATAACAAAAAAGTGTTGTGTAACATCTGTAATGACTGCGTTTGTACTTGTAGTTCAGACTAAGACAACACACATTAGAAGGCCTCTAAATGCTTCGTTTTGACTCTGCTCCTCCTGACAGTACTTTCCTCTCTCCGTACCCATCCAATCTCCTCATTCTGCTAGTTTGCATTGCCGGGACAGTCCTGCTTTATTCTAATTGCATACTTTCGATTAAAAAAGCTTGTTTTCCTTGATTACTTTGATGTCGAAATGGGAGCAGGGGAGCAATTCACCATCGGTTCGGCAGTATGTTCCTCCCCTCCCCCGCTCTTTTGTGCTAACAGCAGAATTCCTATTTATATATTGGCAGTGGAACTAAATTACTGCAAACATCTCTGTGGACTAGCCAGGCATAACAGATTGGCAGGATCTTGTATCGTGTCAGTGCCCCCTACTGGCGGTCGGAGGGAGTTCAGCGTTGTACATTCAGGGCACGTATTGCATCAGGGACTGTTTGAAACACACTGAACTGGGCTCATAGATTCTTTAGAAGGGGCTGCTGGAATATTTTTCAATTCTCTAATGGGAAAGGGCCAGTATTGTTGTTTACACACGGCAAACACACATGGTTTACATTACTGACATTTAGCCTGCAGTCGTCACAGAAACATCTTTGTGAACAACAATGTGTAGGTCACATACACCAAATCTGAAAAAGTAGCACCTATATTTATTCTTTAATGATAAGTATCCTATTCTAACAGGGCTGCACAATATAATGAAATCAAACGCAAATATAAAATACACTGTGATTTGTTGTGTGTGCATCAAAGCAATTAATTCTGTAGCTCAGGTAGGTACAAACACGTCTTAAAACAGCTTACATGTGATCATTGTATTCATTGGCACATTTTATTTTTGCAAACCTCCCAGAAAGCTGATCTGAAGTGTGAATCTCAACAGAATTCTATTGCTAAAATTAAAATTGCAAGTTGAATCACAATACCCCCCCCCCCCCCATCTTAAATTGTATTTAATTCGCATTGATTTACTGTAGTTGTCAGATATTGTTTTCCATTGTGTTTACTAACATTGTTAAAAAAGGCATGTTTTGTAAAATCCACTTTTCGGAGTTTTCTGAGTTTGCAGCTAATGTTATCAGTACTATTGTATTATCCAACAGCTTACATGCTAGGAAAATTACTCAAAATGGAGAAAAAAAAAGAAGAAAGTTTGAGTTAGAAACTGAACTACTAATTTAACTGAAACTAACATCTTCTATTCAATGTTAATAATAAGAGAAAATATCAAATGCTCTTATCGCCATAATGTGATGTTGTTCAGATCTTTCCTCTATTCCTGTTCTTTTGAGCATGTTAATATTTTTTAAGCTTTTCATCACAAATTTAAATGTAGAATTTATAATTATAACAGGTTTTATTATTTCAATTTAAGGAAAAATAAGAAAATTATACTTGTTTCATTTTTAAACCACTATAGATCTATTTTCCTTTGCAATAAACTAAACACCTTTATTATTAAATACATTTACTGATATGGAGAATCCGGGCTAAAAATTCAATTCTCTATATGTACTTGTTTATATTTTACATGAACAATCTGCAGCACCTAAAGAGTTAATTCAATCAGTTATATAGAATCTATAGGGAGGCATTAGTATAGATGAAAGTGCTGACAAATGTGGCATTTTCTGAAAAACAACAAGTCAGTTCAACATTATAATTATTGCAAAACAAGTGGCTATGACAAGGAAAGACTATATAACATCTCTATGGGCTTATGTTGTAGGAGTAACCAACGTCTTGGGGCATAAAGCTGCAGTATCTGATTAAACACATCTTGTATAGTGTGCGATATGACCAGAGCAAAGCACAAAAGCAAGGCATGGGTATAAAGACCAAGTTCCAGCTGAGATGTGAGCTCTCTGAAGTCCTATCGTACACTGCCACAATCCTATCAAAAGCATCAGCCATTTATCTTTATTCTGTTTGTTCTATTACTCACTGTTTGCTCTAAGTTGTGATTTGTAAAGCAACACAACAAGACACGAATGGACAAAAAAATTACATAACTGTTTTATTACATTATTAAAAATGATTAGACTATGAAACTCAAATAAAAAAATGAATCAAAGCAAAACAATAGAAACTAAATTATTAAAGGCAAGGCTAAAAGTCAGTTCCAGTCATACACACAATCGCTTCTGTACTTCTGTTTCTTTATTTCATTGATCTTTATTATAATCAGGACACTTCCACTGTGTTAAGACTTCTAAAGGAAAAAAAGGAGGAGCCAATTGTACATGTTTTTAGTTTTAGAGGAAACTAGAGCATCAAGAGTAAGCTCCACATAGTGATTGTGCCTCCCATGAGTCAAAATTTGTTCACTTTGCTAACTACTGTGCCATCATGACACATTAGCTTAGTATTTCAGCTTTAATCTGAGAAATGACAATGTGTTGTTAGCAATTTGTAATAATGTTTTCTTTATTTTACATCTTACAATAGTTGAACGTTGATCTCTTCTTAATGGCAGTTGATGTGATCTAAATACTCTATTCTCTTTCTCTTTCTTGTCTTATCTGAGTCCACAGCAGATGCTCCTTGTTCGGCGGTTTGTGTTTGTTCCTATCCCGTGTATTGCTGCAGTTTTCGTGTGCCATTCTCCTTGTGTATTTGAAAATGCAATGAGAGGCTAAAGACACAACAGAATGTGGGTCACGCTTTAATCGCTTTCATGCTATCTGTGTACTCTGTGTTGTTTTTGTCTTTCATCACACATTTTCCCACACTGAGGGTTTCTTCATTATGCACCTGCTAACGCTCCATTCAAAAAGAGAGCTTTTGAATTGTGAGCATGCACTAAATGGTTACAGTTGATAATGTTTAATCTTGGACTTTTGTTATACTTATGCCAGAACATGTCAATTGTGAGGTTAAGGTTTGTAGGGCAATGTACAATTACAGTATGCACAGTGGCAGAGATGCTTGTACCAGATTTTAGATTCATTGCCAATTTCCAACACAGTCTCTATAAAGCCAAAATAAAAACAAAGTTTGTTGAAGCCACGTGGCGACAACTTTCTTTGAGTTTAGGTTTAGGCTTCAAGTTACTAAAATGGGTAAGTTTAATACTGGGGCTTGGGCTATGTTAAGATTTACCCATTAAAACTAATGAAAATGTTGCAACGTGACTTCAACCAAAATGTATGATTATTTTACGCTTTGCTTTTGACATATTGATGTTAAAAAGGCGTCAAAACACGCTTATCGTACATTTTTAACATTTTGTTGTATATTTATGTTTTCTTCGGAGATTGGGCTGCTAATTTCCATCTGTAGTCCCCAATCAGAGCACCCAGAGGAAACCTTTGCAGACACAGGGAGAACATGACATTCAAACTTTATAGAGAACTTACTTCTGCACCACTGTGAGTCATACACAAAGCATGGTAAATATGTTAATTCAGAATCTTCCTTCAATTTAATAA
Organism: Mugilogobius chulae; assembly: GCA_038363315.1. Lineage (NCBI taxonomy): Eukaryota > Metazoa > Chordata > Actinopteri > Gobiiformes > Gobiidae > Mugilogobius > Mugilogobius chulae. The sequence continues at coordinate 39,140,294 of CM076403.1, read as the reverse complement.
ACATTACATTCACCTTGTAAGTGTTACACGTTGCCCCAGACAACCTAACTAACTGCTGCCTTGTAGTAAGAGCTAGATATGTAAAGAGTTCACTGGCAAACCTAGCTCTGACCAGGCTGTGCCCTTTGTCAAGATACTCCAGAACCTTGTCTGTGGAAATGATTGTAATTTGTAAGTGCTAAGTTGTTGTTGGCGCAGATCACCAGCCAGGATCAATGTGTGGCAACTGTGGCTTATAAATCAATAGTTATCAATGATCAGCGCAATATTTTAGCACAAAGTGAATGCACAGTTAATTGTACAATTATAAGATGTGATGGACTGCATTTACAATAGAGAAATTCCAGTGTTGTAAAACTTAGATTATATTGTACCTAGATGGAATAATACTCTAGAATTTGGAATATGGAGTGATCATACAAGGTTCTTTCTAACACGGCAATGGCTAACCCTAACCCTGTCTTCAGTGATTTACATATAAGACTGTATGTTTACAGTGCAACATTTGGACAAACAAAGTAACAGGTAAAGCATCGAGGGTAGACTATTTATGTGTATTTATAGTGCAGTATGGAAAGAGTAAATAGCCAAAACAAAGACAAGAAGAAGTGCATGATTGTGATTTAGTTCAAGTGTTTGCTGAGCTGTGATCACAAACTGAACCCTGCAAATGAAATTGATCATTCAGAATAATATAACATGAAGGGGAGGTGAAAATAAATAATGTCACAGAGAGTTTTGCTACATACAACCTCCAATTTTATCATGACTGCTAGTGACTGCGTCCCACCTGCTCAATAACCGAATCACAAACATCCCACTAAACCTAACAATTTGCTCTTCTTGTAAAAGTCAGATGTCAGCGAGTACACATTCACATGACGTTTGTGCTCTATATTTTAGGGCCAATCCTATGAATAACATTAAACTGTGGCGACAGACTGTTACACTGTTTTAATCTCATGTGACTGGCTTTGGGTCCATCTCAAAGGTCACTTGGCTATATATTGTAAACATGCCATATCAAATCCAAATGATATTTCCACACACTTTTATAGAGGAAATAAATCAAAAAACACCACCACGATAAAACTATTCACTGCATTCACTGTCATAAATCCATCCAAGAAGATTGTTTTTTTGCAAATGTGCTGACACAAACATAAAATTGTCACTCATTCGACCTCTAATTAAGCTGTGAGAAATAACTTGGATGGAGAATGATTTACCTCACTTCATTTGCCAGTATTAGGAGCAAAATTACAACAGTGTCAGCATTTTATAAGCTCCACACCTATTGTTCCCACCACTTTTCATTACAATTGCATCTCTGTCTTTCCCAAGTGGAGATATGGAGTGATTACTGACTATGATTTAGGCTCTTTTTAATTAACCTTGCTTTTCAATTTAATCCTCTCCTTATTTTGTTGCAGAGACAATAGATTGTGCTAAAACTGCACAGGAAAAGGCTGCTGAGAATGGAGTTTACATAGGTGAGCTTGAAATGTGCTGTTTAGTTAGAACTGTGTTGCTTATTGATCACATGTGTTCATTTGTTACCAGAGTGGTTGAGTCACGATTTAAAATGTCAGTTTTTTTTTTGGCAGGTGGATAAAGTTTTTGTGAGATCTAGCCGATTGAGAGTTGTCAAAAGTCAAAGTAAATAACCCATGTCTTAATTATTAGTTTTGAACAGTATGAAAACACAATTTCATTTCTTTAAAGCAAATCAAAGCAACTCAAGCTGTAGCGCTAATCTTGCAGCTCTCTTGTGTCATCACGCTACATTATTATTATTATTTTTTCCTAATTTTTGTGCATCTTTAGAAGGCCTATCGAAGTAAGGTAGCAAAAACACATCTAAACACATTTTGCACTGCAAAAACAAAAAAAGAAGTGAAGTGAACGGGTTTGAGAATCTGCATGTTGGAGCTGCTTCAAATGCTCCAAATATACAAATGTAACCATCACAGAGACTTACAAAGACATTTACCAAGGTTAAAATGTTACTTATCATCTAGTGTGCAGATTTTTTGTATAAGTAGAGATAGACCGATATGTCGGACGACCAATATTTGGGGGCCAATATTTACATTTTTGTATATCGGCTATCTGCCTCAGTTTTGGCCGATATCTGATCAGGCAGTGTGGGAAAGCTGCACTCACAGTGATCAGCTGAGTCTGAGTTGGTTTGGAGAGAAACTGTAAGACTTCTTTTATTTCTCACCATTCCAAATTCTGCAGTTTTGATTTTGTCATTAACATGTCTTTAAGTTGTATTCTTGTTCTATGACTTTAGCTTCAGCACAAGCTTTAATAAGTTCTTTTTTTTTTCAGTATGAACAATAATAATGTCTTTTGACGCTATGTAATGATTGTTTCTTGGACCAAAATACAATTAAGCGTCATTACATTGTGTGAAAGAGACACAGATGTAACGTGGTGAATAATGGTTTAGGTTGAAGTTTTTTAAACTATCTCACCCCACCAATGCTTTCAGTAAAATGAGAAAATCAGCCTCAGAAATTGGCCTTGAAAATCAGTCATTGATATCAACATTGGCTGACAAAATTTAGAAATATTGGTATCGGAAATGGCCAAAGAAAAACCCATTTCGGTCGATCTAGCCTCTTTGGAATTTGGATAATCTTTTTTTTGTATCCTAACCCAAAACATACAAAATATCCTCCTGGCTCAAGATCTAGAAATTAATCCACGAGTGCTGCACTGTGATCACCCAAAGTCAGGCTGCGCATTGTCTCTACTGGAGAGAAAAAAAATGTCTCAGTTCTACCAAAACTACAGTAACATCTTGGCGACATTTGTAAGAATAAACATTCCAGGTTCTTATGTTTACAGATCCGATCTCTCTAAATGTGATACAAAGTAGAACCTTGGGCCACACTGCACCATAGCTGTTAAGTCCAGTGAGCTCGTGTCAGACATGTTGATCTGCATTGATGGAAGCTGCTCCGAGGCCATTCATGTGCAGGCCATATTAGCCCCGCTCATGACTTTGCTATCTCTCCACACACCTGCAACTCAGACAGGCCATCAGTCTATTAGTGAGCTGAGCTGTTCCACTCAAATGGATTACCTCTGCATTTGTGCATATCCTGCCTCTGCAATATCCCTGCATACTATGTGCCAAACTGGAGGTTATCTCAAGGCACATTTGTTGAACAGCAGAAAAAAAAGATATATGAATTTTAAAAAGAATTACAAAAATAACCAACAGTATATGAACATAGAAAATAAACGAGTGAATATGATTTTTTGTTATTTAAATTCCCTTATTCAGACAAATGATGGCATCCAGTAAATCTGTTTGGAAAAAACACATAGAAATGTGCTTCTTTGCTTTATTTTGGTCTAATGGTCAATAGCTCGACCCTACACGCAACATTTAAACTGAAAAGTGTTTTTCTGCTATTGCCCCAGCTGAGTTTAGGGCCCTCTCCTCACAACAAATAATTTCTTCAACACAAATACTTAGACACATTGAAGGCAACTATTATCCTGTTGTGTGTATCAGAAATGAGGCTGCAGTGTTCTTTTGTTTACCACTAGTTGGTTTTGTGACCCCGTTGAAAACATTTTCTTCTTTTAGATGTCAAACACAAACTAAAAACAGTTGTACTTAATTTTGTAATCAGAATTAAATGAATAAAAACATCTTTCTTTTGCACACCTGGGGAAATAAAGGTATCACTCACTCAAGGCATATTTTCACCAATATTAGTCTCTTTATTCTTGGATTTGGTTTAATAATTAGACAAAAGAGGTAATGCAGATGAGTGTCAAGAATGCAAGTCAATGGTAACAAACAAATTTAACGACAACTCTGCTGAGAACTGTGTTTGTGGGAAAAAAAAGGGAAAAAAAGAAAGAAAATCAGGTGAACAATGGTAGAAAAGCAGATAAACAGAAAGTCTTTAGTTTGTCTTACACTTATCACAAATGTTGGGATCACACGTTTCTTCTCAAAAAATATGTTTTTGAGTCCGATGAGCACATTCCTTGCAGTGTTATAGTTAAAATGTCCTAAATCACCAAACATCAGCTAACACGTTAGTGAAGCTCTACGCTGTTTCCATGACAACAGAAAAAACTATTGTCAGTTTCCAGGATAAAGATTATAGTGCGTTCCAGTGGCACTCGGAGCTCGGATCTTCCAAGTTCCGACTTGTAAATTGTCACTGGAACAGCCCTCCAACTCGGAGAACCAACTCGGATCCTCTGAGAGAATTTCAGCGTCCGAGGTAGAAAATCGAACATGGCAGCGCCCTGCGTTTTGAGAAAGAAAAACCTCCGACTGCTTCACTACTGATCGTAATTGTGTTATTTTGTCTTTAGTTTGTCTCTACAGTTCACTCGCTCCTGTGACTTCGCTCCTGCGCTGCTTATGCGCGTCTGCCGTTATAAACCTGCTGTTTTGTGCTGCAATGCTAAACGGCTACACAGAACAAAAGCACAAATTCACTTTCTTGCGATGTTTTACAAACTGCAAATGTAACAGCATTGTCCAAGTTGATAAACTGACATAAAGAGATCTGTATTTTGGCTGTTCAGGGCTGTTTCAAAGCTATTTATAACTTGATTGGCTCATTACTGTAAAAGTAATCCGACTTAACCACTGGAACACACAACAAAGCATCACTTCGAGGTCCGAGTTCCGACCTCCGAGGACGACTGGAACGCACCATTAAGCTTATGAAGACAAAGAAAAATGTCTGTCTTTTTAAAATCATTTTACAAAAAAACAAAAAACAAACAAACTGTATAGTGTATATTTGCCACGAGATAAATAATAATAAAAAGATATATATTTATTTTCAAACTTGCAACTCTTTCACTTTAGTTGTGTTTTGAGCCTTACAAAATGTCATATGTTGTTGCTCAGCATTGATACTTCTACATTTAGGAATCTCAAAATTCTGAAAATTGCGTGGCTATATAACCTTAATAAAATAGATGCAAAAAAACCCAACAAAAACAGCAAAACGGCAAATCTATCACCTTCCTGTTATGTTAAGAAAGCTTCCTCAGACTAAAGCTGTCAAAGAGGCTACATTGTATACCTGATAATATATTCTATGTAAATGTTGCACCTATTTCAAGATTAATTTAATCTCCAACAGACTTACCTGGTAAAAAAAAAAAAAAAAAAGTGTGTGCATGGTTTAATCTCATGTGTGCGTTTCCCTGCTGCAGAAGAAGGTGCTGATTATTGCTATTAGAATCATGTTGTGTTCCAGCCACAGTAACAGCAGTGTCATCTGCCAATGTTATTTCATGCTCGGTTGGGTGTGAATCAATTTCATTCCAGGGAACAATTACTGAAGATTGCTGATTTTTTTCTATTCTCTACTCTTCCCAATCATAACATTTGAATCAAATACTTTTCTGCAGCCTCGACATACAAAGCCCAAATCAAAACATGTCGACAGTGATCATGTGACTTTGAAGAGAATGACATGCGACTTTTAAAAGTTGTTTTCTATAGAATGTTTGCTGTATGCTCTGTATAACTAAGTGCATCTAATTTAATACATTTGAGTCCTCATATGACCTCTAAACTTTGACTCCTTACATTTTTGTGCTTGTCGTACAATAAGTGAATGAGATATAGCCTCACACAGTGAAACATTACTTCACACCAATGCCAAACACTAGATTTCTTCTTGTTTCAGCGCTGACAGCCTTTACAGTAAAAAGAATGGTTACACACGACTTGCTTCTTCGCTAAGACGGAGGTGTCATTCAAGCCTGGCTAACTCTAAGTGGAGGAGAGGGTCCATCCATGGATCACTAAACAGGAAAGACAGACAGGCCCTTTACAATTAGAACCAAGTCCAAAGTATCCAGCCGTCCACTGGCCTTTAGTCAGACATCGCTGCACCAACTGTCCGTGATCACATGCAACAACAGTGCTCAGTAATTATAACTAATTAATGAGCTGATATCTTCAGAATAACATTGTATTATCAAAGCAACCAGACACCAAATAAAGAACCTCTGCTTGTTTCTGATCTTTTTGAGCAGCAGACTCTAAAACTGAATCATGCAGTCAATGGTTTGCATATCAATGTTTCCTCTGACTGCTGGTGATTCCACCTCATGTAGACAGACAGCTGTTTGGGTCTGGAGTTCAGTCACCTCCTCCACACGTGCGCCTTCCAGTGTGGTGGACCAAAGTAATCAGACTGCAATTATCGAGTTTGGAGATGAGAGCCACTGCTGTTTACGAGAAGGAGCAGACAGAAGTGATTCCATAAAAACACAAAGTCAAAATTGTATGATATTGTGGAATATTATTGTTAAATGTCAATTTTGTGAACTTGCAGGTCAGCAATGTAAAAACAACATGCCTTTGTTTTAGGAGTGGTTGTTATAAAGTGAGTTATTGTTTATTCTTTATTGCTCAGTAATTTAAAAAATAGCAAATTGCCTTTGCAATCACTGCAAAAAAAATCTAACTGAGATAAAATTACTTGAATTAAGCATATTAATCTTAAAAAAGTAATATAAAGATTATTAAGAACTAAGAAGACAAAGTCTTACTGAGATTATTTGACTTGTTTTAAGATATTCTATCCCGATTTACCTTATCTAGATGTAAAAAAAATACTAATTGTATATGTTTTAGGCCAAAATTGCTTTAATCAAGAATAGATTTGCCTAAAAATCTTGTCAAGAGTACTTGAAGCTACCATTTTTTGCTCAAAACAACTAGGATAGTCAAATTTTCTTACTGCACTGACATGTTTGCCTCAAAGCAGCAAAATTTTCTTTTTTTAAAGGCCTTTTTTTGCAGTGAATTTAACGACATTTCTAATTATAACGTCTAAAGTCGGCAGAAATTAGCTAACATCACATACAGAACCTGCAAACTCAAACGCACTATTGTACTTCTGCCTACAGAATTCACAATATACAACTTATTTTACCCTTTACCTTGTTTCTCTTTGACAGTGATCGAAGAGCTTTTAACAAAATTACAGTCATCAGGCCTCATATACATGGCACAATATCAGATCAACATTATGAAGCAGTTTGGAAAAGTAGCGCAGGAGCATTGTAAAGTGTAACAAAGTAGTATAGGAACACAAATCAATAGAGTCTTATTTTGCCGCATGGTACATCACCTTCCACCCACTCTTCACAGATCTAAACAGACACTGGGCTTGTTGTTCATCGTGTTGCCACAGCAATATTTCTATTTATCCTGCAAGACAGCTATACAAATAGATGAAGTGCAACAACATGACATTTTCTGTACTTCAATTACTTTGCAGGGCTTGGCCACGTGGGTTAAAAGCCAACAAACCATAACTTTCCCTGACATTTCCTCCCCCCACAGTGACCGTTGATGGATTCTCCCTGACAAAGCATTCATTATCCCAGAGAACAGAGAGTGCACTAAAAAATCTCTCCTCTTCTCTCTTCTCCATCCTTTGGCTCCGCAGTCCAAATCAAGATGAACTCAGCCACAGAAACGAATGGGCTTCACACTTCCCCTGTCTTGAGGAGAAAAAGCTTTAAATCACTGTACTATATTCACTGGCAATCAAAAAGTATATCCTTATTGTAGAGCGGCCATTATGGAACGCTGGGCAGAAGGATGGAGCAAATGGAGACAACTGTTAGGTGCCAGTTTGCATTTGAGTCTGCTACAATGAGGAAGGCTGCAATGGAAATGAGCTATGATGGCATGCCAGGGAAGATTAGCGCTGTGTTATCATTTATCTAGAGTTTAGTGTACGAGGCCTCTCCATGGGCTGAGACGCAGCGCACACATGACAGGCTCTGGCCCCTGGCACTTTCAGACTGCAGCTAAAACTCATTTAGTACGGACTTTTTTATATTTTTGCTGCAGATTTGTCCTGCAACTTGGCTAATAACCTTACCCAGTTGTTTTAATAATCAAAGTCATGTAATTATAGTATTACATATAGCATTATGTTCAGTATTTTATCTTAGCCCTAACTTTAACCCTATATCACTGGTAATATGACTTCTTTTAATATTTTTTACTTTATGTTAATATTTTAATGTAATGAAAATTGTAGTGGTTAAATTGGTTCAAACTAGATGTTTATCTTGTCCAGTTTTACACAGATTCTGTTATTTTGGTTGCCCCACTCCCATTATATTTCTACATTATTAAGTCCTTTTAGATCTTCAGAGAAGTCATTCTGACACACTAGAATGAGTTTCAAACATCTTAGCATTGCTGTCTTCACTTAAAGAGCTTCATGTCACAGAGAGGAAACACATCCAAGATATAAATAAAAGAGTTACCCTGTGGCAGTAACAAGCCTATAAAGTACAGCTTTGTTTCACAAGTGAACCAAGCAGACGGCTGAGAAAGATGTGTATCAGAGACTGAGACAGGTTTAAAGATATTCACTGCGTTATGCACTTACTCAACCAATATTCAAATGATTCAGTCCCAAGAATAACTGCAATTGTTTTAGTCTTGTTCACATTCAAGAGAGAATATGTACCAGTATGTTGTTTTTGGTACACATTTTTTATGGAACAGACATAATGATTTATCACGTTTCAGATAAAAAGTACTCAGAAGCGAATGAGCATGTGAGCAGTCAAAACTGGATCAGCTGCACACTACACAACATTAGCCTTAATGAGATTGTGGTTACAGCTTTGTGTCCATCAAATCTAATACATCGGATGTTGGATGTTTTCCAGGTTGCTATAGTGATGGGTTCTTAGGATATGTGGTAAACAGCAGAGATGTGCTTATCAGCAGCTAGATGAGAAAACACAAGTGTTAAGTGCAGCTAAGATGTGTTGATGCTGTTTGAAGATGCTGTGGAGAGCGGCTGTGTGGACAGAGGACAGACTCATTCACATACATTATGTGTCAGTGGGACCATGTATCACATCGAACATATGCTGCCCAGCAGCACTATGTGTAGGTGGACTGTGGCACTAACCACGACTGGCATTGAGCTCATCCAGGGGGACAACATGAAGAGACTCCCCAGGGGCCTCAGCTCAGGCCTGGGGCTTCATACATGGACTGGAGAGATGTTTGTGCTCACAGTCCTGCAGAACGGTCACAACAGGCAATAGTGTCATCACAAATTATTCTCTATAGAGTTTATACTGAAAAATGAGGTAGTTTTATGTATGTCAATTTCTGAGTTTAACAACATACAGTCAGCATGAAGAGACCCATGTCTCATGGTCACAATAATGTAGATTCATGTTTACTTAATGTGTAACTGAGGTATAATGTGTCAATTAGAGACAGATGCATGTGCTGGGTTAAGAAGGCTAGGGTTGTAGAGGTGTGGTGATATGTTTCAGCTCAAGAAAGATATACTGTATATTTGTTCTTTGTTGAATGAGATGCTGAAGTTCCAGTGTAAGGGTTTTGTTTTGGTGATCACCCCAGTCAGTTCAGGACCCCCAACAGAATAACAGAATGATGATTTAGCCATGCTAAAACCGCGCAGCACGGCTGACATGAGCCGGAGAAGTATTGACTGGCTTGAGCTGTTTCAAAATGACCAGTGTGAGTCAGAGAAGTGTAGCTATGGTTCTAAGTGGCGGAAAAAAGTGATCAGCGTGGGGTGGGGAGGTGTTGTTTTGCCTCAAATTTTTATTACATGATAATTCCAAATAATCTCTTCTGGTAACCTCTACTCTATGACTATTTGTCCTCATCAAAGACAAAGAGATTGTCCTCACTGTCTTCTACAATGTACAAACATGATGCTGACGCAGTTCTGCATCTGTATGTGGCTCTCAGACGCTACGTTGTGCTGTAACACTTCTCTAATCCTGCAATTACTGGCCCATCAGCGCCCAGTAAAACCATAATTGGAACCAGATGTCTATTTGTTTTTCCCTTCCCATTCTGAGCCATGAGTGACATTTGCAAACATGTCTCCAAACCTTTATTGCAGCTTGTGTTCAATGAGGTACATAGGACTTTAACACTCCAGGAAAATCCAAAACAGTTGCTTCCAATATATGTTTGAATGAATTGAACTGCACTGAAACTTGTAAGTTGAGTTGTGTCATCAGGGGTTATTGTTAGTCATATTTTGTGTGTATCGACAAAACACAAACTTTGTTACTGCTTCAGTTCATTGCTTTATGGATTCATTTGTTTTATTTCCTAAGTGCAGTCAGAAGTCCTAGAGGTAGGCATGTTCACTTCTGTCCGGGGGCCAATTACGGCCCTTGGACAATATTTTGTTTGGCCCTCAGACTTCTTACTGCTCCCAATGACAAAAAGTATCGTTTTTAATTTTGATCAATTCTTCGATCATAGTAAAAAAAAAAAACATTCTGATGTTAAATAAACATAAAACGAATTCTTAATGTCTTATTAAAAGAACATTTTAATCATTCATTTCTCTGTCATGCTATATGGCCCTCCATTCTAAATAGGTTTCAATATGCATTCCATTGTGAAGAAAGTTTGGACACCCCTGTCCTAGAGTGTCTTTAGAGTTCCTAGAGTGTCTGATTTAAGGAGAATAAGGTGTTGTCCAGATGTCTTTGTCAGTTTGTCAACCAAGACCTGCAACATGCATGGGATTAATTGTTGTCAAATGTGAAGCAACTGGGATGAAAATTAACACATTTAAATTCCGTGACCATTGTTCTCAAACTGGAAAAAGTGGCTTGTCCAGGTGCATGGAGAGTTCTTTCAAGTGGAGGAGTTCATGGTTTTGTATGAATGAAAGAAAAATGGAGTCAAAGATTGACAAGCTGTTCTGCCATAACTGGTGAAACTGATGTATCAGCCTGCTGTGGTGAAGAAGGAGTTGAAAGGAAAATCAATTTAATGCACAAATTATATTCCTGGTCATTATGAGTTGTGATATCTGTGGAATTATTTGTTTTTAATGTGTCTGTTTTTGACTTACCACTCCCACTGTGTCCATAAAGGAACTCTAGTGAAAGCGATTTCCAGTCTGTGTATGTCCAACCCATCTTAGTATCAATGTTTTCTTGTTAATATAGTTCAAATATTATTACTATTCCTCCTTTCAAGAATTCAATTGCACCAAAAAGTAATTACTGTCACAAACAATTCCAGTCATAGCTCTGCACTAATAAAAGAAAATAACATTGATGCTGTTACATTTTCCACCCTGAATTTGTAGCCCAGCATTTACTATTCCAAATCAGCCGTCATAACCTTCACTTTGATGTTGTTATTCTGGTAGAGTCACTGTTTGTACTCCTTCTTGTGTATACATTACATTTCACAGTCTGTTGCTTCATTCGGATCTAATGACTTGCAGTCCTAGCTCTGTCTGATTTGCCCGAAATGAAAACAGACATGACACACCAAATGACTTCTACTGTGAAGAGCTACATCGGCCCAATCATAGAAACACAGTGTGGCATTAGAGCAAATAAAGAAGCAGGCCAAACTATCAGAAAATACAATCATGATGCAATAAAAACACAGCACAGTGGAATTGGGGAGAAATATATTATTTAAATTGAGAATAAAATATGAATGACAGTTATTTTTGTTCTGCCGAGGCAAACTGTTTATTTGGAGACAATGCAATATGTGCACTTTTCTTTTCAATGTTTTGCATCAAAGTCAGATTGAATTAGTTGTGAAAAATAGTTGGCCGTTCTAGATTGTTATTATTAAATTAGAAGTAATAGCTATAACATGTGCTTCTAATAGTTTGAAATGACTCAAACAATTATTATTGTTTCTGGAGATTACAAATGTATTACAGAAAAAGCCATTTATTGCAAATTAGTTTTAGCTCCAAGCTCAAATTTGACATTGAGTATTAAAGTACAGAATCAACATTTCATTGTTTTATCAGTAATATCCAAAACCATGTCTTCCTGAGAAGCATTACTTTTTCTTGATTTGCATTGTCTGTAAAGATTAGAGAATTTAAAAATTAGATTTGTATTTTTATTCTAGAAAGAAAATAAAGGACACACAGGTTCGTTCTCGATTATTAATCAGAGGCATGATTCCAATCATTTAGTCTGTTCTTAAAATCTGTTACTATTCACAAATGTGAATAGTAACAGGATGCTAGGCATTTCAACGCAAGGCACTGTTAGGCAAGGCAAGCACACCACTGCTCCTTAAAACATCCATCTAAAAGATAAACGTTGTTAAGCTAGCCTTACTAGTAAACAGGCAACTAAGGTTTAGAACCTTAAACGTTTAGTTCTCAGGACCACACGTTGCGGGGCTATGACGGCGGATCCACAACAAGCACTGCGCCAAGAGCACCACATCGGAGCATTTACCCATGGCACCGGTGACAGGCCACGGCACTGAACCGAACCACAAAAACAACTACATTAGAATTAAAACTACATTATTAGACTGTCTGAATAACAACGATAGATACCCGGAGAGCGGAGGGTGCAGAGCAACACAAGGGACCAGGAAATGCCTGGGTAAGAGAATGAATGAAACCCGGTAGCGTTTTTTATTGGTTGGCGGCTGTTGCGTACTGCATGCTACCATTAAATTGTTCGTTGTGGATACTATTTTGGGAGACCCCCAACACAGTTGAACTATTCACAGCACAGCAACAAATCAATCCAGACTGATAATGTGTAGAGCTCAACTCTAGGCTGCATTTCAGATGAGTCTTATTTAATTCATTAAGATTGAATTATAATGATGTTTATGATTAACTCTTTTTTAGAATCAAAACAGATGCTAATGCATTAGCTTGTCTTTGCTATCAGATCAACAAAAAAGTTTTCACCACTCGAAATGTGGTGGTTTGTCACAAGATCAAGTTAGCGTTTGGTGAGGAACAGTGTTTCACATTTTGTTTTAGCTTTTTTTTCTGTCTGAGCTTGCGTTTTTTCTTGTCCAATCATCACGTTTAAAGGGGAACCGAAGTGAGCCTTGGGTTAAAGCAGGACCATCACTTCGGACCCATCAAGTGGAGCAGTACAAGCCACTTTATCGTATTGTACCGCCCTGAACTTAGCTATGGAAACAGTGCTATAGAGTGATCGCCAGTTGTTTTGGCTAATCGATATGAATCCCGTTGCACTGCTGCCAACAAACAAGGCAGTATTTTAACATGTTTGATTCTAAGCTCTCTTTAACTTTAGAAGTCTGTGCTTCATGCTAAAAAATTCACACTCTTCATGATAGTTCATGCATGTTTAGCCATTGCCTTGAGGCTTATATTTGAAATGCCACATATGGTCTACCAACATGGGATAATCTAATAGGTTTTTGACTGCCAATCCCCAGCAGACAACATGAGACAGCCATCCTAATGTGTGTTTGGCTCTTTTCTGACTCTGTTGCTATATTACAAATCGAAATGATGTTTATATATATATGTATATATATTGCTTTCTGCGTGGTGGCAGATGTTGAGCATTCTCCTGCAGAGCTCCATTCTAGGGGGAAATCAGACAAAACTACACACTATAAAATTAAACCACCAACACTTCACTGGCCCTGAAACCAAATCGGGCCCGCAGCATCAGCAAGCTGGAGTCAATCCATCTTCTCTCATTTTTACAGGCTTCCATCTGTGCTAACTTTCATTTACACTGAGTGGATCTGTTCTCAACTACTTTAGAATGGATCAACTCTGAGTCTACTCCGGGAGGGATTGAAATTGATATTGCATTAAATATGTTCATAGGCACGTATTTGGCTACTTTTCTGAAAATAAGTAAAAAGTTGCTATTTAGAACAGCACTCAAACAACACTCAACCCTTTTTTGAAAATGATTAGTATTATAGTCTATGATAGGGTGTATCAAAGTGGCAACAGCAGCATAAAGCACATACTGTATGTCTGATGTGATAGTCCCTGTGATGACATCAGTTAAGTCGCAGTAAAGAAAAATAAATACAATGCAAATACAAGTTGAAAGTTTGAAGGTGAAAGGATACAGAGCTCAACTCTAACACAGAATTTGTCCATCCAACTTAAAAGTGCCATTCCATCAAAAACGCTAAACCAAACACAACTGACACTTTGACGACACTGAAACTGTGGCAGAGAAGAGTTTCCATAGCATCAGGTGACTTGAAAATAGCACACCCACTTGACTTTGATGCAATAGTGTTTGCCACATTCCAATCACGATACATATTTAATCTTATGTGAAATTTTGAGTGTGTACATGTAGCAGTTTGGCCCCCATGTTCTACCAGTGAGACTTCTGTTTGAATAAAGGGATTAGACCCTTGGCTCTATGCAATACTGGTGATGAGAAGAGGAGCAGTAGTGGTCAGGCTGCTGGTGCAGATAGACTGGTGGGACAAAGTCTTAATAATTACCCTTGTAATGGACCTTTAAACTGTTAGAATTAGCATTTCAGTAGTTAGAGTGGAAAAGGCTACAAGAGCTCCTGGTTGCTTACAGTGTCTCTCTCTCTCTCTGAGATCACAGGAGTGGGTGCACCTGAGCGCTCCTCCAGTTGCACACACCTCTGCTTGAGGCAAAATACACAAACAAGGGCATTTCATTCATAAACCAACAGCTGACAAGTAAATATGATTTGTAAATGACCCGTGGCTGTGTTTTTGCCATGACAATGGTGCAAATTCTATTTATTATTCCCAAGCTTTAATAAACTATAGTTAAAATGATCATATTACAACAATAAATAGTATATTGTCTCAGGTTGAGGGTAGGTTGACTGAATTGAATGATAGGAAATTATTAATTTATTAATTATTATTTAATTTTTTTTTGTAATAAAACGTAATAGATCTTTTTTATTCGCCTTGTTTAATGGTAAATGGGTATTTATATAGCATTTTTCCAACCTCAAAATGTTTTACAATCAAGGAACTACTCACCTCAGTCAATGAAGCAGACACTGGGGCAAGGTGGGTTAAGTGTCTTGCCCATGGACACAATGACAATCTTCCATCTGACTGCTGCAGAAGGTGTTTAGCTTAATCCCATTTAATACCAAGTTCTGTCCTGCCTAACTTCTAAAAACGTCACAAATATGACTTTGACAAGCAGGTATGAAGTGCTACAATACATTTGCTAAAAAAAGGTGCACATTTATCACAGAGCTAAACTTCTGAATGAAACTACGTAGTTTGACATCCAAGCTGAGGGAGCAGCATAAAGGGAAGCTCACTTCTCCAAATCACCTGCACTCAAGAGAGAAGCATTGGTTTTCACCTTGATGTACTAATTAATAAAAGATTAGTCACAGGATCCAGAAACACTTGTAAACACCACATTGGGCCAAAACCCATCTAAACCTTCACTAGATCAAGACTAAACATGAAGAAGATGTAACAGAGACTGATCTACATTCATCTTGTCAATGCAGCAGAAAAGCTAGCTTGGAGAAACAGTCTTGCACCATTTACAGCAGTAATAGCCTGCATGTAGAGACTGAAATATGGTAAATGATGAGAGCAGTTTGGCTACAGGCTTTCCAGCTAATTAAAAGTCTAATGTTGCCTCCAAATGACCATTAGTGTGCATTCATCTGTGTGGAAAGAGCAGAAATACATCCCTCCATGAAAGTGAGATGAAAGCAGACCATATCAAATATGCATGTAATGTAATGCCAGCTTATTAAGAAAGCAAATGTGATATAGGAAAATACATGTTGTAAGGAGACTGTGACAAACCAACAGCAATGTAATAGTTTGTTTCCACTGACACTAAAGCTGCTATTGTGTGTCGTTCACTGTAAATGATGCTGTTCATAAGTGGACAGGTGTCATATTCCTTTAAAGCACAATAGAGCTGCAAACTTTGAGTGACCTCAGGAAGAGGCAAACAGTTGACAACAGGCTGATTTGTGATATGCTTATTTTTCATGCAGAATCAAAACGCAACAGCTACATTTATTGAAATTATTATTATTATTATGATGATGAAGAATAATAAAAGTAAGGCCACACATTCTAGTAAACCACATAGGACATCTATACATCTATACATAGCTGCTTTTGTTTGCATCATTTAGAATTGTAAGACTAAGACAAAAGCAAAGAAACGTTGTAATTTGTGCCAGAATATCAATCATATTTGCATTGTGAGTCTCTTCATTGTAATTGCTGCTTGGGTTTATTTTATCACATGCATAAAGAATAATTTATGATGCTGCCAGTGTTCAACATTTACAGCTTATTTGACACTACTATAGAAATTAAACAACATTGTCTTTTTATGATGCAAAATAGCTCAACTCAGTGTTTACTTTTGGTTTTCTGAAAAACTAATCAAAATGTGCTCTGCAAATGTTTGTGTTTTCAGTGCGGCTGTTTTTCTAGTAGCCACAATTCTCAGTGTTTAGATTACACTGAAAAATGATGCTTCTGGCTTTATCCTTTTTTTATTGTTATTAAATATAATAAACTAATAATGACACCAACACCTGAAATTTGAATGTGTGCATTTTAATTGTCTGATACTTAAACAAAAACATTATTCGTAGATGGCAATGTAACTTGCTAAGCCTGATATCGTCAGGTCTAGAACGAAGCATGTTAGGCCTGGGCAGTCTTGGATGGGAGACCCTGGAGGAACCCAGGTGTGGAAAAACAGAGCAGAAACTCACTAGTATAGTCTTGTGAGGTGAATAGTTGCATTATATTTTGTAAAGTAATTTCAATGTAGTTGGATACAATCATTATTATATAAACATTACTAATCATTTTGAAAATATAATCATATAAAATATTTATTTTGTAAGTAACTTTTATTTGATTAAACTTTCATCATTTTACAATTACTTATGTTTTTACATATTATTACTAATTAATTAAGTCTATTGTTTACAATATAAATCATGGAAAATTTTGTATTTTTTCAGTTACCAATAGCTGAAAGTAGTCTGTATTATATTAGACATGGCATCCCTCTTTACTTGTTTAGTACCATATATTAACCTTAAATATGCTATTTATTATGACATACATTCTATCAGGTCACATTCCTTTACATTACAGCTCTGTTATTGATTTGAAGAACAAACATTCTCAAATGCAGCCACATAATCCCTGTTCACAGAGTAATTACATGCACAATTTAAATCCATACATTAAACTATGACAATTCAATCATTTGTGTTTTTCGTACAAAAAAGCTTTGTTGTTTTGTCCCTGAAGCACACAGACAGTGGCATGACAGCACAGCGGGCCACAACACCATTAGCACACTATTATTGTTATTTGATGTGCATTAAGCTACTGCTCCACAGATGGTTTAGTAATGTTAGGGGTATTAGAGCGGTTGCCATGGTGAACGCTCAGCTCACATTCAAACAGTCTGGAGAAATTACTGCCATAATAAGACCTTTTTTTCATCCTAATGGCTTTTTTTCTTTATTGCCACTTACAGTTGATAGAAAAGCATATGGCAACACATTTGTTTCTGGCAATTAATCAAAAGTGAAAATTCATCAAAGGAAGTTGCTAGCAAGAGCAAAAAATACACAATAATCCACTGCTACTGTCCACTATTTTTCATTTGCTTTTGGGTCCAATCCTTCTTCTTATCATGTGTGATATTTTGCACCTTACAATGGGAGAAGGTCACCCTGACATCCAAGCTGAATGAATGAATGACATTTAGAGCTCAATTTTCTATTTTTCACCATTTCCTTTAAAAGGTATTGCTCAATGTAGCGTGGACATGTTCTCATATATGGCAACGATGAGCGACTATTCATCTGTGACAAACTTATGTGTTTTACTGCGGAAAGTGATGTGGCTAAAATAAATGACAAGAGCAAGATACAGCCTTAGCGTTTTGTTTAGATTTTCTGTTAGCGGTCCACACCCGGGTCTGTTCATGTGTCCTCGGAGGTGTCTCACACACAGCGGTCCACACCCGGGTCTGTTCATGTGTCCTCGGAGGTGTCTCACACACAGTGTCCACACCCGGGTCTGTTCATGTGTCCTCGGAGGTGTCTCACACACAGCGGTCCACACCCGGGTCTGTTCATGTGTCCTCGGAGGTGTCTCACACACAGCGGTCCACACCCGGGTCTGTTCATGTGTCCTCGGAGGTGTCTCACACACAGCGGTCCACACCCAGGTCTGTTCATGTGTCCTCGGAGGTGTCTCACATAGCGGTCATACCAGGTCTGTTCATGTGTCCTCGGAGGTGTCTCACACACAGCGGTCCACACCCGGGTCTGTTCATGTGTCCTCGGAGGTGTCTCACACACAGCGGTCCACACCCGGTCTGTTCATGTGTCCTCGGAGGTGTCTCACACACAGCGGTCCACACCCGGTCTGTTCATGTGTCCTCGGAGGTGTCTCACACACAGCGGTCCACACCCGGGTCTGTTCATGTGTCCTCGGAGGTGTCTCACACACAGCGGTCCACACCCGGGTCTGTTCATGTGTCCTCGGAGTGTCTCACACACAGTGGTCCACCCGGTCTGTTCATGGTCCTCGGAGGTGTCTCACACACAGTGGTCCACACCCAGGTCTGTTCATGTGTCCTCGGAGGTGTCTCACACACAGTGGTCCACACCCAGGTCTGTTCATGTGTCCTGTTCATATTTCATTTTGATTGGTTGAATCATTGAACCCGGAAGTAGCAGAGAAGTCTCATTTGTTGTCATATATAAGCAGATTTTCTCGACACAAATCTCCTCTGTGTGCAATAAAAAAAAGTCAAAATAGTCCATAATTCTGCTAAAATAGGTTGCTGAAATTGTTTTGGTTCTTCCACCCACATCACAGTGGTGTGCAGTGAGATGTTGTCTTAGTCTATTTAAAATGAGATTGCCAATAAACCAAGCATAACATTTCTTGTTTTACATGTTAAGAAAAAGAACAGCATGTTGTAACTTCAAATCAGAAAATAAAGGATTACATACAATATAAAAAATGCCACTACAATTGTAATGGTAAATATAAATAAAACACACCAGGATGTAGATAATCCCCCTCCATTTAGAACATATTTATTTTATTCAAGATTGTCATAAATAAAAAGGAATATAATTTTTGACCATGTTTATAATAAAAATGCCACATCTCATTTCTTAGTGAACATTCTTTCTATGAGAATCAAGTCTTCTTTGTATATATGGCTGTGTACTTCACCAGCAGCCCCCTGACCTTTATCAGCTGTTAAATCTCATCTGCCTCTGAACTATTCATTTAGAACTAGTATACTTTTCATTGTTCTGACATTTTACAAAGCACAAAAGAGCAGCGTGGTGAGGTATTTCAGTGGTTGGCTACTTTCGGACTGTATTTATATCATCTTAAACAGTATCAGCTTGAATAATATTTCATGTTTTCCTTCACAGCTCATAAAGCATATGCACTAGAGTAGCAGTGTGTATCTGCAGTGGTGTGTGTGTGTGTGTGGTGGTGGGTGTAGAGGGGAGAGGCTGGCTGCTGGAATCAGTGACATTCTTCAAGGCCAGTGTAAGATTAAAGACTGGGCTGTCGTGCCTCTGATCATATATTCACAAAAGGAGAGTGTGAAGAACAGGACTATAAAGAGAGAGCACAGGCCTTCTGTGAGCGTTTGTGCACCATTACTGTAAGGACATTACACCAGAGTCCTTTTTCTTCTTTTTGCACAGTTTTTGGAGCTGTATGTAAGTCATGTTTGTCTCTAATTTGTGTGGGAAGGCAAGGAACAGTTGGACTGCAAAAAGGAATATGAGGACTTCTATGCAAATGGACTTCATATATCAAGCAGTAGCTCATGTGCAAAATAGATTAAAGGGGAGCAAAAACTTGACCCAACTGATATTTGTGACTCACTCAGACACTATATGTTATTCAGTTCCACAAGATATTTTTTAATAATTTTCTTTATTTTTTTCAACAGAAGCAGCCATGTTGATTTTCATATGGAAGACGATGCGTGTCCCTGATTGACTTGTTAATCTGTCAATCACACACTCGCACTGGATTTTCCAGGCACTATATGTGCAGCTTCCCATAGTAAATTTAGTGCAAAATGATCTCAAATTCTCTCTCATTTTGTTCATTTTATAGCTAACTTAGAAGCCTGATGCATCAGTTGGTTCATTTCAAACCATCTGACATCACACCATTGGGGTTCATTCACTTGGGTATTTTTTTGTGTGTGTTTGTTTTAACCACCTCAACATATCACTCAGAGAGTTTAGTTTTATGTGACACATTTGGTTCTGACTGATTGTTGTCCCATTGCAGCTGAACAAATGTATCTGAGCATGCTCACAACCCCTGCTCGCTCCAAATCCCAGCAAGAAAGTTAAGACAAAGCACAATAAAGCACTCTGCATGGACTTGTTTAAAGGGGTCCTATTCTGTAAAATGTATTTTTCAAAGATTTTAGCCTTTGAGCCCACCATTAGTTTACCCAAAGTTATATTTGAATTGATTCATGTATGTGGGAGTAATCTTATTTTGTTCTTCAGCTGGAGTTCAAGTGCTTAGAAAACCCCTGTTCTCACCTACCACCTATCCCCTCCCATTTGTCTATATTTACTTGTTATATTTTCAAAAGATAATACTCAAAGTGAAGCATATATGGTTCAACCTGTCCAATAGTCAACAATAAATATGACTTATATAAAATCCATTTCTTCTCACAGTTGAATTCTAAAATGAAGAGGCGGGGCTTATCAAATCTGCAGTTTTGAACAAAAAGTCAAGGGAGTTGTTTCAATTTTGAAGCTGTTTTAGATCGATTTTGGGTTTTACATTGAACAAAAAATAAATTACTAATCTACAGATGTTCTAGTTTCTCACTAAATAGTTTGAAAAAAAAAAACCAATAGGTCTCCTTTAACACAGTTCTAAATGTCCCAAAGTAGTAATTTTGCAGTGAGAAAGTTTACAAACAATAATTAAGATTAAACAGTATTAACATTTTTTTAACTCTCAACAAGATGCTGCTTGGTTCATGCAGTAGTGGACCAGCAGGTCATGCACGGAAAAAAGAGCAAAACTCACCTGACCAGTTTGAGGGGAAAATCTGGTGTTCTAGCTTAGTCTGATTTCCATGATCATGTACACACTCTGAATGCTGTCCAAGAATTAGAGCACAAACATGATGTGTCAGCGACTGTTTCTGTGAGGTATACTTAATATGAATACTTACACGCTGTGGCTAACACACTGATTGGTCGATTGTACTTCCTGGTTTTTGGGAACTGTCTGTAAAATGAAACTGAGCAGAGACACATGGTTTTAACACCTCAGACAATTGGATTTTGCACCATAGGTCTCTCTTAAGAGTCTGGCCTGGGGTTAGTGTTACAAAACCCAAAGCAACAAAAACACAATGTCTTATTTCTGCATGTCTTCCTGTAAACCTTTTTGATACTGCTTAATGTCAAATGTTTCTCTTCACATTTAATTGACTTGTCTTAATAAGAGTCTGTTGTGTCTCTTTTCTGCTAAATGGTACTAAAGCACAGATATAATTGGCACATGTGCACGCATATTAATGAACACATAATGAGAAGATAAGGCTTGCAGGTGTGGAGCCACTAATCAAATGGCAGCAGTGAAACAAGCTCAAACTGGCTCCTTTCATCCCACTGCTAAAATTAAAAATGTATTTAGAGCCACATTTTCCAACAAAGTGCTTTTCATTTATCTTCTCCAACACATTATTCAATCACTCTCTCCATTTGTGTAATGGTAATATTTTCATGTCATTTTCCCTCTGGCTCTGAGATGGGTATTTTTGATTTGGCTTTGTTAAATGGCTATTCCATTCCAGCTCCTTTCACTCGCTGGTAATAAACTTACAACCTATATTTCAGATTAAATGTCTGGAGCAAATGGAGCTTGGTTTGGACGTTCACAGAGGGTTGGAAAGATCACCAGTGCCCTCTGCAGGGGAATGTGTGAAACTGGTGTGGTTCACTTCTGCCCCCTGGTGTGCAAATGGTGCAATGACAAGTTTGGAGGATAGAATACAAATGTGTACTGTACTATCTTCAGAATCATGAAAAAAAAAAAAAAAAAAGAGAGAAATCTTATGTATTGTTCAGTTCTAGTGTTCCCTTTAACTTGGGAAATTTAGAATGGGACATTTGTCTTGGGTTAGTTAACCATGCTGCCATCAGTACAGTGTAGTTATTTAACTGCACAGTACTTCAAACTAATTATTTTTCACTATTTAAACCCCTTATCATTCCACTTTTTCTTGAACAATTCCATTTTGTTCAGTACCTGAAAAAAATGTCTACTGCAAACCTCCAAATAAAAAGTCCCAATTGTGGGTCCCTAAAACTAATTTTTACCTTAATTATTTCAGCTTTTGAAGAGGAATTGTCAAAACCCAAAATATGCCAAATCTAGTGTCATTTATGTCTCAGCTGTCAACACAAGCTACACCATTCTTATATCTACCAAGAAAAGAAAAAAATGTAGGCGTAATTCAGATAGTTTTTCTTTCTGTGTGGAGAAACTGATGAGAGCCTCTTGGACATCAGAAACAAAAACTACAGGGATACAGCTTTAAAAAGACTCCAGCCATTTGCCTGTGCTCCAAAGGTTCACAATTTTTGTCAGACGTGTGAGGGGAAAAAGTCTGGAATGAGTAGCACCTTGTAACATCAATGACGCCACTATAAGAGAGAAAGTCTAAACACTACTCCGAAATATTTTTGATAGAAATATGTGTTATGTGAAAACCATGACCATGAAAGAGACACGTTTGAATAGATGAAAGTCTGCTCAGTAACGACACACATTTGTATTTTGTTTTTAGTCCAACAAAAGCACACTTTATAAACAAGGTTTTATTCAAGTCTAGTTTGGCTAAAAAGTTACATATGATCATTCCCAGCAGAAATATGTTATTGTATTTATATGTCGCTTTTACACTTTTCATCAAAGAAGATTGGTTAGGTGTCATGCCCTGGAGCACAAAAACAATTGACTCTAGCATTCCACTGTGGCACCAGGTGTTCCAGTGGTCTCCCATCCAAGTACTGACCAGGCCCTGTCTTACTTAGCTTCTGAGATCCGATGGACTGACTCAAACAAAACTTTTACCAAGCAGGTGGCGACTCAATTTAATAACAAAATAAAACTACGTGCATTACAAATAACAATTAAAATAGACAGTACAACACAGTTAAAACATCTTTATTGTAATGGTTGTTCTGGTGTACTGTGGCTCCGTCCCATTAGGCAGGCCCTCCTTCACTCGGGACAGGTCCATCTGCAGACACAGTGACAAACATGGAGCTCATCTCAGTCAGAACAAAGTATTTATCATGTCAAATATCAAGTTAGAGTTGAATGTATTAGCTCATGAAACAAAACGTAATTAATAACAATGCAGAGTTGTAAAGTATAAAAGCTGAATGTAAGTTAAGGATACAACGAAACAGCAAAACATTAACAGTTTTTACTTCACAGTCAAAACATTTTAAAGGTGATTTTGTAAAAGCTTTGGTTACAAGAATGCAACTTTGCTGTTTTTTTTTTTTTTTTTTAATCTCATTGTCATAAAAGCTTAATAACATATGTAATTTTGAAACTGTATACAACAGGCTATGTTTCAGTCAAATGTGAACATTGTGATGAGTTTGATAAGGTTTATTTTGCCCACCAACTATGACATTATTCCAGTACTGTAACCTAAGAACCATATTGTAAATGAGGCAAACATCCACAACCTAAATGACATAATAGTTATGATTTAACAAATGATCAAACCTTATTTTTTAAACTGCCACCGCGTCACCTGTGTAAAGTGTCTCTGCTTTTTTTTTATGAAAGGGCACTTTTTGGTTTAGTTTATCAGTTTATTTGACAGGGACAATGTGCCAAAACGTTATAGATGCTTTGCGCCATATTATAACCATAGCTAGTTTCCTTCTGCAGTTTCTGAGAAGGTGAGAGATACAATATAAAATGTAAGCATCATTACAAATACACATCACACATTACAAAAAACTACTGGTACTTATCACACATTCACTATAAAAATAAAATCTAATATTATTGACCTATTTTGTCCCGCCTACTTTCTAGGATATGCACTTCTGTTTAGCTGCAATTGCCTGTAGATTTCAGTTGATGGGTTTATTTTAACTGTCATTATATTTAATTAAAATTGCCCACAAGACAGACAAACAAACACGTTAGCTACCTTTACAGAGCTAAACAGGAAGTGCATTTCCAAGCAAAGTGGGCGGGACAAAATAGGGTCAATACCAGATTCAATTCTTATGCTGACACTGCTGGTGCTTGACATGTCAGAGGAAGGGAGTTTGTTCCATTCTTTGATAGCTTTGTAAGAAAAGGCTGTATTTGCGAAGGCTAGACTACGTTTAGGTAATCTGCAATCATTTTGGCTTGTGGACCTGGAGGTCTTGCTGTCTGCTCAGAGCAGAGCAGGACACTTTTTATCAGTGGAGGAGGCGCTGTGTCATCTAACTTTTCAAAGATTAGTTGCACATTCAAATAGGCAGTTCTTTGTCAAAGTTTTGTATGATATGTTGTGTAAGTATTGGCAATAATGGTATCTTTTGGCTACAAAGGTAATATTTATCACAATCAGAACAAATAATAAATAAAAAACAAATAAAAAGCAAGATATTCTGCTGGTCTTGAAAGAGCCACAGTTTGACATGTTGATGTCAAGAAATATAAACTCTACAAACTACTATACTTTAATTATTTTTTCATTAACTGGACTGTACAGACTCTAAAATACAACTCTTGTAGCAAAGGCCACTGCATAATCAAACAAATGTAACAACAAACAAACACACACAAACAAACAAACAAACTGCTTTGTATAAATAAAACCTTTTGCAAATATTCTCTAGCTAAAAACTAAAATATTTATATTCCAACCTTAATTGTCTAAAATGTATTTTAAAAGTCTCAGTGCGCTACACAAATAGTCTTTTTACTAACTGATTAAACAAATCATCACTGTCACATGTGGCAACAAACTCAAGAAGATGACATCACCAGAACTTACACGGTTGATTCAGTTGTTAAAACAATCATCTCAATTCTGCTCTCAAAACACAAACTTTTCATAGTTTTTAATAAAAAGACCAAAAACATGGGTGTAAGATGTAAAAAAAAAAAAAAAACAAAAAAAAAAAAAAAAAAAAAGACCCAATAAAAATCAATAAATCAATAAAAACACTAAATCAATAATTATCACTAACCACAATATAACCTTGTAACATGGTATTGGAGACAACCAACCAAGCAAAAGTAATGAAGCATGTGATAGAAGTGTAGTGGTGATGGCATTAGAATGCATTTTCCCCATTATCTTATATAATTGTACTAAGGAGTTGGCTACCTTAAGTATATCTGTTACCATAGATCATTACTAGAATGTAATAATTACTAACACTGTATTATGTCAGTAGAGACAATACTTTATATTTGAAGTTTAATGAAATTGTATTTCTTTTTTATAGAAACACAGCCTATTCATTTGTATGTAATGTTTCAATGACCTTTTGAACTGGATTTTCCAAACTACATAGTTGCATGTTCTACTTTTAGACCAGGCATGTCCAAACTGCGGCCCGGGGGCCAAATGCGGCTCTTGGACCAATTTTTTTGGCCCTCAGACATCCTGCTTGATTGACCCAAATGACAAAAAGTGTAGTTTTTATTGTCAAACTTGAGCATTCTTCTATCATAGTTGAAATAATAATTTTGATGTTTACAACCTAAAATTTATGTTTCATGCCTTACTAAAATGTTGTGGTTCATTAAAAATAAGTAAATGCAAAATTTTGAATGATTCACTTAATAGAAATGCACATTTATGGCCCGCCGCTCCATATACGTTTTAAATGCGGCCACTGTGAAAAAAGTTGGACACCCCTGTTTAGACAGTGTACAATGCTTGTTCATTCGAAGTGGTTCATGGTTAAAAAAAAACAAGTCTGAACTGGTGTTTTTGAAATAGCGAGATGTTTAACTGTCTATCTGAATCTGATTGTCTGAGAAGAGACATTTTACTGTCATGAGCTGTGTCTGTGTCTGTCTGTGTCATAATTCTGACGAAGTCCAATCAAACTTACAGAAAATTCTCAGCTTGCACTCTCCATTTCTTCCACTTGTCCCTTGTCTGCTGTCCCGGTGCTCTCCTCTTGGGATGGGGCTGTCTCTGCGGTCGAGGCTGCGGTTTTGGGCCGTTCCTCGGGCTTCTGTGACGGGTCGACCACTGTGGTGCCCCTGCTCGTGTTACACCCCATGGTTGGAAACAAAGCAAAAAAATAAAAAATACAGCCCGCAATGCAGTTCACTCCTATGGCGTCGACTGCAGTAATCGATCAGAAGTATATGCACAGGTACGAGGGTGTTTTAAAGTGTCCTGGTTGCTATGGTTACACTGAGACGTCCTGTCAAACCTGTACACCTGACTATCACAGAGCTAAGTCCCTTTGTTTAGGGGCAGTCCTGTTCTTTTAAAATCACCAAGCAACAGAAGTAGAGAATTAACTCCAACATGGTTACTGATAAACAAAGAGGAAATGTATTATTCACTTCACAGCATTTTTCTCTCAAGTGCATAAAGTCTTAATCCTGCTCTGGTCAATTTTATGGACTTCAAATAACTTCAAGTCTTCAAGTGTCAAGTCTTGCTGACAAAAAAAATCAAATGTATTATCATTTTACAAATCTCAAAGTAATCAAAGAAACAGTTAAAATGAATCATGAATAAAAGACAGATTTACTGTGTAAGAACTCAAAATCGGTCCATATGAGAATATTTACATTTACAAACATTTTGATAAGTGGAGTTATTAATGATTTACTGAGGTTCAAGAGCAGGAAACACCAACCCTCTGACCGGCAAACCACATCTCCAATTACTCATAAGCCAGTAATAATAACAACAACAACCCAGCACTGTATTACCAGACCTGGGCAAACTCCAGCCTGGAGGTCAGATTCGGCCCTGGCATTGTCTTGACCTGACCCCCGGTATGTTTTTGAGAATATTATTACTTTTTACATTTATTTAATTCAATTGATTTAGCTATGAACCATGTATATTTGTTTGTTGTAAAAATAATTATAAAAGCCTATTCATTCACTTTTCATTTTCTACCGCTTGTTCCTGTCACGGGTGACTGGAGCCTATCACAGTGACTTTGGGCCTTAGGCGGGGAACACCCTGGACAGTGACCAACTGGTCGCAGGATCTGACAGACAACCATTCACTCACTCACTCACTCACTCACTCACTCATTCATTCATTCACAGGAGAAATTTTATCCTAACTTTTATCCTAACCAAAACATGCATGTTTTTGGAGGTGGAAGGAAACCGGAGTGCCCGGGGAAAACTGACACAGTGAGAACATGCAAAGTGCACCCAGCGAGATCATGAGATGTTCCCCTTTTGGGAAGCCAGAGTTCTAAAACGGGTGACACGGTAACCGCGCAGCGATTAGCGCTCTGGCCTCATAGCAAGAAGGTCCTGGGTTCGACTCCCGGGCTGCCCGGGGCCTTTCTATGTGGAGTTTGCATGTTCTCTCCGTGTCTGCGGAGGTTTCCCCGGGTATTCCGGTTTCCTCCTGCAACTAAAAACATGTCGAATGTGCCTCCCCTCACCCCTCCCCAGGACTACAGATGGAAATTAGCTGTAAGCTACAATCTGGTACAAGCATCTCTGCCATTGAGCTTAATGTAATTGTACATTGTCCTTAATAAACATTACCTTACCTTACCTTAAAAACTCTGCTACCGTGTATCTCAGCCTTTGTAAAATTCAATGTTTTACAAAAATGTGGAAGCAGTAATGGTCATTTCTATACCTGTGGTCATGGACCAGCCCCTCACTATTTGTCCAGATTCTAATATGGCCCCAGGGAAAAGTACTTGCCCAACTTTATCCTTGGATAAAGGACCAGTGGTACCTGGGCCGCAGGTTCACTAAACGTCATAATTTTTAACATAGTTTGAGCTTACACAATATTCTTCAACATTAAATTTAAACATCGCAAAAATCTACATTTAGATGCAGAACAGGAACTAAAATAAATAAATACTAGATAAAGTGTTTTCACACATGAAAGTACTCAACATTACCACTCTGTCCCCATGTCTGTATTCACACAGCAACAGATCCTGAAAGTGCGTCTAACTGGCTTTAGCATTAGTTTCTGTAGGTCTAAAACATTAAAATAAGTTATTAAGTGGTATTAGAAAAACAAAAGTTGTCTTTTTTGATTCCACATAAAACTATGATTTACAAAACCTAAAAGAATCACTGAAATTAACAATAAAATCAAATTACCGGTAGTGGTCACTGCAATACCTATAGTTAGGCTACTGTTTACTAAATAAATAACTATATTTTGGTAGTTACTGCTTTTAAATATTTTTTCTTAAGGATAAGTAAAGTTTATCTAAATATGAGAACATATAAAACATGTTTCCAAAAAAGTTAGCTTTGTAAATGGGCTTGTGTCACCAAAGGGTTCCTGGTCTGACTGGAAAGAGCAGGAGCTAAAAAGTACTTCAAATGTGGCCCCAGTCTATAGTTCCTGCTCCCCTGTGTGAATGCAACTAAAATGGGGACTGGAACTAAAAAAAGTAATGAAAAAAGTGCCTACAGTGGGAAAAGGTGTTTAGACAATAATCCAGATGTGAACATGTAGAAACCTCAAATGATACCAGTAAATACAAAACAATAAACAAATATAATGTTGGAAAGATGGGTCAGGGCCAAACTTAAGTGATTGAGGGACTGATTTGGCCCTTGTGCCATATTTTGAATAGCCCTGGTATAAACTGTTAAAGTGGACAAAGGATGTCTTCATCTGCATTCGATTATGCTCCAGGTCTAGGAGGGTCACACCATGATCTCACAAAGGTACTAAAGCAGACAAAAACTGTAGAATGAAGTCAACTTAAGCAGTATTTATAAAGTGAGTTCAGACCTGTCATTGGACTGGAAGTCATGATGCATTTTTGCAGGTTGTAGCATATTAAATAAACATAAAGATTATAACCATTACACTTTGTAACCTATTTGTGAGTTGATGGTGAAGATTGTGTGGAGTATGGTGACAAGGAAGGAGTCTCTAGCTTGTAGCTCATTTTTGCAACATCTGAGTAAAAAAGACAACTTCATTCCAAGAGTTGCTGCAGACTTTTTACCAATGTTCACTATGGCAATTGTAAAAAAAAAAAAACTCTCAAAGGGTGACATCGACATGGGCCAGGACAGTTGAGGTCCTGCATGTGTCCCATGTCCCTCCAAGATTTTCTAAACCATTGATTTGTCCCAGTTTTGCACAAGATATGCTCCAATTGTTCCATTTTTAAACTAAAGATTCCCACCAGTTGTAAGCAAATATTTTGTTGTTTCTTCAGTCAAAATTGAAGAAAAAAAAAGTCTCAGAATTCATACTGATTAAGTTAGTTGTGAAAAGAGATGAGAATGAACCATGAATTGATCAAGTGCAATTTTGAAAATCTGGTCATCCAACACCAGCACCAACAGTAAAAACATATAAAGGACTAGGCCGGTGAAACTCAGCAGCCAGACTATCCATTTAGGCTGAGTGTGTCCCTCAGACATCAGCAGAGATTTATACTTCTGTGTGTGTTTTGTCCGTTGCTCTTTACTGCACCTGTTCCACATCTGAGACAATAAAATACTTTTTTATATGAGCACACATGGACTTTGAAAACGTTCAGAATATATGGAAAAGACTGAACAAATGAGAGGCAATTGTTTGTAGCACGGTGCCCTCTAGTGGACAAGGTGAGCAACTGCATTAGATATCCTGACGTCACGCTGGGGTGCCTGACTTACTTGTAATCTTCTGTACCAAAATGCATATTGTAGGTTCAAAACTTTGTGACAAAATTAGACCCATGGGGCAGATTTAGCAAGCATTTGCTCATGTGCAAAATAAATTAGGAAGAGCAAAATTATATACCAATTTTGAAGTGGTGCCTATTTTTTGTGTAATATATGTGCATGTTCTAATATTAAATTAAGTGCAAAACGGTCACATATATAATTTATTTATTCATTTATTTTTTCGGTTTGTGCAACTCAACACCTAGCTTAATCAGGCCCACTGTGCATCGTGTCTGAGTTAAACAGGCTAATAAAGGGGGTTAGTTCTCACTGATTAAACCGATAATAGCTGGCTGTACTTTGCCCTACTCTGAATATACTATGCTGTATGAAAGATGTTCTGTAATTTCAGACAAAATGTGGAAATTAACCACGTGCCAAAGAATTGGTTGGACTGATACTTTGTTTTGTAATGTGAAATTCAAGTTTTCCAACTCTTTTCCAATCCAGCAAAAAAAAAAAAAGTTCAAAGAAAATGAATTGAAATCTACATAAACGAAGACTATGATTTAAATGACAACTAGAGACAAAAACTTTATGGATAGTCAGAATATGTTTAATAAAAATAATTAAACCTCAATTTCCTCTATAGAACTTCATAGAAAGTAATCCAATAAATTACAAATGACTTTAAGACGTGTTTTTCTGCAACTACATAGAGAATTATTAGACTACACAGACCACAACTTGCAAATATTACAACTGTATAATGTTCAAGAAAATCAGAGAATATCAGAGTGATAATATAATAATACACGCTTGAAAGAAAACACATCAGTTCTGATAGTCATGTCAGTGAAAGCATGAACGGTAAATGTAAGTAAACCTCCTGTACAGCAGTAGTAGTGTGTTGACAATCTGTCCTTGCATATTGGTCTTCAGTTGTGAGTGTACTTCAATACTGCCTCTAGTCAGGTGAGTAATGCCTTGTGGACATCCCTATGCAGTGCAGAACAGGTGACAAAAAGCTAAGGAGGAAGCAATTGTCCAATTTGACTTTTAATTATAAGTCTTACAGAGGCACAGCACAATCAGAATTTCAGCATGTTACTTCAGGGCACCAAATGGAAGAAAAATGATTAATTTAGCCAAGGAGGAAGAAGAGGATGACTGCTTGTTTGCATAAGGGCACTAGATGTTTGAGAAATGTGGGATGTAGATGCAACATTGTGTGACAACAATGGCCCATACATAGAAAAATAAGCTTGTCATATAAAAAACAAACCCAATACAAGGGCTATAGAACAGGCATAAATAAGCAACTTTAGAGATCAAATCAGTGCTAAGAGTGTGTGAAGCACTGCAAAGCACTGAATATAATGCTACAGCAATACCTAAGGAATACAGCTTTGACACCAAAGGGACCACCTGGCTGATTTTAGAAATGATCACTATTGTACTTATCTAACAGTCCGCTGTTTAACAGCAGTCCTAGAGCACAAATGTGGAAAGAAACAGTACAAAAAGGTACTTCAGGTCTCAATGGATTCCAGTGTAAAGTTCCTGGGTACAGTTCAGTGATTGTAAAAAATGTGTATGGACACATAATCTTTTGAATTACAGCGTGAGGTACAGGATAAGGGCACTTCTACATCTAACTCAAGCTCCATTCATCAGCAGAAGCGAGTCAAAGACAGACAAGCTACAAACTTGTAGCGACACAGCTGCTAACCATTGCAGATTTAAGTGGGTCTGGCACTGTACTCACTTCAATACACAGATTTTTTGTTAACAACAATCTTTGCCAGAATGTAAATTACATGTGCTTGTACCATGTATATCTGTAAGACTTGTTTTAAAGGTGGTCAAGTGATGACCAAATATTCAAATGACTTTCAAATCTGAGTCAAATCGTTTCAGAAAAAAACAAAACCAAAGAAAAAAACACAACAGTTTTCAAGGCCCCCTCCTTTTAACAGGAGTATCTTAACAACATTCGAACTGGAAAGTATGGAAGCAGTAGAAACCAGAAGAGAGGCACAGGTCAGCCACACAGAACTACACTGTGGAAGCTCTCAATCTTAACAAACCACACATATTCCAGCAGGAAAAGAACTATGTACATACTATAAATACCACACACATGCATCTTTTGCACAGTGAAGCCAATCTTTAAAGTAGTTGAGGTAAGATGCAGTCAAATACACCAGGGTTGTATATTATCTGTATGTCCTGAATCAGTTTCTCATGACAGAGACCATAATACCCAATAGGGATTTCACAAGATCCCAGGGCAGTTTGGCACAGTTTTAAGGTTGTATTTAGTCCCCATAGACTCAAGAGGATTATTATACTCAGGCAATGCCAGAGTCAGGAGAGGTGCATGTGTACTGTGGAAAGCTAAAGTGCATCTTGGACTGACATATTTGTCAAATGCAAATGCATCTTCTCAGAAAATACATTAGACATTTTGAAACATTTTAGCTTATGTTCTTAAGAGATTAAATTATATTACTTTAATTTGAATCAACGGAGTGGATGTGGTCTGATCTTGTTATGAAAAAGTTGGGCTGTTAGTTGTGCACGATGATGGAAAATGGCAGACAGAAAATCTACAGCTTCAGTGACATTCATTAGCTGCCCAAGTTATTGCTGGCATATCCAACATATGATCTGCAAAGCAAAGTGTCAACAAAGTCTGGATATTTACAGGACAACTGAGTGTTTATGAGTGTCACTCCCCCAGTCCCAACAATCAAAATATATTAATAGTACAGCTCAGCTCAATGAGCATGTTTATGAAGTTTGACTTTTAATAAAATTAAATCCCAACATAATTACATTAATGCCTATTTGTTGCCTTTGTACATAATTGTAATACACATTCAGAGTTCAAAATCTTCTGAAGTGTAACATGCATGTCTCATAGCAGAACTGTACCTTTAACACTCAAATCTAATTTCAGTGTTGTTTTCAACATTTTTGTTTTCATACTTTTAGTTAGTGTATATTTACATGTAAATAAATTGAAACATAAGTGCTAGAAAATCCATATAAGTGAATATATATGATACATGTTAGGCAATACATAAATAAAGTCAAATGTTATTCATAGATCAGTCTTCATCACTAGAGTTGGAGTCATCTGATGAGGAAGAGCTCCCAGATGCTGATGACGATGATGAAGCTTTTTCTGAACCATCAGGACCACTGTTGTCTTTTTGTTCAGCCGACTCTTCTTCATCTTCTTCCTGCGTCTCCTCAAACACTTTTTCAACTTTGTCCACTTTGTCTTTCAAGGCTGCTGGATGTTTGGTGTCCGGTGGTGCTGCTGAGGCTGCTGTGGGAGCAGGGTCACCGTTAGCGCTCTGTGGCTGTGTGGCAACCACAGGAAGGTTAAGGCCTTGAGTTAGAATCATCCCTGGATAAATCATACTGGACAGTAACAAAGGGTTAAGGGATAGTGAATTGGGTGAGCCAGGGGATGTGGCATTGGAGTTGGAAGGTGATGTGTTGGATGCTTCTGTCCTTTCTCCTTTATTGTCCACTTTAGAGCCTGGCTGCTCAAGCCCAGCACTGGCATTTCCTTTTCCCTGCCCCTCAGCACCCTCCTTACCTAGCAATCCACCAACACTCAAGAGATTCGGCAAGCTAGACACACCTGACAGCATCATAGGAAACATAGCTGCAAAGTTGTTGGCTGCCATGTTGCTAGCATCAGATGGAAGCCCCATTAGGCCTGCAGTGAGCTGCAGAGACTGCAGGCTCTGCAGGTTCTGCTGAAAGGCCTGGAGGCTGCCCAGGTCCACTCCTGGAAGGAGGCCATTGGTTAGCAAAGGGTTCAGCCCCAGGGAGGAGGCCGCTGGCTTTGGTACTGCTGCTGCTCGAGCCAGAGGATTTTTGGGTCTCCTTCCTCGACGACTTACTTCTTCAGGAACAATGGGCCCAGTGAGGATCCTGTCAAACATACTCTCAGGAAGATAACCCTGTAAAAGACAAGACATGACAACATGACATAATGGTAACAGTTAAAAAATCAGCATCTCATTTATGTAAACAATAAAAATATTTAATCCACCTACCGACTGTTTGACAACATCTGCCCATTCTGGTGGGACTCCATACTCAGGGTTCTCTTGTAGGAATCGACACAAATCCTTAAGAGGGGGAGCAAATGCTCCACCAATCTGTAAAACCAGAAAACAACAGTTATATAAGCAAAATGAGTATTAAAATAAAAAGAACTAAGGGCTCCATTTATCAAGTGTTTGCTCACTTTTGTACCTGACTATTTTGCTAGGGGAGCAAAAACCTGACACCACTGATTTGTGTCACAAATTGAACATGCATTCTTTTGTGTTTATACTCGCAATTCAGCACACAGATTCATAAATGAGGCCCTAAGACTTTGTAAATAGCTTTAACAAAACTGTGCAACCTTTCGTGCATTTCTTCTATTGATTATCTGGACACGTTCTTCACCGGTCAAACTATTGACGTCAATCTTGTTAGGGTTTCGACAGCGGTGTCTTTTTTGCTTGGGACGCCCATCCTGGAAATGAAACTGCATCTGCATTTTATTCACTGCCTAAAAACACACAATCATTTTAGACAATGCTTTTTTCTTTATAAAAGCATGATAATGTAATACTTACTGGAATATATGCCCCAGTATCTGCCACAAAACCTGGGTGTTCCTTTAGCCACTGCTCCAAGTCTTTTCTCCGAGGAGCATCATCTCCAGCAAGTCTGGTGCCATCTTTGAGGTTTATGACTGGCACTCGGCTCTCAGAGTCAGCAGAGCTCTGGCTGTAGCTTGGCAAAGGTGCAGCTGGTAGACCCACCTGGCCTATGCCTCCCCATCCAGGAGGCACCTAAAATAACCCAAATATAATTAGAATCACAACTTCTTTAACAAATTTAGATCACACTCATTCATTCATAAGTATGTGAATGCTCATGCTCAAGAGTTACACATACTATGCTAGTAATATGACATGTCATCACATATTATTGAAGCTTTTAAATAATCAAATGGCACTAATAGTCATGTGTAAAGGGTAATTTTATCTCAAAAGCTTACCTGATCAAGAACCGGAGTTACTCTGCTTTTGTTCATGAAAAGCAGGTCCATTCCCTCCACATTTTTCCTTCTTCCTCTGCGTTTTTTAATCATTGGTTGTCCATCTACAGCTCCATTTATCCTCATGTGACTAGGAACACTTGTGGACACTACAAACCAAAGTAATGTTACTACGTCACATGCCACTCCAGGTTAGAAGTGCTTAAAAGTGCCTTGTGTATTTTTGAAAAGACGTCTACACATTTAGTGGACATTGAAAATTAAAACTTTGGAACATTGTTATAGTAATAATTGTATATCCACGAGCATCTTTTCTATTGGAACAAACAAGCCCTCCTCGAAGCTTACATGTAACCATGTAAGTCCACTCAAAATAAAGACACATATTTGTATTTTTTTTTTTAGTGCATCAAAAATATCAAAATGACCAAAACTGACTTTCATTCAAGTGCACAATGCATTTTAAAGTCATAAACAAACAAATACACTAAGATTATTTTCTGTTTAAAGAAACATACCATTGTGATAAGCGTACTGTGGTTTGCTAATGTCAGTCAGGCCAGTGTCTGAGGCGTTCTGCAGCTCCTGAAGTCGAGCTAAGTATTGCTGCTGAGCCTGGGGCCCCTCCTCAGAGTCTAGGGGCCTCTTTACAGGAAGACCCTGCTTCTGAAAGGTCAGCTTCAATCCTCCCTCCTGCTACAAACAAAAGGAAGCTATGTTTGATAGAAATCATACATCATAATACTGTACATTATAAAGTTTGCAAACAGAACTAAACACAGGATAAATTTATTTAAAACAAAGCAATGAAAGCAAGAAACCCACACCAAGCTCAGTGTTAAATCCAAAATCCACACAGAATATTAGTCAATTTATATTCTTGTAACCAAGTGATTTATGCTCCTGAGTAAGCAGAATAGATAGAAAGGCAGCCTATGCTGCACATTAATCTCGCCCTCTCAAAGCCATTTGGCAACATTTGCCAAAGAATAGATAGATGAAAACAAAGAAACATGCTGTCTGCTGATCATGACAGCAGGTAGCATGATCCTAGGATCAGGACGTAGAGGCAGAAGGGAGAAGATGAAAATGAAGAAATCAACATACATTGTTGAGTTTTACTGAGAACTCCTTGCTTTCTGCAACATGCTTGGTCACCTTTGACCCTTGTGGAGATGTTGAGGGATCCTCAGATGCACTGCTCACGGTTTCCATAAGCTTTGTGGTGTAGAAAGAAGCCACAGAACCTCCAGGTTCATAGACACGGCGGATTCCAGGCCACTTGCCCTTTAGCACTGCCTGACAGACACTGTCCAGCCGGTTGATAATCACACGGTCCTAAGCATTATGAATACAAACACAAAAGCCATAAATACATATACTTTATTCATTTCAAGGGTCAAAATGTGTTGAAAGTTAAAAGTTGATTACTTGACTATTTGATTGTTATTGAACTTAATTAGACCTAAACTGTCTTAAAGTATACTAAAAAGAAATTAAAAACAGTGCTATAATTTCAAATGAAAAATAAATGATAAATGATTGTGCGACCTCTAGTGTAGTGCCCCTGTGACCCACTTTTAGAATCACTGTTCTAGATGGTCAAATAATTTGATGCTACACACTAATTGATGTTCATTTGAGTCCAATGAGCAAAATTACTGTGCAAGCTCACCTTGGGCCAGTAAGATACAGTATGCATGTACCCCCCTCCTTGAAGCAGGTGGGAGTGGCTGCCATTAGCAACAGTGGCATCCTGTGTGTCATCCTGGATCAAGTTCAACGATGCTACACTGTCCTCGTCAAAGCCTTTAACAACTGTTACAGCAGGAACTATTTGGCAAAAACATATTGAAATAATAAGTACTTATAAATAAACAGCAGTACAATAGCAAAAGGTGTAAGCAGCAATGGGTTGGAACTGAAATGTTACCTTTCTTTTTCACATCTTCTCCATCACTATCACTGTCATCAGAAGAGGAAGAAGATGATGAAGAAGAGGAGGAAGAACCCGAAGAGCAGGATGAAGAAGAGGAGGAGGAGCTGGAGCCTGAGGAAGTAGAGGAGGATGAGGAGGAAGATGAGGAGTGGGAAGATGCGCTAGAGGAAGACCCATCAGAATCAGAGTCTGAGTCCCGCCTTGTCTCCTTGCGGCTTCTCTTGCTAGACTTCTTGGATTTTTTCTCAGAGGAACTTGGTGTGAGAGGCTTGGTTCGTGCAGCTACCATCTGCCTCTCACTGTCCCCTACTTCTGACTCAAGCTTCACCACCTGAGCTATGGCTGTAGGAGGTGCATGATTTGTGGGCCAGCTGTTAGGTGGCTTCTCTTTACTCTCTTCACCCTCAGAAGCAGGTTCCAGTTTGGGTTCCACTTTTGGCACTCCTCCAGTGGATTCAGTCTGTTGAGGAGGAACCACTGGAGAACCTGTAAATGCTGGCATGGGGGCCATGAGGTGAAGCTGAGGTGGCTGTGCAGATGTGAGAGACTGCTGTTGTGCTTTACTCTGGCTGTAACTGCGTTGTGCTGACATGAAGCTGAGCTCTGGGTCCCTCAGTATGTGGTAATCTGTACGACTGACTCCGTGCTTGGCAGCTCCAATAAGCAAGTCCCGATCATGAGTGCCAGGCTTCCACCAAACAGGCAGGTCAGAGCTCCCCTGGCACAAGGACAGACGCTCATAGAGTAATGGATGACGAAGAACCTGCTCCCTGACCTGCCGCAGAAGCTCAACCCTGTACAAAGTACGAGAGGCTCGCTCCTCAGTTATAGGCTGAATGATCAGAGAGGGGTCCACAGCAGAGTCTGAAACACAAGACATGCAATAGTTGCTCATGACATAGGTCATCGCCAGCAATGTTCATTTTTTACTTCATTAGTATTTTTCACAACTTTAGTTTCTTTTTAAAAACAATGATACTTCTCTTTCATAAAAATCTACACCACCAGCACAAACATAATTGAAAAATGTATGAAGATGAAAATCAAACAAAAGCAACAGGTTGCTGACCTCCTTCCTTTGGTGGAAGACGGCACACTCTTCTGCACATTGCACTGAATGCACACAAATATTTCTGTAAACTCTCATCAGTTTTTTTGTGCAGTCGAGCCATAGCTCTAAATTTGGTCCAGTCAAAGCGCCCGATGGTAGGATCAAAAACAACCCCAAAAGTGGAGACAACACGATAGAAGTCGGCTTCTTCACGTCTAGTCCATCTGCAGAGAAAAGTAATCGTTTTTACATTTGTCAAATTATAAATATACTTTCAGTGAGAAATTCTAACCTTTGTTGACGTTCAATCTTAGCAGCCATCTTGGGGTTGAGTGTTTCGCTAAGCGAGGGAGGCAGAGGACAGAGCGCTGTTGGCAACATCAGTGTGGGCTGAGCCTGAGACTGCGTCTGGTGGATGTGAAGGATTTGCCGGCTCTTGGTGAAGCGCTGAGAGGCCGTGATGAGACGTCTCAGTCTTGCTGTGAGAGCAGAAGATGAAGGCCAGTAGGCACTGCTACCCTCCGTCATTGGAAGTGAATCTAATGTTAAAAAAAAAGGATCTCGTTTTAGAAAGTTTTTTTTTTTTTTTTTTTTTTTTTATGAAACAATTTTGTCTTCCTTTTAGAAATACACATCAGTGTACAAACTTGCCTCCAGGGTTTTCAGCAACAACTAGGTCTCCAGGTGATGATGCATCATCCTGCAAACAAACAAGTTAGAGTTAAACATCATTTGACAAAACAAACAAACATAGGTATGTTAATGTTTTACCTCCATTTCATCTTTCAATAAAGTAGGAGCTGGCTTGTATTCTGGATCATCTACATCTCTATAAACAAACAACACTATTATGAAGCAAAGTCCCAGGCTGGGGAAGTAACATTCATCACATTCAACTAGGAGTATTTCTTATTATAATTAACTCACCCATCCATTAAATCATTGCCCCTTTGTTCAGCAGCAATCGCTTTCTCATCTGGTCGCCCAACACGTTCTAGAAAGCAGAGTGTGGGGTCTGCACGTATAGTGTTGTACTTTTCATACCCTGTAAATACACAGAAAGTTGTTGATAGAACAATATACAAAAGTCTGACTTCAAATTACAAATATCACAAAGAAAAACTCAAACCATGTTTGAAGACCCCAAGCAGCAGGCACTTGTCAGAGATAGGGTCCCACCACAAAGCTGGCAGTTCTGAGTTGTCCGGTTCTGGCACCCATATTTTGATCTCACTGTAGCAGACAATGAATTCCACATGCATGAATGAGAAATCTTGTCAGCCCCACTCAATTTTGCTAACCCATAACATTTCACCAGCAGGTGGAGCTCTATCATTATGGAGTTGATTGCATTTGTAAATAACCAAAAATAATTTTATACTATTGCATTGTGTATTTTCTTCTTCAATAAAAATCTATTCATCAAAATAATACAATGTACTCCAAGGGAGACCAGAATCCATGTATACTATGTTCGTTAAAACAAGTACTACATATTATGTAGTCCAAAAAAGAATGTAAAAGAGGTCAAAGTTCAGCTCACCTTGAGTCAGCGCCGTCCAATACCGTTTGGGCTTGGCCTCCTATCACCTCTTGTTTCAGGTAGTAAAGCATTCTGACCCTGAGCAGCACCCTGCAAAGAGGAAAGCAGCCTGTCACAACAAAGCCCCAGGCGCACACAGACGAATGCTGAGTGAGCAGAACACATGCAATCCAGCACATCACACTGTAAAAAGTCAACAGTGTGACAGATCAGTGCAAGCATTTTAATCATCTATTTAGTTGTGATCCAAGAGACTAATTCTGAAAAGAAAAGATATATCACACAAAAGCTGTGGACTAGTGAATGTCAAGGTAGAGACAGGCTGACTCACTGAAGAAACTTAAGCTCTGTGACGCATGATATCACAGCTGACAGACCAGAGCAGAGTGGCCCTGTGTGTAATGCTGTCACAATGTCTTAAACCCTTTGAGATTCAATGCCATGCAGAAAAGCAACTATGCACTCAAATTACAAAAATACAATGCAATATTGATGTATGGTATGTAATGCCTGTTGTAGTGTGTAGGCCAGTGTTAGATGTTGTATAACAAACTGAAGATTAGTAAAAAAAATGGATTGGATAAAGTTATAGCATTATGTTAAACAGTGACTCAACTTCAACGCTCTTTCTTTTAATCTATTTATTATTTTACTGTATAAAAGCGAACTATTATTTAGTGAATGACAGCAGTGACAGACTAGAGGTGATGGTGAGAGGACTACAGCCAATACTTTGTGTGACTGAAGCTGCCTAGTTTCTTCAAGCTCCACTGAACAACATCTGCAGCCATGTCTCCACAATCACACATAGATTTGTATGCATGTTTCTGCTGTTTCAGATGAAATAGTGTTTGGCATGCCTGTGACAGCTGAGCGCTTTAATGGTTACTGTAATAACATAACAATCACAAAGATAAAATAAACTTAACAGGTAATAATAAAGTATGTCAATGTAAACCCAGGGT
Source organism: Mugilogobius chulae (assembly GCA_038363315.1). NCBI lineage: Eukaryota > Metazoa > Chordata > Actinopteri > Gobiiformes > Gobiidae > Mugilogobius > Mugilogobius chulae. Next base: position 39,099,973 of record CM076403.1, on the reverse strand, counting down.
TTTTCATAGTGTATGAACAGGGTTCAAATGTCATCTGGAAAAGATGTTTCACCTCACATCCAAAAGCATTACTTGACAAGGCCTTTTGGACAAAAAATATTTCTTCACTTAAATTCATGTTTTTCATATTTGTGTTTTTTTTTAATAAGTATACTAAAATGATAGGTGAAGCATTTTTTTTTCTTTTTACACCTGTCTACATGTTATTCTCACTCAACTGATGCATTCTGAGCTTTTGAATAATTTATTATGATGTTTTTTAAGCATTTTCACAACTTTTAGAGGCCAACACAAGACAAGCAGTGTCTTTATGCTAATGAAAGCCAATCAAAAGCTAACAATATGAACAAACATACTTCCTAGATTGTAACAGAAAAGGTCTACTATAGACGTAGACGAGACACTGTGAACAAAGTTTCACCCAAACAAACATTGCATCTGTGCTGGGCGAAGACAGATTTTGAGTTATTATTTCATTTGAATCAGGTATAGTGCCTTTAAGAAGGTTATTGTATGTAGATCTATCCATTGGTTTTATTCCACAACTTCAGGCACATGAAAAACGCAAGTTAGCATATTCTACACAGTGATCTCCATTGCCCAGTGTGTCACATATCAGACATTCCCTGGATTCAGCAATGCTAGACAAGAAAACAATAGGGAACTTTCTATGGAAGCCACTGAGGCCAGCAGTGCTCTATACTCTAAGCTGTAGCTATGAGTAGAAGGCTTGTGGTTTAACACGGATTGTTATTTTCTAAATAATAAGAAACTCCTATAAACTCTTAGCAAAATTTGTATTCCAGCCTTTTTTCCCAGATAACACTGTAAACTTAACATACTATTAGTGAATTTAATGATCTTTGTCTTACCACAGGTAATATTTCAGCACATCTATTACTGACACACCCATTCAAATGTCATATTAAATAAAATGGATAGAAGATGATTTCTATTTGAATTGGTCCTGTGGTTTATAACTGACTATACAGGACAATGGAGAGACTTACTTGTTGCAGTGGTGTTTGAGGTGTTTTTTGTAGCCGTCATCTTGAAGCATGTACTCTGGGTTATGTTTCCTAAGCCACTCTGCCTTGTGTATATCAAATGAACTTGATTGTGTTTTCATTTTTTTGCCCTTTCTGCCTCTTGGTACAGGAGCCGACAGACCTTCCAGGACAAACATATATCATGAAATTTATGTAGACAGTTATACACTTTTGAAGGACATTATTTTTGTGTTTCTCACCTAAATGATTTTGCAGTTCCTTGGTTTGTCCATCTTCAGTAGGAGCAATTAGGTCCCACATGAAGCCTTTGATTCTGTCATCTCCGCGATAGTGAACCAGACAGTAGGCTAATAATGCCCTGCAAATAGTTTCCACATCCCTCTCGGTCAACTGTTTCTTAAAGCGACCATGGTTTAGAATGTCCTTCCATCTGCCCCACCTGTTAAAAAATATACACAAAGTTTTAGACAAAAGTAGACACATTTACAGTTCATCTCTTAGAAAGAGATATACCCGTAAACAAGTAAGTTCTTCTCAACCCTAAAGCATTCTGTGCGACCATAGCTGTTAAGGCGGTCATAGGTTCTGCGTAGTTTGGGTTTGGTTTCATCACTGTCGCTGTCGCCTTCTGAAAGCTCGGCTAATTCATCCTTGGTAGAACTAAATGGCCTCGTCTGCTTTCTCACACGAGGAGTATCTATTACTAAGCTGTTCTGTAAAGACAAAATAATAATGACATGCATATGTTATATAAGTGTTATGTTTGTGAGGAAATAGCATTAAAAGTTTATTTAAAGAAAAAAAAAATGCACATACCCTTCCATTGACCATATCCATGTCGATATCAGCTTTTTGGGCCCACTTGTCCCAAAAGTTTGGATCATCTAGAGAAATGTCTGTGCGGTTTCCAGATGCCACAAAACTGGCCTTGAAAGAAAAGGAATAAAAAGGTATTCAGTAACGCTATTTAAATAATATATAGGCACTACACTAGTTTCGCAAAAGAGACTAACGTACCTTTGCAAAAGTCGAACCTCTTCCTTCAGTTTCAATGGTGATGGTTTTTGTCCTGCGCTGAAGAATCTGATCAATGTCTTCCTCACAAAATTTAGCTCCTTCATCTTCCTCATCCATGATAGCTCCATAGGCACCGCGTCTCAATAGATCCTCAATTTCTTTCTTTGAGAGTTGTTGAACTGCCTTTTAGAAAGATAATAGAAGAGTTTAGGGACATTTGTAAGTAATTTGATCTGAGTTCCCACTCCTCCCCTATAGTATATATTATAGAATATGTTAAGTTAAAAAACAAAACAAAATAAAACTCACCCCTCCCCCTGCACTTCCTCCCAGACTGTTTTCTCTGCCACTCATGCTCTGTAACACTGCTTTATCCAAACCCAATTTAAGACTGGCACGATCAAACATCTCTCGCTCATACGAGTTCCGGGTGATCAGACGATACACCTTCACTGCCTTGTCCTGACCAATACGATGGCAGCGGGCCTGAGCCTGAGAAATTCAAGGGACTGCATTAGGTATTTAGGATTACATAAAACAGATGTGAGATTAGGAAGAACTTGTCTAACCTGAAGGTCGTTCTGTGGATTCCAATCCGAGTCAAAAATGATGCAGGTGTCAGCTGCCGTGAGGTTGATACCGAGACCACCCGCGCGCGTACACAGGAGGAACACAAAGCGATCTGAGTCAGGCTTACTGAAGCGATCAATAGCAGCTTGACGTAAATTCCCACGCACGCGTCCATCTATTCGTTCATACAGGTATCTAAAAAAAATAATAAGCATTTTGTGATCAAAAAGTTAAATCTATATCTTTGTATTGTTTCTAGGTTTCAGTTAGTTTGAGGTTGGAGGTGCCGGAATGAGAGCCATAATACAAACTGCTGCATTTAAAGTTGGGGAACCTACCTTTTAAATTGTTAATGAGTAAACTTTGTGTTTTCCACTAAGAAGTTTATGGTTAATGCTGCACTTTGTGAAAAATTTAGACTAGTGAGTCCTGAATTGAATAATAAAAGATTTTAGTTTTCATCAGGTGCCAAATGCAGCGCTCTGAATGGTTGAGCTTAGGTGGTCCTCTCCAGTTTCACTTTGTTGTTTGTAGAAAGAAGTTTTTAAGTCGTAATAGCAATCAAAATCAATACAAGTCAATATTTACCATGTGTCTAAGGTCTTATGAGAGGAAGTAGTCAGATTTAAAACCTAAATCGTGTTTGCAGTGTGAAAATTAGCTACTCTGCCTTTAAATGAGCCCACAAAGCAAAGTGAAATTTAGTTAAAAATGATAAGTAATAAACATTACCTTCTCTGAATGAGGTAGTCTTCCAGAATGTCCAGACATCGCACCATCTGAGAAAAAATGAGCACTTTATGCCCTCCTGCCTTCATTTTAGGCAGCAGTTTGTCAATGAGAACAAGTTTTCCAGCGGACTGGACCATAGCTTGCAGATGGAAATCTGCAGCAGTGGGGCTGTACACTTCCCTGAAGTCTTCTAAGATCTTTTCTTCTGCCCCTGTGAAACATATTAGTAAAAGGTTAGAATTTGTTGTTCAATTTGACGTATGTTTACAAAAAAAGCACTTTCCCTTCCTTATACAGGAAAGTGTTTTTTCCAGTTAGCAGCTTAGTTTACTAAAGATTCACCTTTAATGAGGTATGGGTGGTTGCAGCACTTTCTCAGCTCCATCATGGTGTTGACCAGATTAGGCATATTTGACTGACCGGCGCCTTTAGCCAAAAAGGAGAAGTTTCTCTCAAGTATGGCACGATAATATTTCTTCTGAATATTTGTAAGTTCAACTTCAATAATGGTTTCTTCTTTTGGAGCAAGCTTCTTTTCTACATCTTCTTTCAAACGCCGTAGCATCATAGGCTTTAGAATGGCCTGAAGCTTTTGGACCTGTAATTCAAAAAATATAAAAGCATGGTTATACATTGTTATGTACACAACTATTTGTTATTTGTTTTGTTGTTGTTGATGCCATAATTTTTTGTTTAAAATTGCATGTTCACCTGTTCTTCAGTCTTGAGGTCACCAAACTCTTGCATAAAGGTGTTTTCAGAAGGGAAGCGAGATGGCTCGAGGAAATGGAGGAGACTGAAGAGCTCCTCAACTGTATTCTGAAGGGGAGTGCCAGTCAGCAGAACTTTATGCTCCTAAAAAGCAATGAATAATCATTTATCAATGTGCACCATAGTTATAAAATTTGCTTGTTTATTTTTTTGTTTGCACATTTACCAGGCTCATAAGCTTGAATCCTTCCAGCAGTTTGCAGTTTTTGTTCTTAAGTCGATGAGCCTCATCAATGATAACACAACGCCAGTCTATAGCATTAAGCTCAGGGCAGCCTCCAAGAATCATCTCAAATGTAGTAATGACAGCACGAAATTTGTATGCACCGCGCACAGGACGTCCCTAAAAAGAATAAGAACTTAATAAGAATAAGATTTTACATTGCACCATCACAGATGTATGTTTTAGTGAATTGTATTTGTTTGTTTGATGATGGTTTTCCTCAACCCCCTGCTCATTTGTCTTTATTGTTTTGACAACAGTCCTTGTGGGATATGAAATACCTAGTAATCCACTCCCACCCTCAGCCAGTCAGCTAAAGAGCTGGCGAAGTGGAGCCGCTCCCTGAGATATGCCTGAACATCGTTGACAGAGACTTCCCCCTTGGGGAATGATATGCATCATAGACTGCCTGGTGCCGGCTCCACTGTGTTCTCCTATCACACGCCTTCATTAACTGCCTGTTGTGCCACATCACATGGCCTGCCAACCAAAGATGGCCTCTGCCCGATACTAACTGCAAATGCACCAAACTACATACTGTATAATGAGCAACATGTCTGTGGTTGTATCTATTCGTTCCCTTTGTTCCAGAAGTGTTAGAACAATTCATTTACCATGTTCATGCATTTTCTGCATTGTACCACTGATCACATATATAGCATGATTCAAAATGTTAATGTCAAGGAGTGAAGGTTTTTTGTAATCTTTACCTGTGAGTCCCTGAAATACATCTCATACTGCTGCAGCATCTGGCGGCTGACTGTGCTCCCATGGTACACAATGACATTGAGATTGGTCCAGGTTCGAAACTCGCGCTCCCAGTTTGCAATGGTGGAGAGTGGAGCTATGATGAGGAATGGACCTTTAATGCCCACACGGTAAATTTCTTCAAGGAATGTAATGGACTGAATTGTTTTTCCCAGACCCATCTCATCTGCCAGAATACAGTTCCGTCTAAAAGGTAAGTACAAAATATTGGTTAAAAAACTATTTGAAAATGTACATCTATGTCTACGTATTGGTTCTATGGTTATATTTGGCAAATTAGCAACAGGTTGGTTGTATTTGCCTGAATAACCCTTAAACGCTGCCATAAACAAGAAAACATTACTAATACTGACCTGTTGTACCAGTTAAAAAGGAGCCAGTTGACTCCCTCTAGTTGGTAGTCCCTGAGGCTGTTTCCATTCTTATATGCCCTGGACTGCTCCCTCTTCTTCCACATGTTGGCTGGAGGTCTCTCCTGATGCATTAGTTTTATTTTATTTATTTACTTTACATTAATAAAAAAATATTTTAGGAATATTGGTGGGGATGACTTACCATCCTGCGAGAGTCTGGCTTTACTGCCTGCAGCTGCTCAAACTCTTCTATTTTGCTCTGATCAACATCATCCTTCAGCTCCCAGGTGCTGTCTTCATACGGTAAAGAGCACCACTTTACCAGGTAGTACACCACCTCCTGAAGTGCACACAGCAAAGTGAGTGCTGGAAAAGACTAGAGCAAGGCCAAGCACTGCTTTCATGATGTTAACAAAGGCTGCAAGGAAGCCTAATAGGATGGCCTTGGGCACTTCTCACATACAAAGACATTTCTAGAGAGAGAATTATACTGAAAAGAGTGCAACTACAAACTACAGAAAAAGAGTTAAATATTACGCAAATTACTCAGATAACCTTGCATGGATATTATTACTGAATGAAAGAAAGTTCACTGTACCTCGCCTGTGTCTTTGTCCTCACAATACGACACCTCCAGCACCCTGTCTACTTCTACATAGTCAGGGTTAAAGGGCTCCTCCTCCATCTGACAAAGACAGTTATAAGGATAAGAAGAAAAGAAAAAATGTGCTTCTCCAGGCCAACTTACCATCTGGAATCTAATGTATCAAGTGAATGAGTAGAGAAATTCAAATTAAGCAAACACCCACAGATACTTGCCACTTGTGAATGTATCGTCTACAGGCTATTAAACTCCTCTAGCATAGGCACAAACAGTGCATACAAAGAGCATATGTGTCCAGAGATACACTAACAGAGGAAAGGCTTACATCTGCGAAGAAGAGCGCCCTCTGTGCTTGTTTCATCTTGAAGCGTTTGATCTTCTGCTGAATCCTCTTGTCTTTTTCCAGCTGCTGCTCTGTCGCCCACTCACAGTGTAGGTATGAGCTAATACACACAATTTCAGACCAAAGTCAGAAACGCACAATCATCTCAGCTACACAAGACATTTCTCTGAAAGACAAGCACTTTTGCTGGCTTTGATAAACAAAATGTATTAGACAACTTACTAATTTTTGTATTTTACAAAATACTCTTCCACTTCTACTACAACTCCTGGTGAAACCTACATAAATGAAAACACATATTTTAGGAACATTAAATATTTTGTTTTAGTGGCAAAATCAAAACAAAACACACCATTACCTCTTTCTTCACAGAGCGTGAAGACATAATTTTGTCAACAACTGCAGCATCCTCATCTGTAGGATTCTCCTATGAAAGCATAAACATTACAGCTTTTATGGTAACCAATGAAACCCCATGTCAGTTCATTTATATTATACTTTTTTATCAATAAAACAGTCAAACATTTCCCCTATATTTTCCCTGATATTAAGTTCCGATTCAAAGCCAAAATAGATCACTTACAACAAAAAGTTGGACAGCTGGCTGCTTGCGAACAGCAGGGTTGGTTTTCTTAGCTTTAACTACAACCTTAACATCGTCATCTGACAACCTCGTCTCCAGCTCCTCAGCATACTTTTTCTTCTTAATCTGTCGATTCGACCGCCTCTTCTGAAGTCAGGAAAAATTTGAAATAATTAGGAACAGAAAGAGGGTCAAACTAAGTAAAATGTTATAGTTGTTTGTAATTTCTACAAACTGTATTCTCAAAAAGGGGAAAAAGAACATATGATTGTATCGTGAGGAGATAATATGTTGCATTGTTCATCAACATACATGGTACGTAGCTTTAGCACAAAACAAAACACGCACCCATGCACACACACGCGCACACACCTGCACAAATACGTACACATGCATACAAGAGCATTCTGTTGAACTCGTGTGCAGCTCTCTACATCTATCACACCACTTTCTCAAACATTCAGAAGCCCATACCTAACCTTAACCTGCTCAGTGCAAAAATCAACAGAAAGAACAGCCGTGTTTTATGATTATGTGAGAAGGTAACGAGGCATCTATCCATTTTTGGTAATATTCCAGTATTTTCTATAATGACAAATCAAAACTAATCCAATCCTCACCAGAAACTAAAGTTCTAGTTAGCCTATTGTCTTTTAATCTCTGAATGTCCCTTAGCACCATGTTCCAAGCATTTGCTTTTTTTTTTTACCTGCATGTACACTGGGACAGGAGTGGTTTGACTAGTTCTACAGAGAAATCAAACATACATTGGATAATGGGCAAACTTGCAGTACTCTGTGGAAGTAAAGATTGTGCATACACAAGCCCAGAGCAATTGTGAAATTAATAGTATTAGATAAGCACACTGTAGAAAAATGTTACCAAACTAAAAGCCTACTGCTTTGTCAACAGTGTTGGTGACACTACTAATGTTACGTTTCCATTAGGGCTGCACTCGATATCAATATCAGGAAATATCATGACAAACTCATTGGCAATATGCACATTGATTCAGGGAGGTGTATCAGGATACATATTGAAATATTGAAGACTTATAAATTGGACACTTCTGAACTTGGACTGCTGTTTAAAGACTGAAACTATTGAGCTGAAAAATGACTTATCCCTAGGACACATGTATCTAACAATAAAGCAGTGTGAAAATACAATTCTTTTGCATTTTGTCATTCTTCACATTGTTACATTCTTAACATTGATTTTAAGGAAGGTTGTACTCAAAAACGTTTTTACAGGCAAGATACAATACTTTTCTATTTTTATTTTCTTATTGTGGTCAGTAGATTGAATTTTGATGTTACTAAGTTGAAAGTTTAAATGATCACTAAATCAGTTGTGCTCTGATAAAGACATTGTAGATAAAAAATAAAATTCAATGTACAGTATCTGCATGATCAAAAATACCCATCTGGCAGATTGTTACACTATTTTTATTTATTTATTTATTTTTTTTTTCAACAAATATCTTGATATGCATTGTTTTGAGGAAATTGTATAAATCTCTCGGAATCTGTATCGTTTCGTAACCATGTTGATTTTGTTTAGGGTCATATCTGGTTCACGTGTGCTGCTGAACAATGTCATCTGGTTACTATGACAAGTATCAGTAATTATAATCTGATTACTTTATTTGTGACATGAGTGATCTTTGCTTGATTGTTGCTTTACCAAAAAAAGTTATCAGGTCAAAGTAGCATGTTGCGTTCTACACCAACACTGTTTGTGAATTCTGTGTTGCAGAGCAGAGGTTTAGTAGCGTCCACCTAGTGTAATATAAGGAATAGTTTGAACATTAGGACCACTCAGTCTTACCGAATCATCCTTGAAGGTGTGTCGTGGGGGAGGGTCATCATCTGACTCTTCCTCTGACGATTCTGGCTTCCGCCTTTTCTTTTTTCCAATCTTGATGACAATTTTTCTGCAAAACATTAAAACTATTAGCGACAACTGGACAGCAAAAAATTACAATTTATAAATAAGGATAAGCTTACAATGCACAATTTTAAAACATTTAGGAATGTTGAGTACAATATGTAAAGATACAGAGACCTATACTGGAATCAACGGTGATCCTTGACATTTTCTGTATTGTAGTTTTAAATGTTTATTTGTATTATGTTGATATTTGTTAACAGATGCTGTTACTTACTTACCAACAACACAATTAGATTCACTAATCATTGGTAACCACGTGTGAGAAAAGATATTGTAAATATTAAATGTGATTGAATTAAAAAAAAATAAAAATGCTAGCGCATCACTAGAGATTTGAAAGTATGGTATGATATTTCCTCAACAACACATTCTTATTTACAATGTTGGAAATATGGGTTGACTTTCACCTAGATAATATTTTCTTATTTTTGCTGCAAACAGAACAATACATTACCACTGAGCACTGAGTGCCACTGAGCATTTTTGAGGAGAGTCCTAAAAGTTTCTTTTTGGACAGTGTTAGAAGATTTGAGAGAAAAAGCAGCATGCAGGACATGCATTTGGCAGGCTCAGCCCCCCTTGGATTATATTACATTTCACAAATCCTCTTGACAATGACACGTTATGGTTGCCATGCAACATGCCCTTTGAGTTTCTAGTAAGGTGGGTGGCAGCGTTTTATATGACATAATTTCCTCTAAATCCAGGGAACACTGGCAGGTGATGTTTTGAGGACTATAACGTACCAGCTCAATGGATGAAATGCCATCAAATGCTGAGTTCTTTAATGACAAAAAGATTCAAACAATCAAAATAAATAAATGATTGAAATTCTTGAGATGACTGTTTCCTTTAAGCAGAAGTGAACGAAAAAGATGATAAGAATGGCTTAAAATTGATTTGTTGCAACACTTGACGCATTACATTTTTAAAAGCGTTCAAAACAAACAAACAAACAAAAATCTGTGATGTCTAATTACTGATATTAAAGTGTAGTAAAGTAATGCAGTGTTTCCCTAACCGGGATGATCATCAGCACTTAGCAAGGAAATACTTGTAGAGATTTGTTACATCCTTATCTTTAGGATAGAAAACATGTGATTAAAATAATGGTAACGTCAACTTTAGTTCCCAAATTAGTGGCTACTCTGTGTAAAGAGACTATACAATCAGTGGTATTTGAGTCACTGATGTATTACTTGTTCACTCTGTGGGATGATAAAATCCTGTAGGAAGTGGGGCTACAGATCTGCATCGTTGAGCCCCTCCAACCACTCCCACACACACATGACATTCATGGTGGGTGAACTGCCTTACCTATAGACACAACACTTTTCACAAGAGTCACAGCTGCCCCACAATGCCACTTGCTACCTGATATTACCAAGTTTTCCCATCTATGAACTTAGAGGCCCAGCCTTGATTAGATCTTAGATCTGTTGAGATTGGACAGTGATAAGAGAGTATGGCCATTTGAAGTGCGTATGACAGGTTAGACTACATTTTTAGTGAAACATAGTAAACATGATCTGATGAAGATTTTACTAAACATTTAGCTTTTTACAAGATTTGGTTGTTTTGGTGAGGTTAATTATATCTGTTGTCCAGTAAATATGACATGATGTGGAGGGGAATCCACAAATTACCTACCAACCACACAGTAAATCTGGGCCAAAATCAACATAAATACCACAGGAGTGACAATATGACAAATTACTATAACCTATAACACTTTAATTGTGTTAAATGATTGCTTAAACTCCGGGAAACTGAGTCAGTTGTGTGTAAATTGTCTTTGCATTTTGGCACTTTTGATGACACATGTGGAGGGATTTTGTTTTAACTTGAACTTAAATTCCTTCCTGTAATTTTCTACTTTTAGTTTAGTAACTTCTGGAAAACTATGATAGATAATTACCATAAACACTATCACAGAAAAAAATTATAATCTTTCCTATGGGCTTTAACAAAAAAAAGCCACAGTCTTGATCAAGTATTCATCATCACAATACCTTCTTGTCAATTGAATCTAGTAAAGGGTATATTTTAAAATTTCTGTGTTCTCCACATCATATTTACTCACAAAATTGGCTGACAATTATCTCAGTGACCGATTAGTCAGTTGTTTCAGCCCAGTCCTCTTCTGTACTATGACAAAAATGGCTGCTTATAATCTCTCAGCTTGCCATTGATCAGAAAGAGTGTCCTATGTTTTAATCAAAGACAAGTAACCTGTCCAGAGTGAGAGCTATTTTACAAGCGCTGCTGGGCTTCTCCTATTATGCCAAATAACCTCCATTCCTTGTCCCACCAGTGTTGTCCTGCCCTACTTGGCACAGGCCACAGGGAGAGCATGAGAGAGAGTTTGAGTTTAATATAATCTAAAATGATAATGTATCTGTTAGCTGTGAACACTGCTCGACTCAAGCAATTTTATCAAAACGATGCATTTTCTCACTGAAGTTAACAATGATTCCATGATGAATTTCAGCTTTTTCAAACTGACAAAGTGACTCTGGAAGGAAATCCCGTTCTTATGAACTTAATGTTAGACTAACACTGCTATCCATCAAACAAGTGGAGGCTCTAAAAACAACTACAACCAAGATGACAGCAGAAGCTATAGCTATGTAGATGCATTTTTTATCAGCTGGATGAGGAAAATGTCGTGAGTTTTGAAAAGAGTTTTACCAAAATTCTGCACAATCCCAAATGTTTCTTCAAAGACACACAAATATTACACACATACTGTATGAGATTAACAGCAACACTAAATTAAAGAACAGCTTTGGCTTTTGCAGATGAAAAAGGAGGTAAAAGAGATTAAGCAGCTTGCAGCCATGCACCAAAATATGAACAATTACATGTTCAAGCGTATAGGCGCGATGTAAACCTCCATTTTCTATCACGTAATTGATCTCATGAGCACCATTTTGTTTAATATTTTACTGCTACCCTGCTGCTTTGTCGGATCAGCTTGTTTAAGGCATGCTGGCTCATAGAGAGCACAGAATCTGCAGCACTGAGCAAGCTGAATGAAGTACATTAAGCGATGTTCTAAATGTTGAGGAGGTTGGGAAGAAGAATGGTTTGTAGAAGACATAGAAACAAAAATGGGACAAGCAAGAGCCAAGTAGCTTATGGTTATGGGTTATTTTCAAGCAGGTAGAAAAAAAGTCTACCCAAAAAAAAGATTTGCTTTGTTCAGCAATAAGCCTTTAAATTATTGTGGAAAAAGTAGCTAGAGTATGTCTAAAACCAGACATACATTGATTGCAGAGTGCACGGTAAGATGGAGAAGGCTAATATCCCCAAATACCGCACAGCACATGAACTCAAGTAACAGGATTGTGAATATATCTGAAAGGAACAATTTAATTCCCACTCGCCTGAGCTGTCCAGCTGCAATACGAACAAGTTTAAGACCCAGACACTGGCCAGTGAGGCCAGGATCTCATTTAGAGAAAGATATTTACTGTATGAATGATACAACATTTATTTGCGAAGGCTTCTAAAATTGCTGAAATAGACCATTTGTAGTCTCAAAAGCACACATATAAAACACATACACACACACATAAAAATCAAATGTTTTTGTTTTTTCAGAATTTCCTGAGTGCACTTCTGAAGCAAATATAGATGTATTAATGGGCATTTGGCAAATGAGAATCTTCACACCAGCACAAATATTCACACACACCCACATGCTCAACTACGCGTCATTACCATGTTTGCTCCAAGGGTAATACTCAAACTAAAGCACAATCTCCATATGATGGCAAGAATGTGAACGCATTACTGTGCTTAAAAAATTGTAAAAAAAAAACAAACAACAAAAAACAAACAAACAAACAAACAAACAATTCGTGCATCATGCAGCTTGTACGTCTTGGCAACTATTAACTCTATTTTAGCAGAACAATGCTCTATTTTGTTTTTGAAAAGAGGAAAAAAGGAAAAGCTTTGTACTAAGATGGTTTGATTGTTTTGAAGGAGTATAATATTCAATATTTAGATTGCTGTCATGGCCGTAATATGAAGACATTGATAAAAAACAACAACAACAACAATCAAACAAAAACCCAATTATACTGACTCCTCCGATACCTGGGAATGCCCTTTGATAACCGATACTAGCGCAGGTTTAGCGACAATGCCTGTACCGTTTATGGGAAAAATGTTCGCTATAGTGACACTTTGACCAATCCGTCTGAAGTATTTACGATAACTGACCATGGCATCTTTACACACAATCAATAATGTAGAATTTGACTCTGAGTGCATATCAACACTGTGTATTATTCAACACATACATTAGGACCATTATTATAAAAGAAAACATCTACTTTTTCAGGGTAAAATGAATCACAGAGTCATACCTCTACTAGTTTGTTTAGCATAGGAAAGATAAAAATAGGAAATCTACTGCTTGACTAAAATATTTGACACCTAACAAACACAATATAGTACAGTCAGATGGGGATTTGTTCCCTGAATCAGCTTAAATGCCAGTTAGTGATGGTAATACCACAGGAGTTCCATGTAACCACATCTTTTGTTCTCTTCTCCCTTTCAGCTCTCAGCCAGACCAGCATAAGCTGATATTTTATTTGCTTGTGCAGGGTGTGGCTTATAGCTACACATAGCATGAAGCAGCTAAAAAACTGGGGGATGGGAGGCAGTATCTATACATCAGCAGTACTTGCCTGAATATTCTCGGCAGCACCATCTTGCATGTAAATGCAGCCTGTGTTTGCTCCTCCCATGTCTCTGCTGATATCGGAGCCTGCTTTATTATTATGGCATGCTGTAAATTCAGTTGAACTTTGAGCATCTATCCTGCGTATAAAAGCTGTTTACACCAGGAGTGGACTTAGCAAAAATAAACTATGATGACAGATAGGTTTGAAGAAAGGCCTTGGGATAGGCATAAGAGTGGTGCTAAACTCTCTAAAAATGTCAACCGCATTACTAATGGCACAATGAACGGAAAGCAAAAGAAAGCAAAGAAAAGAAAAGTCCAGCTACAAAACAAGCATTTTTTGATTCTTTATCTCTTCAAGCTTAACTATGATTTCTGGACCTTTTCCTGATTACAGTCACCATGGAGATTATGTAATCACTCCCTACCTCTTTGCACATTGTGTATCAAGCATCTACAAAGCACTAAATACATTTTATGATCCTATACAGAAGTATGGCACAAGCTACGTTGAAGGAGAAGATTGTGATTGTAACCTTGTATAATATTGTATTTCTTATAAATACACTTTATGTCTTGAAAATGCAGCCTAGATAGTATGCACTCAAAGATGTGTGGGATCACTTACTCAATCTTGGCTTTCTGCTTGCTTTTGGATGAGGGTACAATATGTGCCTTCCGACTGACTTTGTCTTTGGTGCGTGCCTTGTTCCCCTTATGCCCCCGTTCTCGATAGGCCTTGTACTGGGATGAGGAGCTGGGGAAACTTTCTGGACTCATGACTCTGGGGATGTTCTTTTCGCCACGCTGTTGAGCTTTAGCAATAGCCTCAGAAATGATCCGGTTGGCCTTCTCCTGCTTCTCCTGTGTGTCCATTTGATGGTGGCTATGTTTCCTCTGTGTCCTCTTCTCTGAAGATGAGCTTGAGGAGGAAGAGGAGGATGAGGAGGATGAGGATGATAAGGAGGAGGATGAAGATGAGCTGCTCTTCATTGGGGGGCTTGGAGGCTCGATTTGACTACCAGGACCATTGGTGCTCTTCCGAGGCTGTGAATGACAGAAATATGTACATTAGGAGAGAAAAAAGATTTCATGACAATATACAGTACATTGTCACATTAAAATATAAGGCATCTTTGAACAAACTTTTCAACTGTGTTCATGTGTGTGCATAAAGAACACACATCAGAATTAGAAATGCTTCATGATTATTTGTCTCAAAGATGTTATGTGTAATGTTAAGTGTCAAAATTCGAATGAATCAATCAACCAGTTTTTGAGGAAAGATAATATAGATTGCTGAACCTTATTTTAGCAAAGAACCTGTGATCTTGATAAAAGAATGTGTAAAAGCAGAAAACAAAACAAAACAAACACAATAGTGTAATATAATAACCTAAATTTAATTTGGCAAATTCTGCTTGCTTTGGTGTAACCTGCAACGCAGAGACACATAAATAATCCATCTTGCCTGATACGCGATAATATGTGAATAATAGATGGTGTGACTGCAGTTATGCCCACACAGAAATGCTTTGTGGTGCGCTTAGAGCCTGTGTAGAGAAATCTTATAATTGATTGACCTAATAAAAAAATGCCCAGTAGCAGAAATAGAGAATTATTATCAACCTCACAAGCAATTATAGAGGGGGATACCAGTAGTGCAAACCCTTAGTAAGGAAAGTTAAACACACACTGCATTATGATTTTCACGTGTGCAATATGGCTGGGGCCAGGTAGAAATGTACTGGATCAGACTGGAATGTTCTTATTCAAGTTAATGTTAAAAAGTGGGGGAGGGGCTGAAAGTAACGCTTTTGAGCGGAAGAACATGGGAACACACAAGGCGGTTAGGGAACAGAGAAAAATTGTGATAATAGAATTCGCCAAACAGGCACGTAGAATACAAGCAAGACAAAATATAAAATGCACCAAAAGCCGGAGTACTGCAGCTGTGTAATCCATCTATAAATAACTGAAATTACAGCCTGTCGGCACTGCAGTGATTTCAATCTAGCAGCATGTCGTGTTGTTCCATGAACACAGTAGAGACTACCAGAACCTATCAAAAGCTACAGAATCTACCAGCTTCGATGTCTTTCCCTCACCTTTTTCCATAAGATGCAACTTGTCTGGGATGACTCACAAACTCAACTCATGGAGGACACACACAATGTACTATACACTACACTACACTGAAGCAGACAGGAGAGCAATTTTCATCTCACAATGAGAACATAGAGTTTGGAGTGAACAGTCTGTGGGGGTGGGGAAAAGACAACACAGTAAATATGGAGTGTGCCTTGATAAGGTCTAGCATGCCGAAGCAAATGAGTGAGAAGGGGAGGAAAAAGCAGCAATGAGTTCAAGATGGCGGCGGTGCAGCATGAGCCAGTGGCAGAGGAGGTTGTTCAGTTCCTGCCGGCCCCTCCTCCTCCCCCTTGTCCAACCTCCCTCCCAGCTCTCAGAGCAGCTCACTTACCCTTCCTCTTGGCCTCTTCACTGTAGACATGGTGTTTTTTTCCTCTTCCTCTTTCCTCCCCCTCTCCGACCGGCTAACAAAAGCCTTGCCTTTTCAGTAGATTTTTTCTAGCGCAGCGCGTGTTGCTTGTCCACACTTTCTCTTCTAAACAGACTTTATATTTCAACAGTGGTTTTCTGTTGCTCCTTCGGTCCGTGTGCGCCCCCCCCTCCCCTCCCTCTCTCCTCCCCGGTCAGCTCTTCTCCTCAGGGCAGTGTGTGTGAGAGTGCCGGAGCCTGTTAGGTCTCCTCCTCCCCCAGCGGGCTGGGCTCAAGAGGAGCGCATGGGAGCTCTTTCACTCTCTCTCTGCTTTCAGGCCGGTGTGGGAGCAGCGCTGTGGGCGGTAGAGGAGGTGCGTGGCAGTCCAGGAAGCCCTCATTCTGCTGCTGCGTGCTGCTTTTTTCACCGTGGTCCGGTTCCACTTTCTCTCTGAAGCCTGAGTATGTCAGAGAGGCATGCCTCCTCTCTCCTCCCCTCTCATTGATTCCCTTTCCTGCCTGCCTGCCTTTAGCGTGCTCTCCCAGTCCTTTGCTGTACTTTACCCTTCTTCTCCAACAAAAAAGGTAGGTTTCCAGCCTTTTTGGGCACACAAAAAGGTTTTTGTAAATGCTTGCCTTTAGTTTGGCTTGTTGTTTTTTCTTCCTTTTCCCTACTTGTGTTGTTCCCTGTTTTTTTCGTCTTGCCCTACGAGGTCTCACTGGTGGAGACGAGCATGGCGAACTCCGGTCTCTGGCAGGCAGGGCGGCACAAAATGAAAGCACAAAGCAGCAAAATGCATCAGCATGAATATTAGAGATGTCGTTAAAACCCAGACTCGTTTTTTTTTCCCTCTCTCTCTCTCCCTCACTCTCTCTCTCTCTCTCTTTGTAAGGAAGTAGGCCAGCAGATGGTGCTAGCAGTTATTACATTAACTTTCACAGCTTAACCCCAAAGCTCTGGATTTCTCAAACACCACAGATTGTCAACTTTTTGTCATCTGTTAATTTTTGCCAAGAACAGACTATGTTAATTATGGAAACAATAGAAGTGACAAATTAACAGCTAAACATATTCCCCAAAGCTAAACAGAATAAAATAGGCGTTTCATCACAGACTTTCACTGTCTAGCCATTTCACTCTCTAGCAAGACACATGCATAGAGTTCCTGTGGGGGTCAAGAGCAGGTCACCTGACAATGGAAAATGGTCAAACTGGCATGGACCCAAAGCCTGAATTCTTTGTATGTACTAGAGAATGAACCAGGAAAAGACTGACAAAGGAGATGTGTGTGTGCAGACAGGCACATGCTATTGAGAGCCAGGAGGTAACACGTAAGTGGCCCAAAATCTGGAACCGAGCTGCAATGAGAGTGAGTGCAATGAGGTCTTCAAAATACACATCAAATGAGAACAAATCATAAATTCCTTGTACTTCTCACACATTGTACTAAGCACAGTTCTACATGTCAAACACAGTATCAAAAGCAACATCACAAATTACATGACAAAAATATTAAAACGTTCTTAGAAACTAATTGTGAATGATTTTTTTTTCTTACCCAACCCAATCATGAAACAGCTCTGGAGGTTTGAGCTGCCTCTTTACAAAGCAGTATAGAAATATGGTAGCTTTCTTAAATGTTGTCTTGTTTGATTTAATAAACAGATTTATTTTTTAGATTGTTATATAAAAATATTAACCAAGACAAAAAATGCAAATGTTTCAAAGCATATTGTCTTAATTCATAAACAGTTGTGCAGTACTCATTTTCCTTAAACAAAACAAAAACAGAATATACACAACACATTTCTTTGACAAAGAGCACAATGGTGTCTATGTCTTACTTATCCAGTGCAAGCCAGTCATCAGAGACACTGGGCCTTGGAGTTTGAACCCAAAAAGAACATGGTTTGCTTCCTGTCCAAAGCAAACAAACCTGCACTATCAAACACTGCTAACTAAGAACTGTAAGGACAAGACAATGACATACAATTAAAATGTGTTTTTCGCCACAGACATTTTTTCAATCTGATAAAATCTTTTACATCAGCAATGACGCAGACCGTGCCAAGCATGAGCTGAGAAAGAAAGTCCAAATGCAATGCATGCACATGCCTGAGTGGTCACATGGCTCTAAGCTCCAGCTCTTTGGCGACTAAACAGTTAAAATGCAAACAGGGAGCAGCTCAGAGGGGGAGTGGCTGCCTTTGAGGACACAAGAGGGAGGGGCGTAACAGAGAGGAGGGTAGTCTTCTAAACGGAAACTAGCAAAAAAAAAAAAAAAACATGATATAGAGCTGCAGTAGAGACGCAGGTGCCTAAACACAACATAGCAGGTCAAAGCAGGAGGTTCTGAACCAACTTTGAGTCTGGACTATAGCACCTGTCAGAATTATGAACACAAATGTGATGATATGTGGTGTCAGCTCATTCATTCATTCATTCATTTTCTACCGCTTGTTCCCATTAGGGGTCGCAGGTGACTGGAGCCTATAACACCCTGGACAGTGGCTGGCCAGTGGTGTTAGACAGACAACCATTCACTCTTTCATTCATTCACAGTGATGCCAAATTAACCTAAACATGTATGTTTTTAGAGGTGGGAGGAATCCGGAGTACCCGGAGAGAACACACAAAGACACGGGGAGAACATGCAAACTCCACCCAGACAGATCATGAGATGTTGAATTAGTCGGACCCGGGAGTCGAACCCACAATCTCCTTATTGGGACGCCAGAGCTCTAACCACTCTTAATAGGTATTAAGATAAGATATTTGTCCCTTAGTGGGGAAATTTCTAAATATTATTAATGTAATATATGTCTTGAAAAGTTTTAAATTAAATTGGAAAATATGTCAAAATTAGGTCTTTAAGTCTTAGATTCGGTACACAATTTTTAGACCTTTTTGTTTGAAACAAATCTCACTCATGTAAATAAAGAATGTGCACGTTTGTGTCTGAGATAATGCATTTTGTTCACGTCCTGTCATGTAAATATCAAATAAAGCTACAGCGCAGCGCAGAGGTGCTTCAGAGTGCAGTGGTAGGCATAGCACAAATCGACTCACAACTTTAGAAGTAAACAGGAATTATTCAACTTTACAAAGGAAGACAATGTCATTACAAAGCAAGCTAAAGGTAAATTCACTGCACAGTAATAAATCCTTTTACCACACTGAAATATTGACTTTTGACATCACTAGTGTAGCTACTTCTTATGTTGATCAAAGTGCACCAAGCAATTGTGCTGCTCGCTTCATCGCATGCTTTTGTGTAATTTTTCTTTTTTAAAGTGCACAAAAGATCACGGACAAGTGAAAATACCAGCTTTTACATTGTTGTGTGTGTGAGGAACTCTCCATGATAGCTTTAAGTTGTTAGTCACTATACACACAGAAAGTTCTGCAGACTTTATAGACATGTTATGTATAAAACAAACTGGAGAAAGTACAAGAGATCATCTTTGTGTGCTCTTTTAAAGGGCTGCATAGTTTCATCCTGGTCTTTGAGTGCACTGAGGGACGGACAGGTGCGCGCCTGACGGTGAACATGTGGACCATATGTAGATGTTCTTGAGCCTCTTCAGGCATGGCCACATCAAATAGGAGCAAGCCTCTACAAAACATTATTTCTAGTCAGAAATAGTATAATATAAACATATTTATATATTAATATATATCTGGCCAGGTATGTGCTATAGGAAAAATCTAAAAGTATTAGTAATAATTAGTGACTTTTAATGCATACAAACTGCTATGAAATATATTTTAATGTTTAGACTTGTTTCACATGAATCTAAAATTCTCAAATAAAGAGAATATTGTGACAAGCAGGGTGATATGTACCCCGCCTTTATAACAGTAGGGGAAACACTGCCTATTAATATTAATAGCCAATAAATAGTGCTTGTATAACAAAACAAACATATTTATTAGGGGTTAACTGGTGTAGTGTTGCTATTAGACCTGTATAAAAATGTTACTTTTCTGTTTTAATAAAAATGTTTTTGAATGAATGTGTGGTCTAAAATTTTGATATCCAAAGTCCTAAAATGGTCTTAAAATGTCATACAAGTTGTGCAAGAACCTTGCCCGAGAGTCATATCCATGAGCTAACTCGTATGAAGTGTGACAGCTGTACTAAAGCAGTGTTTCATGTTCCAGATAGTTTTTCGCACAAAGGCAAGACACATATTATTATTAATTTAGTGCAGCAAAAACATCTAAATGACAAAAAAATGCGTTTCAACTATTGAATCAGTGGACAATAATTTTTATATACCCAAGATTATTATTATTATTATTATATGATGATGATGATGATGATGATGATGATGATGATGATGATGATGATGATGATGATGATGATAATACAAACAACTAGGGATGAACCGATCCAACTTTTTCAGTTCCAATACTGATTCTGATACTAGTATCTGCTGATATCTGATTGAAACCGATACTAGTTTAAGAACAGCTCTTTTTTCTTATCAAAGTATGACAACTTTTGTCTTTAATGGTACTAATAGAGTAAGTCACAATGTTACAACTTAATCTGAGTATTATACTTGGATCAACACCAATCAGTAAATTGGGCTCATTATGTCCAAATAAAGGCACAACCATGATATTGTGGAGTTGATACCATATCCAGCCACATTTCTTGGATCAGCACTGATATCCGATCCCATCATTGGATTGGTGCATCCCTAAATACAAAAAAAAATAGTCTTGTAGCAGACAAGACTATTTCAAATTAAAATACTAACTTTTTTGATTTATTTCTTCTGAACCTAGTCGAGCATTGCTGTTGTTTTTAAGTCTCCCCTAAGATACTAATCATTCATCTCACATTATAGAGACAAATAGTATTGCATGTGATGCTCTCCCCCATCAACTCCCTATTGTATGTTAATTAGGGCTGTAGCTCTTCTTAATTGGTCGATGGAGTTTAAGTTGACCAAAATTTGAACAGCAAAGAAAAGAAGAAAGTTAGCTGAAGATCTGGGACAGAATCTTTGGTCTAATCCGCCTTATTAGTTACTGTTTCCTATTCATTTTCTGTATAAATAGTTGTTTTCACATACACTTAATTTCATTTTTGGTCTTTTTGAATACAGCTGGGGTCAAATATATGATCAGATCAAAAGATACTTTTAACCTTCAGAGCTTTTAGTCAACTAATCTGGAATGGAATATAACTTTAGCTGACCAGGAATTTCTTTGATTTCGACCACAGCCAAAGCCACAATTTTAGTACTTTAGTGCAAACTGAGTAAATTAGCTAGGTCAAAATAGTCACAAACCTCCTGTGTCTCACTGCAAAGACCAGAGTCATTTCTTGTTTTTTCTAGTTCGACACCTAAACTTATGTGAAAGTAATTTCAAACATTATGATACATTCTGAGTCAACTGCTGCCAGTAAACTTGGACTCATTATGTCCATGTGAAAGCACAACCAGGATATCAGCAGAAAAGTTATTATGGATAACTCATATGGTAGAATTTTAGGGTTGGCACTGATATCCGTCTGATCACAGTATCGCAATGGTTCATCCTTATATGCATAAAAGGGCTGTCATCAACGACAGTTGATATTTTTTGATATAAGTCGACTAATAAAACTATTATTTCACAATTCTATATAAATATTGAGACTGTTTAAAATATATTATTGACAAAATAAAGGTTGAGGTATGGTGTGAGGGAGATTCTAGAGTGAGAATATCTGCAAAGTGTGGTATTGATTTAAAATGTATTTTTCTTATTAATATAAAGAATCATTACTGTTTTTTTTCCACACTTTATTTTAACAATCCAGCCATTATTATTATTATAAATATTGTTAATATTATTATTTTGCAGATATGAAATAAGGCATGTATAAAAACAATACAACATTGGATTAAAGAGAAGTCTGGCTGTGTTAACTTTGCACAAATATTAGAGACAATAGTGATCACGATAATAGTGACATGAATAACACATTTATAATACATTGAAACTCAAGTCTAGTTTGGACAACAGTAAACCTATTACAAATCAAAAACATCCAAAATTGTCAAATGATTTGACCAAAACAAACAAGAACACAGAGCCAAGTTTCTCAACTTACAAGACCTGTGTGTCCATGACAACTCACTAATAACTTCCTCCTGACGTAAAGCTGTTTACTCAAGTTACAAATCACTAACCAGTTGACAAACCTTTATCTTTAACACATTGCAAATTCCATTAGGGCAAGACGACTTTAAGGAAAGGAGTTGTTTTAGAAACTGTACACATTCCATAGACAATGAGAGCATGGAGACAAAAGAACATTTCTGTGCTACTCTCCTCATAAAATATCTATAACACCACTAACCACCCTGGCAGCTGTAAACACAAGGACAGAAAGGTCACTTGGCTTTTAATTCGACTTATAATGGCCTTTTCTCCAGTAATCTAGGCATCCTTATTCTAACTATGGCATAGTTCTCCTTTCTGTTGAAAACAAAATGTGCTTTGTTGCCCGATTAGGCTTTCACTTTCCACAGTCAAAGGTTATCTTGTGTTCCTGTACGTTATCTTACAGTCAACGTACAGCCCCATACAAACAAACTGTACAGAGTTAGCTGAATCCAAGCTAAATCACCACATTATTCCGAGGAATAATGTGCTTCGTTTGGCGTGTCACACGCAAACGAAGCACATTACAACTATACAGAAGCTACTGGCAAAACAAAAGCTAGTTTAAACACAAACTTACTGTGCACTTTGGGCTGCCAACGTTTCCACATGCTCCTGACAAATTCAACTCAAGTACAGCATCCTCCTCCCACTTTCCCACAGGTCCCTCCCCTTCCGCTGACGACAAAGCCCGCCTAACTTCCCGTTTACCTTTGACCCTTGCTTGTCCACGCCTCTCCCTGGCAGACCTCCAGACAGGCCAATGACGTTGTGTGCTAAAAGAGAGAACACTTGACAGAGCAGCCAGGCGAGAGGGAGGGAGGGAGAGAAAGAGATAGTCGTGTGGGTGTGTGTGTGTGTGTGGTTGTTGGGGGAGGTGATGAGTCGGGTGTGTGAGTGACACGGCCTATTACCATGTGCTAGCAGAAGCAGCAGGTTTCCCAAGGGTGTGTATGTGCTTGTGAGCAGAATGTGTGCAGCGCTGGTAGTAGGAGAGGGAAGAGCCAGGGTGTTGCGTCGTATCAGTTTTCAGGTTGCCAAAGGTATTGCAGTCAGTTTGATCAGCGTATTTGCTTAGTTACATAAAGTCAGTGTATTCAAAAAGAAAAATGTTGAAAATCTAAGTAGGGCTGGGCAATCTGGAAAAAACTAACAAAAAACTTTTCCCTTATGTTGATTGATGATGACTTTTTAATTCAATTTTACCTAATCTTTAAAAAAAAGTGATGATTTCATGAACATAATCTATTAACAATCAGATTCCTTAATACAGTCTGACTTTTGCTCAAAATATTTTTACTGCTGATGTCTGGGGGTAAAAACAAACAATCTTTTTGAGGTGTTATTTTTTTGTGATTGCTCAGTCCTACATCTCGGAAAAAAAAAAAAAAAAAGACAGTATCAGCCAGCCACAAGCCTAACATGCCTTTGGCTATAATCAAACACTGATTCTAAACAATCAGGTTGAGCTAATACCATTAGAGATACACTAATAGATCTTCTTCATCACTCTAGTGTCTAGTCCTGGGCAAAAGAAAGGAAAACTCATAGCAGATGTACAACAGGTTTGAAGTCTGTAACTAGGCATTTTTGTAAACACTGTTGTTAATCAATCACACAGTTGTTGAATATGTGGTTCTTTGTTTCTTGCTTAGCAAAAAGTGACCAAACCTTTGATAAAATTTTCAAAACACACATCTCAGTCTTGCAAAAACAAATAAGTAAATAATAAAGAAATAAAGCTACTAAACATTATGTTGTCCTTAAAAATGTCGTTCCAGAGTCTCTGTCGAACTACACAAATATCCAAACGTAAATAGTTGCATTTGTAAAGACTCCAGTTGATTTAAACAGCATGTCTATGCTAGTAGTTTTCTGGGCACATGGTTAACTCTATGTCCAGCTTCCTCGAAAGTTGTTGTTTGAAAAATAAATCACAGCTACGTTGCACTATATAAATCATTTTCTAACTAGTTAACCAAGTTTTCAGAGGAAAAGTAAATACCAGGTATCAGCAGATAAAGCCACAATATCAGAAGTTAAGAGAAAGGCTTTTTTCCAATTTACAAATGTACATGGTGTCTGTGTATTTCACTTTGTTTTAATCCACTTGAACACTTTCGTCTAAACCACAACACAGCTTGGTCCACTACAACACTGTGATTGGTTCAAACTCACAGCGGACATATTGCAGCGGGGGTCTTTCTAGATGGATTCTGAAGATTTTGTGAAATATCAATATAATCCATCTGGTAGAGCCAGGTTGAGTAAAAAGACCCATAATTATATTATAATAAATTAGCAATTCAGTTTGAATGTACACTGCTTTATTTCTGTCGACCTCTGATCAGTTCTGACTCAGCCCCAATCAGCACTGACTTTTGTAGCTCAAAAATGAGCTACAAAAGAAATCAAAAGTGCCCTACACACTCCTTTTCCTCTGGCTTTTGCACAAGTGCATCTGTCACACACAGCTTCCAAAGTCCATACCAGAAAAGAAATGACAGTAACTTCAAACCCAACTTGTGTTTTAGATACAAATGTGGCAGGCACAACTACAGGACGTATCTCGACTACAATATGTACATGAGAATTGGTCTTTTAACAGCATAGTGCAAAATCAAATATCGTAGGGAGACTTTGAAATCTATAAAGATGTACTTTTAGACTTTTTGTTTGTGATTTCATGAGAAAATCAAGTAATACAATGTCTGTACAATAGTGAAAATTACTCAAAGGGACATTGTTTGACGTATTTGTCTACATGCTCGTGTCACAAAATACAATATAATTTTCTTATTTTCATATATTTTTATTATTATTATTATTGATATTATTATTTGCCTTTATATGGTACAGGATGTTGGCTTTAGCTGTTGTTGGTTTTAAAGGCCAAATAATTTGTAAAAAAAAATATATATTTTTTTATTCCTGTTCTGGAATTGCATCCTCATTGAAAAGTAAGGATGTTGGTGCCTCTGAGAGAGTCTTTGACATTTGACCCTCACAAAACACCGAGCGCTCTGAGATATGTTTCAGGCAATTCTGCAGCAATAGTGCCTCAAGGAATATTGGTTTGATTATCTACCCCTTTTAATTTCATTTGCATCCAGATGGAGATCTAACCTAATTTCTGATGTGTGCTTTAGTACTTTTTTTTTGTTTGTTTAAATACTTTAGATGTCAAAGTAAAGCTTCTTAAACGGCTGCTTGAGAAAAAGAAAAACTCTTCCATAATGTTTTAAGCTCTTCCATAGATAGCAGATGGCATTGAGCAGTGTTTCTCAGACTGTGGTACTTGTACCACTGGAGGTACTCAAGCTGCCTCTGTTGGTACTTGTTGGAGCCATCTGCAGTTTGAGTTAGAGAGATAGGAGCCCATTATTGGATTTTTCTTTTGCATATCGGCTATCGACCTTAAATTTGGCTTTCATTGCAGCAGTGATCAGCTGAGCCTCCAGATTGAAGAAAAACTGTAAGACTTGTTTTATCTTTAGTATACAGTTTTAATTTGATCAGTAACATGTGTTTAAGTAAAGTTTTATTCTGGTTCTGTGCCTTTGGCAGCAGCACAAGCATTGATAGGTGATTGTTTGCTTGTTAATATGACCTCCTGCTTTAATACAGAGAAAACAGAGCACTATCTTGAATAGCTCTTTAAAAATGTTATGTGATGTGCAAGCATGTTTTATTCATTTAACTATGAGACAAAATAATAGTTTAGATTGAACTTTTTTGTTTGTTTGGCTTTACAGTCATATCCAGCTAGGATTTTTAAAAACTAAATAAAAGAAATTTCCTCAGAAATTGGCCATTGATAATGGCATCAGCTGACTTTATTGTTAAAAAAAAATTGGCATCGGTTTCCGGCTAACGAAAAAAACAAAAACGTCGATCTCTAGTTTGAGTAATTGTTTTATTTAGAGACAAATCTATTCATGTTCTAGTCCTCTTTTGCCTCCTTTTAAACCACATGGAGCTCTAAATTAGACCTACTAAAAGTCAGAGTTTTTTATATGATGGCCCTTCAAGAGCCAAATAATATATTAAGTGGTATTTTTGAGAATCACTGGCATAGAGGATATGTTTCTAAATGTTTGCATATCCCCCATATGATTTGGGTTTAAAAAAAGAGAAAAGTCTGAGAGAGCACATGGCTACTGAATTATGCAAACAAGTTAGTGCATTCAGCTCTGCGGCAGGTTCACTTTTTCAAAGTTTGGAATTAACTTTAGAGTTTCAGAGGAAATATTGGTGAGTTAAAAACATACTATTTAACAATCTTTTTTGCTGCCTTAGAGCAGTGGTTTTTCTAGTTGGTCACTTAGTGACAACCTGGGTTGTACCAGACTCAATACATGGCACTGCACATGGAAAAGTACCTATATTATATAGTCAGCCATTTGCTCCAGCTTCGAGCTGTGCACTTGCGTATACAGTATATTAAAAAATAATCTCTGTCCAGAGAAAAGAACCACATCAGATCATGACAAGCCCTTTGTGTTGCTGGTAGCCGCTATCATCTCGCCTGTTCACCATAAATGCTGTTTGTTTGCCTTCATTATTCTATCTTCCTCAGAAACGCGGGAAGCAGTAGTTTCATACATCACCACACCAGGAGTAGGCCACTACCTGACCGCCTGAATTGTAAGTTGGTGGTTTTCCTAAAGGATGTTGTGATGTCAACATTATACTACATAGAGAAGCTGATTACCCAGCTATGAAGAAACGCTTGGACATTCCTCCAGTATAAAAAGACTATTTGTTCATGGACATTTTCTTGAGCTGAGAACATTTTCTGATGTACTATTGTACAATTATATTGTGATTTGTGGATACATGAGACAAATGAAAGATCCTTTGTTCTCTTTCTTTAAATAAAAAAGGTGCACCTTGTAGTGTTTGTCCTTGTGTGAGTTTGGACTGGACTTATATTTGCTATGTTAGGAGGGAGACCAGACTGGCACACCAAGCAAGTCAATTTAATATTAATAACAGTCTCACTAAGTCTAACTTCCTGTGGTCCAACTTTTTTTAAATTGTACATTCAATCTACACAATTCGGTTCCACAAAAGAAAAAAAAAAATAAAACAATGGAACCAAAAGAAAAAAAAGACTAAGGATATTGGCATCAATAAGCAGACAGGAGAATCAAACTCCACACTATACGTGCCTCATACACCTGCAAGCAGCTTCACAATGACACAAACTGCAAAAACTCTATTTTACATCTCCCAAACAAACACTGTGTGTCAAAGTTTTCAGACATGTGCTTTATGTTGATAAAGATAATGACAGAATTGTGTTTAAAGTTTAAATTTTAAACATGTTCAGGTGAAATGACAAATAAAAGAGTACATTATTTCTATGGATGGTAAACTAGATAGAATCACACGTTTTTGAACATGTTTACACAGATCTAAACTTTAGAAATAACACTCTTTATGCAGAAAAATTGGATGATATTTTGTAAGGAAGGAGGAGGAAAGATTTCAATTTGTTTTGCATGTATAAGATCGAGAGCAAATATTGACACCACTATTATTGACGAATCTGAGAAAATATGCAAATAATGTGCAAGATCTTCTATAATTTGAGAGATGTACAGTAGGTGCAATTCATTTGGGAAAGATAATTCTCCGTCAGACTAATAAGGTAAGCTAAAAAGCAAACAGTTGTTTTCAAAGAAGTGGTTTAAAGAGGTTCATTTCATGGCACACATTTGATCGTTGGCACACTTGTATTTCATAGAACTGAGTTTTTCACAGCAGTGTCTATCAAACTACACTTTCACGCATCAGCCTTGCGTCCTTGGAAGGTTCTTGTATATCTGTATTAACGTTCAGACCTCTGTTAGTGCATGTTTAGAGAGAAGTTCAGATTTTGGAGAATTTTGAGCTTTTGTTGTTTGTAAATTGCTCTGGTTAAAAGTCTTTTTTATAAAATTATCAAAATTAAGGAGGCAAAAATCACATTATTCACATTGTTTTGACTTTTTAATAATAAATTGATCTTTATTCTTCATTCATTATGTGCGAGAAAATGTAGAATAATGAGATGATTGATGCTGCTTTTGATACATTTGTAATGTCAGTAAACACTCTAAATACCCGGATGATGCAATAAATGCAAAACGGAACTGATTATGGATGACCCTGGTGCTATATGTTCTATGTGAAACAAGCAGACACTACACAATGCTCCAACTCAGAGCTGCGAGCAGCTGACCATTGCAGCCACTGGAAATCCTAATTAGCCACATCCACGGCAGGGGAGTGAAGAGTGGGCAGCAATCCCTGGTGTCTTGCCTGTTCAGCAAACACACTATCAGCAGGCTCTTCACACATCAGTGAACATCAATAGCACAGTCAGCCTGTAAGCGTCAACAAGGCCTGGATGTTGACACAGACGGGGATAGGCACTGGTTCAGCCCCCTGATTCAATCAAGGACCTCTGCAGACACCCAGCAACCTGCATGCATGAGCCGTCCTGCAGAGTCATCTCTGTCACCTGTTGCACGTAACTATTTGTAAGTGTTGTTTGTTCACTTTACAACTGTTTTTCAATAAATTATGTTATAACATGACAGTGTTTTATAAAAAAGTCAAGTGGTCATGAATATCCTCTTTAGGGGTCGGATGTGCTATGTTGCTGCCTCTTGCATGTTAGCACCAGCCAATGCTTTCTCTGTCTCCCACTAGCTTCTCTTTTTCATGTCATTCTTCTGCTGGCTCTTCCTTTCTGGTTTCACTTGAAACTGTCTTTTCCACGTGCTATTGCTCTCTCCATCCACAGCCTCCCTGCCCCCTCCCTCTAACGCCTTCACCACAGACCAGCGCTCTCACTAACAGACACACACAAACTGTGGCATCTACCACAACAGAGCACAACCTCCCCCACACTCCAGCGAGCCAGTGTGCAAGTGCTCCTGGCTTGCCCTGACCCACATCTTGATATAGCCCTAAGTATGCTTACAGCTAAGTCCTGAAGACACTCCTGCCACTCTTAGCCTAATCAGGCCTGACCTGCTGTCAGCCCACTGGGTACCCAGACATGTTGGGCTGGACAGGCTTTTAAAACTGCTTTTCAACCAACCCTGTAGTCTTGGCACCTTTCTTCCCTCCAGTCACACAAGACATCTATCAGTTAAACATTAAAGGTGTTCTGTTTTTTGTTCCATATTTCAGTATAGATTATTTCAATCTTTAAATGCTGTTTTAAATCTGCTTGTATGCAAAACATTTGTAACACAAATGATCATGCACATACTTTAATATCTTTGACAAAAGGTGACCAGGAAGATGTGAGCCACCTGTGTCCAGCTGAGGAACAGGTTAATATCCGCTTAATAAAGAACAGCTTTTTCAGTTCCAGAACTAGGGTTTCAACTAGGGAGAAACTAGGGAGAAAAACTGGATACAACTTTAGATACTTTGGCTGCGATATCTAACAAATTTTGATCGATACCAGTATAGAGACCGAAAAAAAATTATAGATTTCTATATACTTTTTTATTTCTCAAAACTCTGTAAACTCATTATATATAAGTAACAACTTAATAACTTTACGTGAATACGAATACAAACATTATTAGACACTCTGGGGCAGCATCAACCAGTAAATAGTCTCATTACGTCTAATTAAAGGCAAAACCAGGACGTTAGTTGAACCGTTATCACGGGGCCAATACTCAAAACAGCAAAATTTCATAAATGTTATAATCCAATCTGAGTATCGGATCTGCACATCGCTAATAATGACCAGATTTTCTTATTGTTTAAAACGCAATAAACAGAAGAAGAAGATGAATGGACAAACAACACTGCTTTGCCAAGTTTAGATAGCCTCATGGTGGTAGTGAATGCTATAGCTTTAACAGAAAACTTACAATAGCCATTCTGTATCGTGCATAACATAATGAATCAAAAATGGTATTATGTAATGTGTGAACATTTTGCTTGACAAAAAGCTGATTCGGAAAATAAAAATTCTGTGTGTCAAAGTGTGTAAGGCATTACCTTGGTTTCGGGGAACTCAACAGGTGGTGCTTTGGCGTCTTGTCCTCTCTCCTGAATGGACTCACTCCAGGAACAACTCGATTCTTCCTGTTGGGTAAAGGCTGCCTCCAACTGTGGCAGGATGTCAGGCAGGAGGTCATCATGAACCTCCAAAACCCCACTGTGAGCTTCTGTGGGCTGGAGATGTGCTTGATATCCATTAGTATTAGCAACTCCAAAGCTTTGTTGCAGGTCAAAAGACGTGTTATTGACCATGTTGGGATCACAGCCTGCAGATTCAACGAACATATCTGGCTTGTGATTTCCTTGTGAACTTGCTGAGGTGCACGTGTTTCTGAAGTCGTATTCCTCCGCTTGACTCACCGGTGTCCTCATGTTGTGCTGATCAATACCTGATGTAGAAAACTGACAAAGAGATGAATTCTGCATGCTAGGCCTTTTAAAGGGAATTTGCTCATTGAGATGGGGCACTTCTGGTTCTCCTGGATAAGAAGGATACTGAGCAGATGGGTAAGAGTTAGCTGATGATACATGGTTGTGAATGGGGTGCACTGCTGAAGACTGAACAGAAAAGCCAAGATTGTTTTCTCCAGCTCCAGCCATCAGCTGGTAGTTGAGATGTTGCTGCTGCTGCAAACATGGCCCACTCACAGGGACATTTTTACAGTTTAAATATGACTTATGTGGCAAAGCCTTGGACAAGTGTCTTGGGTCTCCAACAGTTAAACTGTGCTGCCTAATCTGACTATGGTGAATCTGCTGTTGATGTGGTGGTGGGCATTCCTGTTGGAAAGTGAAAGAATTATGTTGTGGGTTGGAAGCAGACATATGATGTGAGTGATGTCCATGCTGTAACAGCTGCTGTCTCATGCACTGCTGTTGCTGTGGAAGGTGGTGGAGGTGAGGCTGAGTGTGGTGTCTGACATGCATCTGCTGGTTGTGCAGCTGTTGATGACAAACTGGGTTGTTGTTGTTGGTAAGCAGTAGCATTCTGGTCTTGGTTGCCCCACATTGGACTGCTGCGTTGGAGAAGAAACCATTCGTATGAGATATTTGGCCCATTGTGGCATTGTGGTATTGGCCATGCTGTTCTGACCTCATGCCACCTGCCCCACCACCTGTGACCTGGTGCCCAGGAAAAGGGTAGCCCCCAGTATTTTGTGTTTTCATACCCATGTAGTGACCCATCTGCTGATTGTAAGCAGGCAAGGCATGATGAACTGAGGCAGAGGTAGGTGGTGGCACATGGTCGTGGGATTTTTCACGATTTAGAGGATTAGCTTGGATGGGCTCAAACTCAGCAGTGAGATTTAACTCATCCACAATCGATGGTCCGGGTTGGAAGGCATCCTCCTCTAGTCCTTCTAAACCTCCAACAAAGAGGCTAGGGTCGTTGAAAAAGTCCATGACCAAAACCAGGAGGGGACCAAGCCTCTGGATAAAAGCAGGTCCAGATGAATCGGCAGAGCTATGGCATTACCATGTCAGTGCCGCCCTGAAAACCAAGAAGAAACATTTTAAAAATATGAAACAAATTGTTCACAATTATTATTGCAAACAAACACAACAAGAACTGCATATTGAAAAGCTGAAGCCTCCTATTATGTATCAGCTCTGCCTTTCAAGTGAGTGGCTAAGCAGCTGGTGGAAACGAAGCAGTATCTAGGAGCAGGTGTCTCTTCCTGTGTACCCTCCCCTTTTGCACAAACGCACCTCCAGTGTTCACCCCCCACTAGCACTGCCGATGAAGCCTGCCCTGCTACTGCACTCTGAGTAGGAGGCACACACAGCTGATAGAATTTCAACAGCCAGGCACACAGACCCATGAGGTCTTTTGTGTGCGAGCTCATGTGTGCACTGTGCAACCACAGACCAGAGGAAGATGACAGTGAGTACTGAGGTCAGTCATTATCTGCTGACTGACTGGAGCTGCAGTCACAGGCTAGAACAGTACAACTCCTCCAAAGATTCTTCACGCTTTTTACTCCTCTACCAAACCTCGAGAAAATGTACTGTAAAACAAGGACTAGGACTATGGAATATAATATAACTATAAATCTTGCCAAAATAATAAATGTAATCGGTTGAAGATGCCCATTCCATCAATGGCTTATAATTGCCATAGTACAATTACTCTTCAAATCTCTAAGATATAGCTGTATTATTCAATAAATCAAATAAAAACTTGCTTTGTCAGCATTTTGTTTGCCAAGATAGCAATGCTAACAGAAATGGTATTAAACAGTTGTGTATAAAATATAAATGCTGTATACTTTGTTGTTATACCCAGGGATTAAAGTGTGCCGGAACAGTCCACAGCATTCTGGCACCTTCAGGCCCCTCAAAAAAAAAAAATAAACATATATTTTTACTAACATTTAATTTATTATTACAATAAAAAATAAATAAATGCTAACATAAAATATGCAGAGACAACAAAAACAAAACTGCTAAGGACTTTTTACTTAACCTATATGAACAAGGAGCTCAGCGTTAAAGGCTACACACTATGTTTTCCACAATACAACATGCAATGGCTGTCGAGGTAGGCAGGGCACTTAATCGAAACATCGAGATTCACTCATGTCGAATCGTCAATTATTTGAATGGTAGTTTTGAAAGGAAAGACTGATAACGAATATAAATTATTTTTATGTTCAGAAAATCATTACCACCGAGTGTTAAATGAACAAGAGCTGAAAGAGCACCCAATTATCTGTGTGTGGTTTTACTGCATTAAAATCTGAATGAAACAACATTTGAGTCTGGATTGTCACAATTACTGTATTTTAAACCCATCACTGAGGGCAGAGAGACAGGACAGGAGCAGTGACAGGAGTAGGAAGGACTCAGGCAGGACAGAGAAGCTGTGGGACAAATTATAGAAGTTTTGTTTTTTTTTCTTTTCAAGAATTTGTACCGAAAATCTTTTTATATTTGATGAGTCTATCCCATAGCCTTGTTTACAGTAGCTTACATTGTTTTTTATTCATGTTTGTGTGTGTTCCCAGGAAAAGTGTGCATTTTTAATTGTAAGCCTTGTGCTAAGAGCCTATAAAACAGGACTGTAGAGGCTTATAATATATTTTATCATCATTGTATCCATGTTCTAATTCAGAAGAGTTTCATGTAATAAGGGTCTGTTTTATAGCCGACATTAAGCAAATACACAAAGTGAGAATTGAGCAGATTTAGCAGAACAAAGAGTTGGATGATCTGATCATTCTTCACACTTTGCGATGAGATGAGATTGCAATGAGATTATCTAGAACAGCAACTAAATCATATTGAATTAGCATGAACTCTATAACTATGTCAGTCTTTTCGAGCACAGTTTTGGTCAGATAGATGGTCAGATTAAAAGATATTTTTAGCTTCAGAGATTTTGCCACGCCCCCTTTTTAGTCGTTGGTAGATTTATTTGGTTGATTTTAAACCGTATGTCATAAAAAGTGCCCTTCTTTTATGGTTAAGTCTGCGTGAATGCAACCTGTTAGGTAAGGTAAGCCCATAGACTGTATATCAGGTGGTTATACAGTCTATGGGTAAGGCTGGCCGCTGTATGTCTTCTCTGAAACTCTAAGCCTTATGAAGCCCTGTCTTCTTTTGGCATTAGTGCACAAGTGTTCATTTTTGCAGAATTATTGCATCTTTGCACTCTAGTTTTTCCTACCAGTAAACAAAACACCTGTCCCAGGCCAGGAGTCCACTGAAAGAGACACAAGGCTTCTTCGACTTAAGGAAAGTCGATTAGGTACAATCAGCCTTTACGTGATTTTACAAGTTTTAAAGTAAAATATTCAATAAGAGCACGGAAAAAAAGGAAAAACTCGTAAAATCACATCAATGTTGATTGCTTCGATCAGATTTGGCTAACCTGTTGCAGCCCTAGTTAACATGAAGCTTAAATCATAAGATCGGATAATCTGGTCTTTTTATATCAAAACGCCTGACAACTTCCTTCAGAAAAAAAACATAACAAACACAAAACAAAAAACATATAATACAGCTCAGACTTCAAAAGAATAAATTGAACTCACTAAAATGAGTTTAGTTTATGTTCAAAATATTAATATAAATCTATGTCCCAGACACTTTACCTTCACTTTAGTCCAAGTGCAGTACTTTTAAAGTGCAGTGTTGCACTCATCCCAAAAATAACTAGTTAATGTAATATATCTTCTTTTCAATAACCAAGTCATGTAACTCATTACTTCTGGAAAAGTTAGTATATTACTAGTTACAATCTAAGTAAGCTACTTGATGAATTATCAATATTATTGTTGTAAAAACACTTCAGTATCAACATAACTTTGCAGCATAGAAGAGTTTCTGTCACATTTGTTGACGTGATTTAAATAAAATATTATGATGAAAAGAAACATTTGTGATGCCACAGTTATGAATCAGCCGTAGGTCCTCTAGGTTTATTGGTGTGGCATGGATGGTTTGACCACGCAGGTGTGCTATAGGAAAAACATTTCACAATTTTTTGTAGTAGCTGGTGACTTTTAATGCCATTTAAATCAGTTATTCTGTAAAGAAACTGTCTGGGAGCTACTTTTCCAACTCAAGGAAATAGGTTAGGGAAGTGCTTACAAACACTCTTATGTGTTACTGTTAAATAACTCCGTGTAGAGTAACTTTACATTGTAAACAGTAATAATACAGGCTAATACAGTTATGTTAATTCAGGGGTGGGCAATTATTTTTTCCCGCGAGCAATATTCAAATCGGGACAAGTGGTGAAGAGCCGGATCACAGTCATTAGTGTAACAAATTATCATTATTGCAGCACATTTTTGTAAATGATAGGGTATTAATCTACTATTTTGACCATTTAGTGTGATAATATTAGGACCACGACCAAAGTTACATGCTCCATAATCATGCCAATTGAATAAAAAATATAAAGAGTAACACTTAGGACCGATTTATCAAGCATTTGCTCATGTGCAAACAGGTTAGGGGGAGCAAAAACTTGGCGTAGCTGACATTTTTCTTTCACACACTAAAGATGCATAATTTGAGGTGGTGCATACCCGTTTTACATCTTCCAATATTAAAGTTTGCATAAATTGCTTGCAAATAACATGAATATTTTTTTTTACTTTGCACTTGCAATTTAGCACCTGGCTTGATAAATCAGGCCCTTAGTCTCAAAAATGTTCTGGGTGCCACGTTGAAACAGTCTGAGGGCCACATCTGGCTTCTGGGCCACAGTTTGCCCACAGTCTGTGTTATTTTTACGTTTGCTTTACATTTTCTCTTTTTCTTTTTTTTTTTTACACTCTAACAACTTGTGCCACACTGTTCATCACCAGTTTTTTCACGATGAGATTTTTGCTTTGCCTTAATGCTATATGGCATAGAATAGAAAGTTGTATTGACTGTTATGTGTAACCATGGCAGAAATTTGTCTTTGGTTTGCTTAGTCACACATACAATTTATAAAAAATACATCTCAACAAATACATAATTGTTTCAAATAATTAGATGAGCTTTTGGTGTAAAATTCACTGCAGACAAAGCAACAGACACAGTAGCGGGCATCATTTGTTAACTCTCTTATAGCACTGGGCACAAAGGAATTTCTGTAGATGTTTTTCTTAGCACGTGGAAGTCTATATCGCTGTCCTGATGAAAGTGGTGAGACTGTTCAGGGGTCTCAAAGCATACGTTAACAAACTTCAAAAACTTGATAATTTATCTCTTTCAACGCAGATCTCTCTTTGCTTCATCTCAGAAACTTCAGACACAAAGTTGAGAATTTTCACACTGAATAGCTCATTTCTGTGCATGTCTAGTTGTCTTTTTTTTTTTTAATCACAAACTTAACATGGAAAGTAACATTGTTTAGTACGCATGCATGCTTGATAAATGAGACCCCAAGTGTGTAGATAGATAGACAAATTGTGAGTGCTTCAAAGATCTGCAAGCAATCGGGTGCTCTTCTAGGATGAGGTAATAAATAAAATGACTTTTGACTGCTTTAATAAAATATTCTTTCACATTGCACATTGTCATTTTTATCCAGCCTATTTCTAAATGCTATATAAGTTAAATGTCATAATACAGTGGAACATTGCAGACAAAGAAACAACTTGCAAACCGTTCTTTGTGTTTATTAACTATACTGCAAACATCTGTCAGGTTTTAAATCTAGGGACTAGGGTCAAGTGTTAAAACTAGGCTATGAAAGCTGTTAACTGTATGTCACTTACTTTTTGATATGTCTTGACCATTAATATTGCGTTCATCACAAAAATTCTGTGTAAAAACTTGGTGCCATTTGCCAAATGGAAGTCTAAATATTGCGGAATAAAAGTGTTTGAACCAGTTTCACATTTTTTAAACAAGTAAATAGTTAAGCAAATTCATTACAATAGAGCAACGCGCATACATCGATGAAATATATCATTTTAGTAGGTCTAATTGTACTAATGCCTTACCAGCTAACCATTTTTTTTTTTTTATCAAAACGACCTCGAGAGCATCATCTTCATCCTCATCATCCTCAACCAGCAATGGCTTCGCCTACAGCACGCAACAAGGCTAGCTATGACGTTTCTTTGGTGTATAACTACAACTAGTTTTAAGAGAAAGTGAATAACAACATATGAACACTGTTTTAAATTCAACGCAAACCCCCCGGTGTCCAAGCACACGTGTTCACTCGGACAGGCTAGGGATTCAAAAGGTGTCGTGACTTCTTATTTGAAGAAGATGGAGGGGCGGCGAGGAAGATGAGGAGGTCGACAACCACTATTCAGAGAAGTCAAAGTGCGCTTTATCATAATATAATATACAGAAGCCACCACGCTGAGTGGGTCCTCGAGCGGTGTTGAGTTCGCTTGTGATCGCTGTCAGTTCACTTGAGACCAGCGTCAAATAAATACAATAACTAAATAAATCTTTACACCTGCAACAGTGAACTTTCCTTCAGTAAGATACCAATGTTTGCCATTGCAAAGTGCAGGACATAATCAACTTTAAGCCAAATGGCTTGTTTCTGACGGAAGATTCCGAGTGCGAGGCGGTGTGTCATCAGCTGAGGCGAACCACACACACCGACACCGACTGTCACACATCTGACAGCGCCGCTATAGATTCAATCTCAGACTTCGCGACATGTCTCCAAAAGCGAAAGAAAAGTCATTTGACTCACCTGAAGAAAAGCATAAAGTGCTTTCTCTCAGTCGTTGGTGTATCGAGGGTTATCTGCGAAGTTGTGTTGTAGTTGTAGTCTCCTGCTGGCGGCCACGGTACAGCGACTCCGCGCTGCTGACGTGACTGCGATAACGCGCTATTTGCATATTACACACTTCCGCCCTGGTTGGACCAACTACAGGACAGCACACTTTTGCCTGTTTTCAGGTCGTATAGAGCTGTTTAAACTCGTTGGAGTCATATTAACCGTCTACTTTGAAATCTAATTGCTTATAAAGTCGACATAATCATGTATTACCAAGTAACGTGCTGCCGCTTGAGCGCATAAGATGGCCGCGTCCGGGCCACAGCCAATCACAGACAGCTTTACATTCGCACATGGACCGAGGTCTCCTTCAACTCAAACGGGACTGAAGTCAACTGGTGCTCTCACTGTGGGCTCCTTCTGCCATCTAGTGGTCAACACAGTTACATTAAGAGGATTAACGCTTTTCTCTCACAATACAGTATTAGACACGTTAACCCTGACGTTCTGAATAATATAATATCATATATTATATGTATTATAATATGTATATCAAGTATAATATATGTGCAAAAATAAAGTCTTAACAAATGCATATCTGTAAACTGAATTTAACATGAGAATGGATTAAGTGGATTAGACAATTAATGAGCAGCAATGAAAAGTCACACCTATGTGGTTGACAGAGACAAATAGGCCTATGTGCATATAAGTAACTGCAGTTCTATTGGCTTTACTTCCAACACAGCAGAGGGGGAAAAATATTTTTCTTTTTATTTATTTTAGATCAGCTCAGGCTTTTTAGCAAATAGCTTTCATACAATGATTTATCCCAGACTGACAAAGGCTTTTTAAACTTGTATGGTATGAATAGTACCTTGGTTTTGCCTCCTTTTTTATATTTATGCTCCCTGTCATGAGCACCTTCAAACTTTATTAAATGCAGGATTTGCATGAACATTTTTTTTAAACTTTTTTTTTATAATGAGAATTCATAATGCTCTATGATGATGACTGGGCAAGATTACCATTCTACAAATT
Organism: Mugilogobius chulae; assembly: GCA_038363315.1. Lineage (NCBI taxonomy): Eukaryota > Metazoa > Chordata > Actinopteri > Gobiiformes > Gobiidae > Mugilogobius > Mugilogobius chulae. The sequence continues at coordinate 39,061,421 of CM076403.1, read as the reverse complement.
TTAATTCCACAAACACTAGGAAGTGACTGAATCAGACATAAGAAACATATGGGAACTAATTTGTCCTTTATTGTCTTAAAGAAATACAGTGTTAATTATACAACAAATGAATGTTGAATGAAGCAACACAGTGTGTAGTTTTCTGCGAGATTTGATCCACACTGATTTTGTCACGTTAATAAAGATTAAAGCTAGATTTCCTATGCAAAATGTAACCATTTCAAAGGATGTATTTAAAGTAGGCCTGTTACCACCTCCAGCATTAGGACTACTAATATATGTATTTAATATGAGAAAAAAAAGAAGATCAGAACTAAAATAAACAGAGACAAAGGCCATTTTAGAATATGTACTGACAAATGTGTAAGTAAATGAAACTTATGAAAATATTTTTTGCTCATTAAAAATTGACTTAATGTTCCCAGAAAGATCTGAAAAATCTAAACTTTGATGCAAAATACATTATACCTGTATATACAAACTTTTAATAGTCATAAGCCAGAATAAAATAAAAAATAAAATACACACACCTATTTAAACATTTAAAAAATCTCCACTTTCACTCTGACTTATATATTATTAACTATGTAAGACAAAGTTTTACACAGTAAAAGAAAATGATTTTAAAAATGAATGTCTCCAAACAAAACAAAGACAAACAAGTTGTACAGCCATAGTAGATCTCAATGAGCTGTCAGAGGCAACCTTAATAGACCCGCAACTTGTTTTAAACCGAATAATAAGATTTAGGGGACCACCAACCAAAATAATTCTAACAAAAGATGATCTCTGATTGCATTATTGCCTTCAAGCAACACTCACATGTAAAAATATAATAAATGATAAGCTTTGCTTCGTCTCGTAAAGCTGGTTGAAAAATATCCCTAAAAACACACTTAAAGCTGAGCAGTAGAACGCTCCCAGTGAAGGAAACAGTCCATACATTAGCTGTGATAAAGCCGGTACCTCCATCTAGTGACCATGGTCTGAAACTGCACTCTCAGCTTTGTGAGGAACTATCTTCTTTACTGAATGGTTGAGTGGATCCTGGCTTCACCCAAGAAAGTCCTGCCACCTGCGTTCCCTTGTGCTGCTCCTCGGGTCGTCTCTAAGGAACATTTTAATTTTAGTTACATACATAAGAATAGTGTAAAGAATAGTGTAAAGAATAGTGTAAAGTCCCAAGTGCCTATCACACTGTAACAACCAAAGCTACCACTTTAGTGCAACTTACTTTGTATGCAAACATACGCTCTTTAGCTTCCTCGTGAACAGCAGGGTTCCATGGAGAAAAACTGAAAACAAATACAGTAATGGAGTATTAAATTAACAATAGATAACATATATACATTTAGATAGATTAAAAACAAAAAAATCGCAAACCTTATTGCATAGGGATCATCTATTTTAGGCTGGTCAAAAAGATGGCTGTTGCATAGTTTCACACTTTCCACAACTTTGCTTTTGAAAAGTTGGACATCTTTTTCATATCTTAATAAGGATAAAAAAAGCCTTAAGGATACTAAAACAAATGTATAGCTGACTTATGGTTTTAAGAGTGAACATTTGTTAAAACTCACAAAACTGCAGCTTCTGGATTTAGTGGTTCTGTAGTGTTGATCTTATAGAAAATTGTTCGTGCGTACATGAGGACTTGCCAGATATGGTTGTGATTTCGTCTACAAACAATATCAAATTTTAAAAGTGTACAATGTCAAATACAAAATGTTTTTCGATTATTTTACCAGACCTCCATTTAGTAAAAGCTCTTCTTACATCAAGCTCTCCTGATATGGGATCAACCAGGGGATGGAAGACAGGGATGTCAAAAACTAATTTCTGTAAAAAAAAAAAATATATATATATATATATATATACATAAAATAAAAAAAATAATAATAATACATAAAATGACCAAAAGCTGGCAAATTACTTTCCCCACACTAATCAAGATACAAAAATGAACAATTGTCAACTGTTTGTCATAATCATACAGTTATTTTTAGTGCAACATTAAGTTCCACACTCACAGGACATTCTCCATCTGGATAGTTGTCTGGAATATACACAGTGAATTTAAAACGCCGTCCTGGTACAAGCCATGTCTGATAAATATGACACCAAACCACACTAAAAAGAGGGAAAACAGAATTTTTACATGTATGCAATTAGCAAACAAGACTTTTCAGGGGAAAGTTGGAAAAGGGGTCTTACTCAGAGCTGACTTGTAGGATGGTTGAACATATATGCCTGGGAGTTTCTGCTTAATCACTAGTGTACTGCAGAGCATAAAAATAATCAAGTAAAAAAACTGTTTAAGGCACATCTTGTAACTTTTTTAGACAAAAACAGACTTGGACAAAAAAAATTGTAATTGTGTGTCTTTGCTCTTATCTGGCTTACTTAAAAAAGTATCTTTTGTAATCTAGGAGGGTCTTCTCTGTGTTTTTTGTTTCCCCAACGCAGTTATGCCGCTATCCAGTTAAAATACATTTTCCAAATCCTTAAACTTAACCATATTAACTTAAAGTGGCTTTAATATTCCACAGTATTGCATTAAATCGAAAAATGTCCCAAACTAATGCTACAAGTTTCTATTTCAGTGGGATAGTGCATTTGTTTTTCACGTTCAGAAAGTTACACAGTGTCACTTCAAAAGCAACCAAACTCTGAAAGCATGTGAAAAATGTATTCTATAAAGAATAAATGTTTGTTTAGTGTCAAGCATGTTTACTAAGTAGGCAATGTAAATAGGCACTTACAACTCTGCCAATAGTGAGTACTCCAAGTAAAAGGGACCATAGGAGGCATGGGTGCCATTTGTTGACTGCACAGGAGTTGTAGCTGAGGATGGCTTTGTGATGGGGACTGCATTCTTGGGAATAGCAGGGAGCTGCTTTTTACCAAATGCCAGCCGGGCTGGGCTGCCTCTGTGGTCCCCATGTCCACCCTGTTCTTCATTCTCAGATCTATGCTGCTGACAGACAAAAAATACTTTAGCTGGTATTTTATATTATTATATTTTTAAACAGATCTATAAAATTTGTGCAAATTTAAAAGGCCGTGAAGACCAAACCTATGCTGTTTAGAATTGTTAGTGCATGAGGTTGTGTTAATATTTACGAGCTCACACCCAGGTCTTAAAATATGTAGCAGGATTTCATTTGCTAAAAAGACACCTTAACAAAACATTCACAAAATGTTGCACTACACAAAATGTTAACACCCCACAGAAAAATAATACTTGAGTTTGAATTTGTTGTCGTAGAATAATAATATGAAGCTAGCTAGTAAGAACTTGTGCTATCCTTACCTTGCGGCTTGTGTTGGTAGACATACTCCAGAAAGGGTTTAAGTTCATCACTTGTGCAGCTGTCCTGTTATGTAGGACCTACTCCGTAGGCCATTCACTAGCTACTGAAAAGAAAACAAACATGGCTTGCAGTTAATGAGTTAATGAATTTTAACTTATTTTAAACTGATCAGATTTAGTAACAGTATTTAATGACAACCCATGTTGTTGACAAAAATACAAACAACGTAGCTTGGCTAATTCAGTAATTACCTAGCCAAACTAACTAGACGTTAAGTTAAATGTTAAAGGTATGATCAACACCCGGGTTATGCTAGCAAAATGTTACAGATTTGGTTTAGCAATATTTAACGTTAGCAGCTTCATGAAAACATTGTAGCGTTAATATTTGGACTAGGGTAACAATCTAAGTTAAAGTGAATAAGTAAGACCCATTGTAAATCTTGTAGTTAAAGGGCACATGTGAAAAATTATCGCAGCAGCAAGCCCTTTGAGTGTAGTAGCAGTTTAAGCTATTTAGCTAGCTAGCTTCGTACTAGATGTGAAGGTATGGCTAACAACAACAATGTTCATTTTATCATGTTTGTACAACTAAAACATGAGAAAAATGCGTATTTACAGCAGTGTCAACATAAACATACACGAAATATCACAATATACCTGCTGTCCAACCAAAACCCGTTAGTTTTCCATTCCTTTCACCGTACTTTCGGACAGATCTGGCTAACACTTGCTAGCAAAGCGATTTGACAGCCAGATGCGAGTCAACCTACCTACCTTAATAAGGGGCGGGTCTTGGGTTAAATGGCACACTATCATTGGCTTGACTCACTGTATGTCTTACTTGCATAAAGCTATGGAACATACACCAGCTTCAAGCTAAGTAACATAATAGACAATCATCAAAGATTGAATGTTGTCATAGTTTACTCTCACATGAGGACATTATTCAGAAGTGAGTCATGTATGTTCCTGTCAAAAGTCTCAAGTCATAACATTCAAGTCCCAGTAAAAGTGAGGAAGTCATCAGAATCAAGTAAGTGAATAGTTGTTGTTTTTTTTGTTAAGTAGCTAAGTCATGTAGTTGCATAGGCATCAAGTCATAGCAAGTCACAAAAGATCTGGTTTATCATTGTACCACGTTCTTGCCCGGTAAATTTTTTCCCAAAAAACTTTTACTTGTTTGTTTCTTATGACATGTTACCTGATAGTATCACGTTATTGCCTGAAAATATCATGACATTTCCCGATACTGGGAAAAAAGTAGAGATTGGGAGTAATGAGCTTTCGAACTATCTAATAATAATAATAATAATAATAATAATAATAATAATAATAATAATAATAATAATAATAATAATAATAATAATAATAATAATAATAATAATAAATAAATAAAAAATGTGACCATCTAGTGTTGTTTCAATTATTAAATAGTAATGTCTTCAGCACTGAATTTATAATAAATTATATTATTTAGAAATATGTGCAATATTTAAATTGTCACAAATAATAAATAAAAAATAAAGTCTAATTTGTATAATGTTTTCTATAGCCTATTGCACACTGATGATTGTATCTCATTGACTCATTAACATAAAGCAAAAAATTTAAATAAATTATATCCAATTAATAAATAGAGGGGTTTTTTTTGCATTGCAGATCATTTTTGGCCATTTATTATGCTAATATATTTTTTTCTTTTTTCAGTTTTTGTTACAAAAAAATAAACAGAAGAGAAAGGAAAAAAGTAATTTAACACATGAGTGCATCCATTAAGTGGCAAAAATAACAATGTCCAACAGAAGCTTATACAAATTATTGTATCTGCTTAATATCTGATTGTATGGTGATCGAAAGACACTTGATTGACAGCCATAATTAGTCTACTGGCCTAATGGTTTACAGGGGCAAGGTCACCATCACTTTTCTGACAGTCACAAATTAAAGATCTTTGTAACAAATAACTTTGTGCTTGCTTGTCTCCTTTGACATTGAGATAAACTGGCTGACACAAACAAGGATGCAAGTATCCACACCAGTGCTTTTGTAATCAGCTTTTGTCTTTGCAAACACTTTTGTTTCTAATCAACTGTTGTGACCTTGCTTGGCCAAACAAATATTCTAATCAGTCTAATTAAGTTGCGTGATTGAATTAAGTCCATGACCTACTAGTAGATTCTTCCTATCCAGTAATTACGGCACTAACAACTTAGATTCAGTCCATCGAGAAAATGTGCGTTGACTGAAAAAAAAATAAATAAATAATTGCTTATGCTGAGATGTCAGGACCAGAAGCCGGGATCAGTTCTGCGGCTTGGACGTGTTTTTTCGGTATTGTAGAACTTTATTACAATGAATGAAATAGCAAACTGATGCTCTGTGAGCCTATTATTTCAACCTCTAACATCAGATTCAAACTATATTTGACTCTAGTCTGTTATGAGAGAATTTACCACCTCTTCTAGCATCATTGTTGTGAGAAAAAAATACACCTAGATGAATAAACTATTACTGAAATATAATATAAACAATAACATTAATATTACTGTCAATCTATTTATTATTTTGTTTTTTCAAAATATAAAAATCAACACAACCTCGGTATTGACAGCCTGTTGCACATCTACCTCATTGAATGCAAAGTTTCTTACAATTTGTATAAGGATAATATGAAAAAATAAATTCAGTTTGACAAATCAGCCTTCAAGAAATATATTTAAAATAAGCAACAGGGTATGAAATTGTGCCACAAAGCAATGGGAAGAGAGCAAAACCCGAAGACAAAAGCCACATATGTACATTACTGATAGGTTTCAATTTTTGGCAACAATGCCTTTTCAGCAAATTTTCCAGATTTTGCTGACTCAGAAGGACTTGTTTGGATGTTTTTTATTGGACTACACTAAACAAACAGGACAGCACAGCCCTATTGTAGTCTATCAAGAAGCAAGTAAAACTTTTGTTGGTTTGGGCAAGGCTAAAGAGCTTGACCAGTGTTGCAGTGTTGTTGACGTGTGCATTGGTTTTGCTGTGTGTTTGAAGCTACACTGATGCCGTGTGCTTGTGTTGTGGTTGTGTGTCCATTTTTTATTGTAGCTTCACTTGAGTAAACCGATTAAGAGACCTGGCCCTGCTGCGCTAGTTTGCTTCAGCATCATCCAGGCTGAATTATGTGCTTTTATGTAATATTGTTAATAGTATTTATTGTGATGTAAATATTGTAAATAGTATATTTTTGAAAAGCCATGTTGATTAGCAATCTCACAGAAAAGTAGTGTACTTTGTTCTTGCGAGGCTTAATAAAATCAAAAACATTGGAATTGTGACACGTGTATCAGATGAGAATCCAACTGTGACTAAACAGAATCGTCCCATAGCATGCCAACTCAGCTCGACTTGCCTTGCCTTTTAAAGCTTATGGACTGCTAACTGGCGCTAAGAAAAGGAAAGGAAGTCCGGATGACTATGCCGACATGAGACTGACCAATGCCAGAGAAGAACACCGACTACTTTGTCTAAAAATTCAGTTTACATTGTTGTTCTGCCAATATGTTGTTCATATGGCAGTCTAAAATGCACCAGAATACAGAAATGTTCAAATTTTACTGGGCAAGAGCTTGCTTTTTAGGGACAACCTATAAAACAGCTTTGCACTGTCTGCTGGCAAAAAACTGCTCTTTGCTGTCTTTGGAGGCACTGAGCACTTTTGAAACTTTTGGTTTTAGCTCAGTTTTTTGGCAAGAAAATTCGGACTTCAACCAACTAAGAGTGTGGCCTTGTGTTAACACATGAGCTAAGTATGTCAGATTTTGAAAGAAGACTCTGGTTTCTGTAACCATGGAGACCATGCAAAAGCTAATTTACCTAGCTAGTATGGACTGCAACTTTCACACCTGAAGCAGAGAGGACTTGCATGAGGATGGTTTTGATTCTTGAGTTTTTCAACCCTGTGATGTCAACAGACACAAGTAGATTTTTGAATGAGTTTTGTTGTCTTGTTCCATGGAGATAAGACTGAAGCTATGAATGCTAACTTTGCTAGCTTTGGACATCTGAAAGCTACAGAACTTTTACTTCTGCTGCAGCAGAAGATTTTCCAGACAAATATTTTGAGGGGATGGCCTTATCATCGACTGAAACACAGAAGTTTCATCTGATCCACTTGGACCTGTGTCATTGTTCAACTGCACCTGTTCTCCAGCTAAGGCCCTACCGAGACAATCACATCATGGAAAATGGTCCCTGAGACTGTTCTGTGGACCAAGCTCCAAACCTGGGGTGACAGAGCCTTCTCCATCGCTGCCCACCCTCTGGGACAGAGACTGCACCAACTCAACACTTTTAAGAAAAATCTGAAGATCCATCTGTTTAAATGTGCTTTTAATGTTTTAATGTGTATTTACTGACTGTTTTATTATTGTACCTTTGTTTAATTGCGTTGTCTGTAAAGCGTCTTTGAGTGTCTAGAAAGCGCTATATAAATAAAATGTATTATTATTATTATTATTATAAAAAGACATATAACTCTGCACTTTCAACATGCTCTATGCAAGGTTCAACCAAGAACTCCAGAAATGTCCATTATTAGAGAGAAGATTTTATCTGACAAAAATAGACACATTAACACGTTGAAATATTCAATTTAATTATTTGTACAGCCCAAAATTAAAACAGCAGTTATCTAAGAAGACTTGATTGTTGATTTAGCAAACAAACAAAATGGTCAGAAAATCAAAGAAGGAACATATAGTCAATACGAACAAAAACATTGGTCATTATTCAATATACATTTAATAAAACAGTAGTTCTTGAATACTGGATTTGATTGTTTTCATGGTTCACAACTTTATTTTTTCATCAACCTTTTCGTAGTTCCACCTAGGCCATTTCCTGATTGTAAATTTGAGATGAAATATGTTCTTTTTGCAGCAGTCAATTTCATCTGAGAATTTTAGGCTCTCTGAATACAATCTGCACTTGGCTGTAAATGACAGTTAAAATGACACAGGCCATTCCCTGGTGTAACCCTCCAAGGCCACTCCGACATAAAGGAGCTGAAACAGATGACTTCATGTCCACATAATGTTTAATAACAACATTAGTTTGAATAAAAATGCCAAGAGTAGATTCAAATGTAATATGCATTTAAAAATATGAACAACCGGGGAATAAAGGTTAAAAAACACCCGCCAAGGCCTTCATATAGCAATAGTCTTTTCTATCCTAAGGCTATGGCCTGGCTAAACCTCAATGCAGCAATTATTGGCTGCAGTGACTGCAGTTCAAATAAGCCTAGAGATTTTATTAAACCAAATGAGAGAATCATGGGTGTATTATCACCTTTTGATTGACAGTGACAAGTGTTGGGCAGACTCGGATGTGAGCATGATGAAGAAGCTCACTGCAAAGCTCTTGATAATGTTACCCCTGATAAAGTTGCCCAGAAAGCCTCAGCTAACAAATGGAGAAGGAAAGCTGCACGCATATTAATTCCAATTGTCGAATCCCTTCAGTGGGGGAGGAAGTAATCTGGCAGACATCCCCGGATGCCCCTCAATTCACTGACTGGCATTTTAGACAGCTAATGAAAAAGAAATCCATTGTGCTGATCATATGCATAGATTTCGCTCAATAATAATGATGAAATTGAAATATTCATAATAAAAGTAAAGGTCACTTACTGCTGTGGCTAAGCTACCTAAGCTGCAACCTTTCGCAGAGCAGTTGTCAGGTCCTAGTGATAAAAGAGTAAAGAAGTGAAGTCAAGTTTGAAGTGTGTGGAGACACAGAGGTGAGAGTACAACACACTGGTCACTTACCAGGCTGTAGAAGGCTGCAGAGGGCAGTGGAAGCACACAGAGGCCTCAATATGTTGATACTTGGTCACACTCTAATAAACTTGTGCATTTTCCATGGATGAGTCCCATCAGGGTAATAAAATATATGGAAATGTAAGCACAGTGCATGTGTCTGTGTATGTAGGTCACCTGAGCGGCAGGAGCCGACAGTGTGGGCTCTGGAAAAATCATGTCTCACCTCGGAAGGACACTCCGCTGTATTATTGCCCGCTGTGACTTCTGCACTGAGCCCTGTCTTCATATGCATCATCCAGTGGCATTTATTAGTGCCACGTACTTAGTACAGGCCATGTTATTGAATTTGAATATCAACGGCAAAGCCTGGAAATATAATAAGATGAAGCAATCCTATTTGATAACACCCAAAACTAATAATAGAAGGGCAGAGTGGAAATTAAATTTATGAATATTGCTTGGCAGCAATAGTGAATCCAAAAACAACCCACTGTCATAGTCATATGCATGTAAGGCACCAAAACAGTTCGAATGTAAAGAAAACTTTATGTTAACTGCATTTTATCAACATAGAATTACTGCAATTAAAGTAAAAAAAAAAAAAATCTAAATTTGAATGTAATGTAATGTAATGAATGTAATTCAATAAAAAAATAGACATTTTTTTACATGTTGTTATATAATATGTGTTTCTTTGTCCACACAAGGCTGTAACTCCCTGATTGTGCCTGTGAGGGACAGCTCTGTCTGTCAGTGTGAAGAGCAGTGGCTCTGCTGAGATGTCCGACAGGCCTGCTCCATCACTGTGTAAATGTTGGCTCCCGTTGGAGCTGTGACTGTCAGTCATGGGCCAGCCATAGCACTTCTATTGATCTCAACATATATCTTTGGCTGGACTTCCCAACCTCATCAACAGATGCAACTCAGGAATTGATTAGCCACAAGTCAATGAGCAAATCTCTTTGGAAACATTTTATTTATGTGTGTTTATGTGGATAGCATACCATTAGCTGGATTACCTTTGAGACTTGGCTGAACAACAGATGTTCAAGGACAACTCAATCAATCTGACTTAAAAGAGGCTGCATTTGCTGGAAGCAAGCGTTAGTTTCTACAGTCTGTTAAAACAAGAGAAAGAGTCACTCATTTACAGGAGATTTCTGTTGGCCTCGCTAAGACTGAGCACACTCTTAATCAATTCAAAAAGGCCTTAAAGCTTACTGAATGATCAGAAGACTTGGTAGTACAATTTACTGGTAGATCAGAAAGACAACCTTATAATTCTGCTCCAGTGTAATCTAGTCTAGTAAAATAGAATTGTCGCAAATTAACGCAACTAAACCAGAAGAATATATCTGAGTTCTTTACATAATTATAACACAAATGTTTTTAAAGCCAGTTTTTCAAACTTTGAAAAATATGTACAGTATTTTTTAACTTTCTCACAAACCCGTTAGCACAGTAGTTTTCACATGAATTTCTAAAACAACTTTTTCAGACACAAAATTGCAGTAGATTTGCCATCTCCACAGCCAGAGCATTTCTCATTCCAAAGAGTCACATTGTAGCCCATAACGCTCTTTACACGCGTACACAAAGTCACAGGGAAGGCATAATGTACTGATTAATAACAAAAAAAGAGCTTAGCCTTTCACTCACCACAGTTGAATCTTATTAAATTTTCTGAGTAGCACAATTCAAGTAAATGTTCAATACAAATATTGTATTATATTCAAATAATGTCCATTCAGCTAAAATGCATCATTTTTCACAGAAGGTTATGTTTCATCATTCTTTTCAATTTCCTGAGTTCCTCTCATGATTCAGTCTGAAGCTAAATGTGTCATTCAGCTGCGCGCATGTGCCTTCTTATCTGCAAACTTATTAAAATGGAGTCAGAACACAAATGCTTTAAAAAGTTGAAGTGAAACAATTGCATTGGGGGTGTGTGGAAATGCTAATGCATTCTTTGACTAAGCCTCACAATCACTGTCATCCATTCTGAGCTCTGATTGTTTTCCACATGACTGCCTTCATTCATTATTGCAAAATTATAAACATAAAGAATATCTCTGTATTAATATTTCTGCTTTTTGTTAAAGCTCAATCAACCATAATGTCCTAATTTTTCTTCCCCAACCTCATTTTATATTATCTCACTACTTAAGGAATGGATGTCCCAGAAGGGATTTATTTCATTTATGGGATTATTGAATTAAATTAAAGTAGACACTTACTGCAAGCCCAGCAGAGGTACGTTATCCTGTTAAAAGGTAGGCCTCCTCCTCATGCTGTTTAGGCAAACACATTAGGCAGCCTAAGCCTCTGTTGGCTGTGCCTTGGTTACTGCATAATGCATTTATTTTTTATTTAACAAAAAAGCTGGAATAGTGCTTGAGGTGAGTGGAAAAGGTCAAGCTTTGAATGGCTTCTTAATTACCAGTCCACTTACACCACTGATGACATCCACATCATGTTTGTGTACAGAGACACACAGTGGTAATATGTGAAAATGAACATGTACTGTGACTAACTACACATTTGACTGCTGCATCGTATGGATGCTTTTATTTGTGTGAAAAAGCTCCAGTTCAGTCTAAGGAGAATCTGGCAGCATGTCTTATACATGTTTCCAGCAGCAGATGGCAGGCTGTTTCCACTGTTGAAACATCATTGACACATGCTGAACTTGTGTACGCTGAAGCCTGTGATGTTGGCTTGCCGGACTGCCTGCTCTCGCCTGTGAAATGCATTCCCATTAAAAAGACATTTTTAAAGCCAACACCAGTGCTATAACAATCATCTCCCCAAAGCCAAGCCTCCGCAGCCGGGAGCTGAGGCTGTGCTGCCTGCCACACAGGCAGACATGTGGCCAGGCGAGCGCCACAAACAAAGGCCCTAAACTCTCCTCGTGTAGCCCGCCACCATAAGCACCAGAGCGGTCTGCCCAGGCCAATTACACCACACACACATCCACCTGCAAACAGCCTGTTCTCACTGTGGTCGTCCAGATCACAAACACATAAAAACTTTTTTAGGATAGACAAAAATGTGACAATCAAAGTGTCAGACATGGGAGTCTGCTTCCATTGTAAGTCATCAAGTTCAACACAGTCGTGTGGCCAGCCTCAAAATGTAAGTCAAAAAGTTTTTTTTTTTTTTAATTTCTCGTTTTAATACATTTGTCTGTTGTTTAAAATCTTTCTATTGATCTGATGAGGTGAGGGAAGAATATTCAATTGGTACCAGCTTATTCCTATACCAGCCTATTCCTACTTTCTCTTTGTTTACATATTTAACAAACTAAAAAAAACATAATTTATTATTTGGATAATGAAGAAAACTAATCCTTTATTTTCACTCTATGTTTGTATTTTTATGACTCTTGTCTTTGATTTCTTCTCAAATGGGCGTGCCGTATTGTCTTACTCTTTGATAACTTGTGAGCTTTTTTATTTTTATTGTAGCCTAATAAAGTAAAAAAAAATTGCTAAGTAAATAATAATAATAATAAAATAATAATAATAATAATAATATAATAAAACTACCACACACATACATACATACATACATACATATACATACTAGTATACTACATACCATACATCATATATACAAAATAATAAAAAAAAATAATATATCTAGGGTGAAATGAGTTCTGTGGATAAAACTGAAATGATGACTTGGTGATAGGATTCCTATACGCACATTTCTGTCCGGAGTTATAAATAGGAATAAAAAGTTGAGCTGGGATTATATATCTTTAGCTCTTGTAATGATAAGAGACCCAAAGAATAGCAGATGTCGCTTAAAATATGAACTCCTTATTTTGACCAAGAAGGAAAGGAGATTGAAATATTTCTTACATTCAGCAAATAAATATGAAAAATTTGGGAGTGCAGGAACCATTTCAGAATATTAAACTGCTTGTTTGTAATATTCCATACTGGAAAAAGTTTTGAATCATATTACAAATTGATTTGGAGGAATTTTAGCATAAATAAGATCTTGACAGCGATGGGTATATACAAGATTCTGGATTCAACCATTGGCATAAAAGATGAAGTACAGAAGACCAGTATTACCACTTAAAGTTTATGTAATAAGGACAGTTTAACCCTGTATTTTTTATTGTTTTAAAGAAAATTGGCTGTTTTTGACTAACTTTTTCCAATAATTCTTTGCAGGCGAGAGTGGGATCATGGTGCAGGAAAGAATGTTCATTTTAATAACTAAAATCCACCCATGAAATGATATGGGGAGTGTATCCCTTTGTCATAAGCAGAGATTGCTTTATAATAGCACAATTCACACACAAAGCAATTCAAAGTGCTTACAAGGCAGGAGAAGATTAATCAAAATTACAATACAAAACAAAATTGCATTATTAGAAAATACAAATAATCATCATAAAATTTACTTAAAAAAAAAAAAAAAAAGGAGTGGAGACAAAGCTTTTTACGTCACATGCACAGATAACCTGAAATGTTTGAGCCTGAATTTAAACACTGTCACAGTGTGTTACAGAAGACTGTTCCAGATCTGAGGTGCATTAAATTGAAATACTGATTCCCCATGTTTAGTCCTGACTCTGGTCCGTGTTTAGTCCTGACTCTGGTCCGTGTTTAGTCCTGACTCTGGTCCGTCTTTAGTCCTGGCTCTGGTCCGTGTTTAGTCCTGACTCTGGTCCGTGTTTAGTCCTGACCCTGGTCCGTGTTTAGTCCTGACCCTGGTCCGTGTTTAGTCCCCTGACCCTGGTCCGTGTTTAGTCCTGACTCTGGTCCGTGTTTAGTCCTGACCCTGGTCTGTGTTTAGTCCTGACTCTGGTACGTGTTTAGTCCTGACCCTGGTCCGTGTTTAGTCCTGACCCTGGTCCGTGTTTAGTCCTGACTCTGGTCCGTGTTTAGTCCTGACTCTGGTCCATGTTTAGGTCTCTTCAAACCAGGCTTTCACACTTTACCTTTGATTTTGGAAATGTTTTTCGATGGTAAAAAGCTTCTAATGTTATTGACTTGATGTGGCTGTTCAAGTCTGAGTCCATTATTACCCCCAGATTTCTAACTTGATTTGAAGGTTGAGAGAGGGAGACTGCTGACACTTTCTCTTTGTTTCTGTGTGTCCAAGATGTTAACTTCAGTTCAGAGCGGTCACAAACTAGGGTTGCTGAAAAAAAAAAGTTTTTGAAAGAACTTAATTCTACATCTTAATTCTGGGTTGATTCTAAGTTCTGGTCTGCTGTGGTAAAATGTAAACTGGTAAAACTCTATTTGAGCACTTATAACACGTATTTTCATTATGTCACAACTTCAACAACTTTCTAGCCCTGTTTCCAAAAGCTCGGTTCAGAACGGTACAGTCAAAACACTCTAAGAAATTGTAAGTCCGGTGCATTAATGCATCCAGCATAATCCAACCTCAATGCATTAAAACAAAACAAACCAAACAAAAGTTAAAATGCAGCATAAAGGCACTGAGACTTTGCAGAAAAGTGGAATATAGGTAAAAAGTGACGCTAAACCGAAAGTATAGCCTAGTTTCTTGTTTACACCAGCCTGACGCATGTGTCCCAGCTCCGCAAACAAGGAATTATTACACATCTTTTTGTGAATTACTTAGACTGACGCCAGAAAGAAAATGTATATTTCAGGTACAAACTAGATTTTTATTTTATTTAAGAAAGCATGTGTATGTGTGCAAAATGTCACTGCTCACGTAACCCTCGAGCAGATACTGGATAGTGAAGATGCAAAAGACAGTTCATGATACATAGGCGGCCAAAATCACTCAAAAAAAAAAAAAAAAAAAAAAAAAAAGAGCTTTAAAGTTGCAATAGCAGTGCTACAACCTCCGAATCTCACTGGATGCTCTTGGAGGATAGATCACAATTTAAAGAGATACTGCATGAGTATGAAAGTATTCAGCAAGCGAGTTGGGATTTATCACACAAAGCAATGTTGCAAGAAACTCATACAGGAGTATTAAAAATTTTGAACCTCAACTGCTGACATCACTTAATTTTATAAGAATGCACCAGGGGATGGTCCTGTATAGGCGAGAAAGGGCAATAGAGGATCTTTCACTGTATATACAGTACTTAATATCCACCTTTATGTAGTGATGTGTGCATGAACATGGCTGAGGGCGCACACAATAAAGGCAACTGGTGTACCTTGCGCTCTCCCTGATTACCACTTCCTTTGACTGAGGCTGTGATTGCATTGTTTGTTTTGTAAGGGCCACGTAAACAGATTTTACCCAAAAAAAGTGACAAATCTTTAGTCATTTGCAGTGACTCACAGTGACTTAGTGACTGTAGTTTCACTTTTTTTCTTGCTGCATCTGTTTGGAACACTGCTAAAAATGAGCTGGAGTCAGGTAGAATTCTATCCTTACAGTTAGTTTTTTTTTCAAGCTGAGTCAGGAAAGACACTACAGTAGGGATAAGAGTGAGAAAGGCATTAAGCAATATATCAAAGTCTGATCTGAGCTCACAGCACTGTGGCCTCCCTCATTCGTTCAGAGTAATCCATTGTAGAAAGTTGTCACCTGGACAGCATTTTTGAAGATCACAACGTTTGGACTAACAACCAACAGTCATTTTCAATCTGATTGAAACTCGGGTTGACAATGATTGTCAAATGATAGTTGTATCTGTATAATTGTGTGTTGGAGCCTTATATTATTGCTTTATAGAATGCCACTGAAACTTCATGCAAAGGAGTAGCTGTTCAAAATATATGATGGTCTCCTGATTAAAACTTAAATTTATGATTATGACTATGACTATGATTACTACTATTATTACTGTATTCTATTCACTCAGTCATTCTATGCCTTGTATTATAAATCATTCTAACAGTAATCTAGCTTGTAGATCTTGTTAAGTCAATAAACAGACAACAAATCACATCTCAGTGTTGCCACAAATCCTGGGCATCAATTAGTAACTTTGCAAAAGGACAAATACAACTCTCAACAACAAAAAAATCCCGAAGAGGAAAAAAATGTAGCATGTGACTTGGCCTAAAATCATCTTTCTACCTTCAACAGCACCCCTGTAGTTTTGTCTCTATTGGCGCTAATGGTCTTCCTCTTTCTTGACAGTGTGTCTTAGCCGCTCCGCAGCTCTGTAACCAATGCTTAAGTGTATCAGGGTGACAAAGCATCATTGGATTCACTGGTGTCACTGCTCATCATGTAGTGACATCGTTGACAGCTGTGGCACTAAAGAAGATGCTGAACTAAGTTAGGATAGATGGTAAGACTTCGAACTTCCATAACAATTCTCTTTTCCCTCCTAAGGATCACAGTGCAACAGGAAATCTGACAACAGCAGCTGGAACCACTGGAAGAGAGAGAAGCGAAGGCAAGTAATGGAAATCCAAAATGTTGCTTATTGGATTGCAGGGAAAACAAGAATGACAATGTCCTTTGCGGGATTGCAGTCTATAGATTCTGGCAGGTCATTCAACTGTGCTGGCTTCTCTGTGGAAAAGTCCTAGCTATCAGATTCCACCACACCATCTTGAATCTGTCTCTTCTCATCATCAACTATGAGCTTGTTGGTAGAAACTGTCATCTCTGCCAGACTCCTGTGATGTTGACTTCCTGTTTTTTTGGGTTGGAAAGAGAGCACAGACAAATTGCATAATGACAATGGTGTCCCAAGAACTTGCAGGAGCGTGCTGTTTCGGGGCCTCAAACGCAGTTGCAACTAATTTTGCCTCAACCCTAAAACAAGCTGAAGAACATGACAAGAACCAGGCTTTGTTTATTTCCTCCCTGAGTGGTCCATGAGGTTTGGCTGCCATTGGAAATGTGTAGCTGTCTGCTTTTGGTAGAACTTTATGTGTAACATGTAGTGTCTATTTGCTCTTATTATTTCACCACGTACGACACAGTGACAGTTTGCATGTTCCTCCCAGTGTCTTTCTCCGGGCACTCCGGTTTCCCCATCAACCAATGCCCATGCAGGTTAGGGAACGCTTATTGGTGGTCGGAGTTTGAGGCGCCATGTGTTTAGGCGAATCGCTTCTGCTGGCAGGAGGGAGGAGGGTAAACCATCTCACTGTGAAGTTGTGAATTGGCAATGACCACTGAAAATGAGGAAAAGTGATTATACATTGTGGTGAAGAATTATGAGGCCTTAAAACCCATCATGTAAGTGAGCAAAACATGGGAACTGATTATAAAAAGTTTTTAAATACCAGTAATTAGTTTTGTTGCTTACTTTTCTGAGATTTCTGAGTGTGACTGTCAAGGCCACAAAATATATGAGGAACTCAGCCAGTCAGAACACCCAGACTCTGCTGCACACACAGAGTTTAGAGTTACTAATCTAAAGTGACTATAAAGCAAATAATTGTTGCAAAACGCCTTCATTTTTGGATTATGTACTTTGGAAAATATGAACATCTTCTAGATTTTAGATTGTGGTGAAAACAACCATGAGTATGAACCTTTACTTTTCCTTTTGCTCATTTCTTTATTAGCTTAGCGCCATTAGCAGCTGCCTTTGTAGGTCATCCACTCTTCTACCCTAGGCACACAGATGCAGTCCTCTTATGATCACCATATAAATACAGAATTCATCCACATTATTAACATACTGGAAATCCACTAAACAGTGCAAGGCATGCTGTTGTAAAGTGCTTAAGTTAACCTCCGTATAGTGCAGAACCTTATTTGCTTTTCCAAGTTTCCTCAACTCCTCTGTAATGAATGTTATGATAATCTGTTTAATTCCCTTGACCATTAGCAGTCTGTGAACATTCCCTAATACCAGTCTGGTCCTCATTTGCCACTCCTCTGATTGCACCAAGCAGTCGGCACCTAATTTGCTCAATGGAATGGGTTCACAATTACTGAAGCAGAGATTTCATATATCTGAAAATTAGGCTGATTTTATTATTTTACACACTCCAATGAAAACTTATAGAGGACTAGAGCATGTGGTGTGTAGCTTGGGCAATTTGGACAAGTGGGTCTGGGTTTATAGTTGAATTTTTTGGTTAAACTTGAACAATATTTCCTTGATACAGTAAACAATATAAAAAGTATAGTAGCTATTACGTTGTCACTATGGTGGAGTGAATAAAACAAAAGTTAGTGCATTTTCACGGTGCAGCTCAGGGTGTCTTTTTTGCAGCAGCATATTTTGTGCTTGATGGAGGGTGTGAAGGCAGAAGTCTAGGCCAATATAAATCATTCCTACCTCAAAAATAGCGTGCTCATGATGAATGTGAGTTTACTGGAAGTCTTTTAGCAGTGAACAATGGCGGCATGTGTGCATGTCTACGTGTGACAAATCTGGAAGCAGTTTATGGTCAGCCACAGAAGCCTTCTGTGATTGGACAGCCGATGTCACCGCTGGTCTTAATGGGATTTGCAACAACAGCGAGGGCATCAGACAGACACATTTGTGGAACAAGGAATTCAGCAGGATCTAAAGCTCATTACATTTCAGTTCCAATTGATGGGTTTCTTCATACATTTTTTCAGAGGTGTGGACTTGGATTTGAGTCAGACTTGAGTCACTATTTTGATGTCTTGAAACTGATTTGAAACTGGACTGATTTGAGACTTAACTTGGACTTGAATGTCAGTGACTGTGGAGACTTGACATGGACATGAACATCAGTGACTAGCGACGACTTGATGCTTCTTAAAAAAAAGTTGTTAAATTTTACATTTACAAAAGAAACATCTCCCTTGTCATTTCTTCTTTGTGACCAGAAAGTTGTTTTAATTTTTAAAAATGTGTGAATTTTAGAAACACAAGATGTAACTGATAGTTTGATTTATAAACTTGAAAAGACTTGAAGCTTGACTTGAGACTTGACTTGGACTTTTCTCTCTTTGACTTGAGACTTGACTTGGACTTGTCTCTCTTTGACTTGAGACTTGACTTGGACTTGTCTCTCTTTGACTTGAGACTTGACTTGGACTTGTCTCTCTTTGACTGGAGACTTGATTTGGACTTGTCTCTCTTTGACTTGAGACTTGACTTGAACTTGTCTCTCTTTGACTGGAGACTTGACTTGGACTTGTCTCTCTTTGACTGGAGACTTGACTTGGACTCACTTGTCTCTTTGACTTGAGACTTGAGGTGAAAGACTTGAGACTTACCTGAGACTTGCAAAACAGTGACTTGGTCCCACCTCTGTCTTTTTTAGGTTGTATTTGTGGTTCCAGTTCTTGATTAAATTTTGAGGAATAATATGTGAATTATTCAGTTATAAGTGAGAACAAGCTTTGTTCAAAGAAAGGTCAAATTTTGAAGTATGCCTACTTTCTTCTTAAAGCAGAACTAAGCAACTTCAGCAATATAGTGCCCTCTACGCTCTTGTGTAATTAAACTAGCCAACTGAATTAAAATGTAACATTATTTATTTTTATCTCATTTTTGTGTAACTTTAGGATTGAATTAAGGCAGCAAAAACACATGTTAGGCATTTTCCACAAAAATAAAAAAAATCAAAGAGCCAGAGTTGACAAAAGTTTGACAAATACTTTTGAGTTGAAGATTTGTCTGTAATAACTTAATAAAGTTTAGGCCAACCTATTCAATAGTCTTAATACATTTTTAGAATTCTTGGTCTTTTTATTTTTTTACAGCTTTAGAATAAAAACTGAGTCAGATTCATGAATAGCTTATTTGAGTGTAAATAGGAGAGTTTTAACTTTATTTTTATGTTATAGCATTTCCAGCCCCAGGAATTATTATTTTTATTAGATGGTGGACAAAATAGAATTCATTAAGAAATAGTAAGAGGGCCCAGGAAAAGGCCCCTTTACCTTATATACGCAGATATAGTGGAATAGTGTTTTTTTCATCTAATCAAAAATATATATTATATAGAAGTCGACAATATAATATTAGTGCTGTAAACCAAACTGAATATATTGACCTGTAATGTAAGACATTTTATTGTTTGTCACGTTTTAGATTTCCTTTTATTGTTAAATCAGATTGATAGCTTAATTAAAATTGGATGTCAATTTCATATCAGTCTATTGAGACTTCTGATATTCCTTTGCGCTCCATTTCTCTCCGGTATCAACTTTTAAGCACAACTTACACATGTAAACTACTCCACTTCACTCACTTCTCTCAAGTTTCTTTTGGTTTTTCCATTTTACAATTTCCTGCTGGTGTTGGCATGTAATTTTGAGATATGTTTACATATTTATTCTTCCTTGGAGTTGTTTGGGGGTTTGTTGTACAGTAAGCTCTGAATGGCACATAGGGCTTCCAGAATCCCTTATATCTCCACACTGCGCCTTCTGTATTTCCCAAACCCATTCCAAACAACAACCCCCTCCCTGTTCCAAAGTCAAGATAAATATGAAACCAAAAGGAGAAAATCATGCTTGAAGCGAAGAAAATAATCTCCCTTCTGCCTGTTTCACTCCTCTGTGTTTAATTGATAGAAATTGCACGCATCAAAGAAAACGCACACTGAGATTTAATGGGCATAAAATGGACATTAGCATTTTAAAGAGGTGGATTAACACATTAATCCGGGCAATTTTCATCCAGCACTTCCCAATGAGATCGTCACAGCACACGGGCTCCTAATGGGGCTTAACCAGCTAGCGTTTACTTTTAGTGCTCTCAGGGATAACACCCAACTTTAGCTTTTCGAATACGAGGAAGTGATGGGGTTTAATGACGATTCAGATGCTTTCAAATGCTTCAGTTGCACATATATGACTTTGCCATGTCTGTGCTGTAAAAGTTATTATGTTGGCTCTATTGGTAACTTCTCAAAGTTGGAGATACAAGAAGGTCTGCTGAAAATACAGAATTAGAAAGTTAGGAATTATAGTCATTCTCTTCATGCAGATGTCATTCATTTTTTTCTTCAGTACACTTATGTTTATAATTGGTGTCTTATTGCTAGAAAATAATCAGATAGAAATGTCTTATTGTGTGCGGTCACCTCAGATCTAACCTAGCTTTCAGGGAAGGCAAACAGGCATGTGATGGAACCTCAGCAGGAAAGTTATTGCACTTTTAAAAAGTTAGGACCAAATTTCACGAAAATAAACACCTGGATTCTCGTGCACAGGAACATATAAAGTTTAGTAAAGCACAATGGCAGTTGTGTTTCTTACATCAGGAATTCTGCTAGACCACCATACAGACTGCAAAGTAAAAGACAGAGAAGACGAATCAAATAGATCTTTTGTGATGATTATGGACTTAAAACTGTGCAGGAAATCTCCTAGATCTACAGCATCACAAATCAGGGTCATTCCAAACGTTTTTGGAGGCTCAGAAGAAAGAATAATAGCTCACAGACAAAACTTCAGCTTGTGTTTTTGTTGAAGAAGCAATTCATACTTTGCGCTTTTAGTATTAATTCATACCTTTGCGCTTTTAGTATTAATTGTAAATCAGGCAATTCATACCTTTGTGCTTTTTAGTATTAATTTGTAAAATCAGGAACTCCCACAGTTTTGACTGTTTATTAACAAAAAAAGAACAAAATCCTTTTAGGGAATACATGTAAACTACAACAACATTTTGGACTAGAAGTAAATTTACAACATTCTGAATAAAACTGTCAAAACTCTACGAACTGCAGTTTCTATTGCAATTTTAGCATAGTGTGAAATCAATGCAAGACTTTATCTCTCGCTGGATTCTCTCTTTTGGTCCATCAGGCTCTACCCGGTTTTGCAACTCTGTTTGCAAGTGCATTGTCTTAAATCACTACACCACCAGCTGTACCTATATTGAATTGTTACCACAAAGAAGCTGTTGTTTGTGCATCCTTCACTGAGTCACAGTAAAACTGCCCATACCAAAAACAGTATTCAAACCACTGGTTTAATAAAAACCATGCAGCTGATTATGTATGCTTCACAAATATGTTTTGCTTTACAGATGAGAAGGTTGAATCTACAGACCTGGAGACAGCACTCTAAGGAATTGCACCTTTAAACTACCTCCCATTACAGTAGTTGTTGACCAAGCACAGATCTGAAGATATGTCGCTAGAATAACTACAACCTTAACCTACAGGTACTTACTATTGCTGAACACACATGCGGGCTTGTTGAGCACAATCATGCACAAGGGCTTCACCAGGAATGCCAATGTTTGTGGGCCGACAACATAGAATCAAAGTGCATTCCCAAAATGGTCTCAGCCGGATGAAACTCACTTTGTGCATCCCTAGACATGTGTGCAAACTTCACCAAACACAATATTACCGATTCTTTTGACTCAGTGCATGTCCAACGTGCAAGAAGTTTTTGTTAGTGTCCCAGCTGATATGCAGTCTTCTGCATAGGAGGGACAACTTAAGTGTGTTATCACCAAATACTGTCCCCAAACCTCCCACAGAGCTTTTTAATGCAGGCCAAGAATGCTGGACATGTAGCCTACAGCATAGTCTAGTTTAAAGAGAGTCATATCGGCATGTAAACTCGATTAAGGCGCCATGAATTGGTTTTCAGAAATCCAGAACATGAAAATGAAACTTAACAAATACAATATTTACAAAACACTATACAGTGTTAGCATTATTTACATAACTAAACATGCTGAATGAATCATGCTGAAGCAGGTCTGGACCACATCTCTGCTGGATAATGGTTTACTGTCTTACATGTAAACAAGAGCATATCTGGTCAGTGCGGTTTGAGGGGAAAACTGAGTTGAATCAGTTTATTTAGCACTGTCTGATTTCCCTGATCATGTGGGCATATCCAGTCTGCATCAGTGACACAAATTCTCTTGATGCAAGCCCTCCACTGCTGTGACACTTTGCGGTGCTCCTCCCTTTGTTAAAGTCGTTTACACACCACAATTTCTACACACTCAACATGTAAGCCCCCTGTACCTCCACACAAAGAGAATACAATGTAGGTCATCAAACAGAGTAGGACTGGGAATGCGTTGTTGTTGTGTCTCCTGAGGGAAAGGCATGAGGCAAAAGGATGAAAAAAGGCAAAAAACACAGCGGAACAAACAAAAGCTTCTTCGACAAGCTGTTAAAATGTGTCTGTTTCGGGTTGGGGTAAAAAGTAAAAATCTCTTGCTCACCTCCTATACAATTCTCTCTGGTGAATAGTTGATGCGACATACCTTGCACTCACCTCGGCTGTACTGTCGGCGCCATTAGAATTCTGACATGAGATTGCACTCAAGACAATGTTGGAATATTTGATAACATGGATCGTGAAACCGAAACACTGCTCTGAATTAATAAACAACATATTCTGGAGCTTTTAGGGGTAGAATCCACCCTTTTACCCGGGGCTCAACATAATAAAAGTGATATTGCTTTTGCATCCTTGAGCCGTGCATCTGTCCAGTACCATCTGACTAATATTAGAGAAAGCTTTCAAACTTCCTGGATGTAAATCAGAGATGGGTGTTTCCGGAGATGTGCTGAGGCAGGATGCCGTGGACCATGTAACCTCAGCGACACAAATGGCTGATGTGGAGAGGCACGGATTCTGCTGCATTCCGTCTAAAAGCACAACACGAGCCATGAGCGTAAATGTCATGTTCAATCCAAAGCCTGACCTTAAAGCACTGCAAAACACAGATTGACTAGAACAATCTTCTAGTGTTCAATTCAAGTACTAGAGGGTGAGGAAGTAGACCTCGACTTTAGTCAAATGTAGAGAATGAAGCAACTAAGGAAGTATGCGTTAGAAAACAACAACCAAAAAAAGATTACAACAGATTGAATCCTGTACACATGGCTAAGGCTTTTCTATGGGGCGATTGTGTGTTTACACTGACCAAGCTTTATGCTTCGGTTTCCAATATCAGTATAAACATGTACAGTACCTGGGTTTCACATGACATCACAATCTACAGGACCAATGTTATTTCAATCAGACGGGAGGCAGCTTAAAAAAATATTTTTGAATGGACTTTTTATACCTTTTTATTTTCTGGAGCCATGTTCAAATATTGCACTAAATCACACTAGTGTATTCAATGAAGCAAAAGTGTAGCCCATCAAAAGTTGTGATGATTTCTAAAGCTGATTAAAGATGCAAAGTATATACTGTATTTCCAAAGAAAGAAGTATTCTTGTTTTGACAGAACAGAAACAGAAACATTAATGAGAAACAGAAACATTAATGAGATGATAATGAGACACACAGCTCTCTAAGTACAAAGGTACTCAAAAATATTATATATAACGTATTACTTTAAGATACTGTAGCTACATAATTAAGTTGGGTACAGTAAGTTAGGGTTATGATTAAATTTAGCTTAGAATTCAAGTATTTAATCAACTGACCCTAACCCTAACCGCCAGTTTGCTGACAGTCATGGAACTCAATCACCAGTCTCCACTCTAGTCCAAAAAATTTGATTCTGCTCTGACGATTTTCCAGTAAGAACTGAGTTTAAGGACGCTGTCCATGTCAGTCCATTTTTAGAATCACAAAAGTCTGGTCACCACCTCATCCATTGTGTCTCTGTCCAATCAGGTTCTTTATTTCAGAGAGATGCACTTGTTTGTCATTTGTAACTTAAATCTAACTCAAACTTTTTGTACCTCAGATAGTTTTTTGCTTTATTCATTAACACATTTCACTTTCTTTTTTTCTTTGCAAACAGTCCTGTTTGCTATAATACGAACAGGTCAAGTGTCACCCTGATTGACTAATCCACTTGTCATTCAGAGCGATCTGAAACTGATATCCAGACTTAGATCTCTGTGAAGTATGGAGCTCAAGAGTGGAAGATCGCCCTGGTTCAGGAAGTGCATTACTACATAATAAAGTTCCATAAGGATTTTGAAAAATTTAAATTTAAAGAGTTTCAAAACATGCCGCAGACTGTGTGCCAACTTAAAATTCAGCTAAACGTCTTAACGAGAGATTTTAAACAAAAATGTAGGTCTTACACTTGTAACTCACATTAGCCCCAAGAACATTTTCAAACTTGTATACTGTATACAGTATTTATATGAGAATATACTGTATAATGGAAGTATGCATTTGTGTCTGGCCTGTAGTAAGTAGAAATCAAGTTTCCACATGCTGTTTCTACCACTAATTCATCGTATATCAAATTGATGAAACTAGAGTGTCAATAGTGCACCTATTACGTCATATTTGAAAACAAAATCTTGTGAATGTATCTGATTTAAACCTTTTCCAAATATAACTCTCTCACTCATCATGCACTTAGCAACAGTTTTGCAGAATGCTCATCACATTGCCATAACCTCACACTTCCCTTGCAAATACAATAACTCACCAGGCTTTTATTTCCCACATATGTTTACCAGACAAAGTGGAAAAAGATCCTCTCAATCGGCTCTGCAAACGATAATGTTCACATTCCTCTGCAACCGCTTTATCATGGTTAGTCATTTTGTTTTGCCAGAAAATCAAACACACAAAATGTAGTGATGAGAAATGTCAATAACAAAACCGCAGGTACAAATCCAGTCTTGCTGAATGTGCATCATCTTTGTACTGTTCCAACTTTTGTTTAAAAAAAGCAAAAAGACACAAAGACATATAGGCAAATGCTCACCGAGAGGTTAACTACGACTAGTGTTGGAAAGTGTATGTATCAAAGTGCCTCCTTTGAGAATAATTACATTTACTGTAGCTGCTGCTCTGTCTGATTCAAGTTAGCAGCCGGAGAGAGAGAAGCCAAGGAGCAGGGAAGAAAAAGGACAGACATAGCGCAATCCTTGTCTCCTCATTTGCCTTTGCCAACCTTCTGACAGCTTAAAAACGGCTAAAATAAATGTATACTTTGAACCATAAGATAAGAATCAGCGTTAGACAAATGCTATGAGGAACAATCACATTTTACACGAGGGCTTTCGAAAAACTGCCATGACAATAATTGAATAGAGAGTACTGTGATGAAGTGATCAAAGTAGAGACCTTGTGGAGTTAATGAAAATAATGCAAAAACAGCTTTTTCTTCACAGTGATGGAAGGGTTTACAGGGCCGTTGTTTTATCCAAGCACTGGGACCAATCTTTGAATAAGGATCACAATAAGAGAGGTTTCAAACAATATACAAAAAATCATATGAGAAGCCCGTGAAGAGGGGAGAATTTGATTAGGACAGTGTGTGGCGGTTTTGTGTATCCGATCTGAATGAGTGTGAATGTGTGGAATAGATCCATCCTTTTCCTGATGTGGCTCCCAGCAGTCGACAGCTCTGCCAAGCGTTGTCATTTTCTGGCAGCCAGATTACTCTTGGGGTGGCATTTTCACAGTTGTCAAGTGAGGATTTAATGGCCAATTATCCTCAGATAAATATATCTGGGCGAAGGAGAGGGAGCCATCACAGGAGCGCGAGACTATAGGCTTCTAATTGTGGGGCTACAGAAAGAGAAAAACACGTTGTCTGGTCAAAGCCTCCGGAGACTGGCCCACTTCCTCTGTCCCTACTCTGACACTTCATCATCACTCCACAAGCAGCTTTGGATCCCGTAAAATAAGTCCACAGTACTCTGAATCACGTTACGCTAACGACAATGCGCACATTCATGTCACTGTTAAACTGTTGTTGACGTTTGACCATATTTTTTAACCAAAGGCATCACTCATTCAAAGATGTATCATGCTCGCTAGCAAAAAATACAGAGGCTTCATATTGTAGCTCTAGTTCCAATAGGCCAGTGATTCTCAAATGTTTCACACCAAGTACCAATAAGAAAACCTTAGCTAAAATCTCTCATGGCTGCAGAAGTTCTAAATCAGGAACTACCCCCATTCGTTAAATAAAAATAATAAAACAATACTTGCTCTAAATTAAGCTAGTTTTAAAACAAGTACCATCAGCCCAGAGATACATGCATGTACCAGAGTAACACTGATGAAAGAAGTTAAGGCGAGACACTGCAGGTAAAGATGGAAAAAATACATTTAGAGCTATTAATAAAGTTTTTCATTGTGTCATGTTTTCATTATAGAAACAGGGTACTTTATGTATAAAGGGCTTTCTACCCTTTAATAAATTAGGCTTATTAACCAATTCGTTTGCAAAAACAAACAAAAAAAAACCTTCAAAATCTCAAAGTTTGATTAAAGGTGCACTGCGCAACTTTTTGGCCAAAAATAAACTATAATAAAAGCATATTTTGTCATTTAGATGTCTTAGTTACACTAAATAAATAATACAAATTTGTGTTTTTACTTTGAGTGGGCTTGCATGGCCACAAAATAGTCCATTATTTGGCCTGGAGGAGGACCCGAACACGTCTGTTTTAGCAGAAAAGCAATTCCATAAACTGACTTGTTCATACTATGGCAACAAATGTATTCATCTCTAATCAGAAAGTCCCAAAGTGTAGTTTTAACTTTTTAATTCTACTAAATTGTGTAGATCACTTTTCACCTCCATAAAGTGCACCTTAAAGGTTTTATTTTGATGACCATGTGAACAAAAATGCATCTTTTATAGTTACATTGTTCCATAGTATGGATGAAGTGAAGCAAATTAAATAATAAAACTGTAGGAACAGATTGGACAAGGGTGTTTTTTCCACATAAAAGCCTGTATTCTGAGAGAGCAAGTGGACTTTTGTAAGTAATGCATTCTTTACATCGCCAAACAAGTCCATCTCAAAAAGGCCCATAAGAGTCCATTTCACCTCTAACCAAAACTACTCACATCACATCCACATTTTTTACAATCAACATCAGTGTGCTTGTATATTTGTGCAGAAGTTATTTTTGCAAGTGATGGCAGTAAGTGAACATGCCTGGTTTAGAGTGTGAACATTCTACAGACATTTGTCCGTGTTGGTGCAGAGTTAGCGGCTGTACATGTCGATGGGGATCACACTTAACAGGGTGAGCAGGCCGCGCTAACGTCACCTCAGGTTAATGACATGACAGTCTCAATCGTTAGGCTGGTGGAGTAGATTTAATGCTTCTCCTTTAGCACCAGGAAGTACTGATAATGATCCTCAGTGGCATGGAGCGCGTCCTCTCTGGCGTCAGCAATGATTTAAACTCTTGCAATGTTGAGTTCATACACACGTGAAGAATAACATACTTAGGGCTTGTTGTGTGCTGTGGGATTTGCACATCTTTATCTTTATTTACTTTCTCGGGAAAATGTTGTGAAATATATAACATTGATATCTACAACAGACATGTTTTTGTAGTTATAAAAACAAACAAAAGCAAATATTCTGCTTATGGACTATACAGGATCTATTTGATGTTGATGTAGACCAGTTTTTTCCACTTTTCTCGACTAAATAAAAAAATCTTGGGCACACATGATATTAACTTGCTATCAAAATAGGTTAAAATTCCTCATTTTCACTTGTATCAGAATGCGAACAAGAGAGTAAGGCTTGTAAAGTAAGGTAAAATAAAAAGGAAGTAAAGATAACGAAATTTGTCTTGGGCCACAGTGCCACTACATCTCTTAAAACATGACAATGTTTACAAACATTACAAACAAACCCCCAAAATGTCTGCAAATCGCTCAGCTTTATAAATATACACCACTTGAGAAAAATATATAAATTAACATTTCAGTGAGAGCTATTTTACATCTGACACATTGTAAACTTCCAACAACATTGCACACAGTATCTACATCTTTCATGTTTGTCAAGGACTACAAATGGAAATTAGCATGTTGCTAAATTGGTGCAGCCATCTTTTTAATGTAACTGCACATTTTCCTTTAAATAAATAAATAATTCTTCATCAAAAGTGCTTTTTGCAATGCTCTATTATTACACTTATGGGAGACAGCACATTAATTTTCATCCTAACATACTTGGACAATTCATAAATAAGCAATTTTATTGAAAAATAATAAAATAAACAAATAGAAATGTTAATGTGCTTGCAAACTACAATCAACCACTGTGCATTTTAAAAGCTAGACGCAATGACTTGTCTTGCTTTTAAAATGCACAGTGGTTGATTTGAGCTACATTATGTAACTATTTGAATCTTCTGTAATTTTTTCAAAAGCACGCCAAGCAATATCTCAACACACACTAGTGTTCCTGGCACACTTTTTGAAAATATAGGCTATCAAAAATAAATTTTCCTATTTTCAGGTTTTCATTTAAGTATGCTATAGTTTGTGAATGTAATCTATTTAGCTGTGTGTTTCCTGTCCACCACAGCACTGCAAGGGAAACTGAGAAGACTAATGTGATGGCTCTTTTCAGCACATTTCAATTGAATTAATTGGCTTAGTGGCCTGAGTGTTGAATATGTGCGTGGTATTTTTGAGCTAACAAGCTACCTTGCTAAGCAGCTATTAGACACAACCATGCGCAATGACCTGTGCGACATGTCACTGTCTACACATGTCAGAAACAGCAATAAGGCAGACGTTTCCTGTATGCATATAGCTCATTATATCAGATTGTAACATGCTATTCAGCCATCTTTTAGAAAAGGAAGTCCAATTAGATTTAGCTGTCATATTGTATATATATCAGTTAGAGCACAAACACTGAACCTCGTTTTCAATGTCTGTCTTTTTGCTAACATTATATTAAAACTCATAAGCAACAAGCAATATTTGGGCGGCATGGCTGCGAATCTGGGGACTCCGATTTTTGTACTTGAACTCCCCTGAAAAAAAAAAAAAAGTCTTATAATATGGACCTGGAAAAATCAGGTAGAAAATGCATTATATGACAATTACTCTGGAAAATGCTTATCAATGAAAATCACTTCTACAATAGCATTAACGTTAGATACATATGCACAGATTTGACTTTTAGCATGACCTGCTTGTCATGGTGATGGAAAAGTTATAATTTTTTGTATTTTTTTTTGCCATTACGTGGAAGATAGGCAAAGCAATAGCATCTCTGTGCAGATGAGCAGGTCTGAAATAACAAAATAAATCAACCTACCATGAGGCTGGTAGGACCTTTATCATTAGTTTGTCTGATGCAAGACCGCCTAATGTTATGCTTCACTTAAAAATGGAGTTAAACATTCTCATACACATTGTCGACTCAGATTTGGCTATGGTCGGCTATTTGTGCAGTTTAATATGGAGCAGTGCATTCGTTCCTGCTTCTTACTTTTTTCTAGCTGCTCTTTATATTTACATTATTGTCATTGACACCATAATGATGGGTGTGATTATGCATGCGGACGTGGCTGTGAACGGGTGTGTTGACACGGTGTTGACAGGCTGCCGCGGTCACATCTTTCCCACTGTCTCAGGTGGGAACTCTGGTTATGCACAGCCTTCATTTAGATTCGATTACAGTGATGCACGCCTTATGGGTGTCACTTCTTTTCCGCTTCACAATTTAGGGAGAGAGGATGGGCAGTAATTGTGCTACCTGGGTGCCGAGGCCTGGTGGCAAATCAAGCAGTGGGTGCACAGTGGCATATTGTCTGGCTGCCGTCCTCCATCTCATTTATTTGCCTCCAGTTGTCAACTGTGAATATCACCGTGTGCAAATTAGCTTGCTAGGCCTTCAAGGACCTGCACTGTGCTCTTTCTCCACCCGCCCCACTCACATGATGCCTGTTATGTCCAATTACACACACTGTAGTTGTGATTAGCATGTAAAACTAGCAATTCTGCCGTTAGCATCCGCGCACGTGAAAGATATAGTACACAGTGACACACATAAACACATGTGCTTCATTACTCCAACTCGAGGAGAAACCCTCCTTAGGGTTTTGATCTGCTTGGAGGCTCCTAGGGGCCTTCGGCCTGCTGTGTTGCAAAAGCGAAAATATTGATTATTAAGTTTCTTTTAAAAAGAAACAATTTACTTCTAAGCCAGAGTTTTAAGAGTTTAAACAATGGAACATGAAAAAAGCAATTAAACATAATGAATTCCCCACTCTATACAAGCTGCAAATCTACTGAGAACTTCACAATAGATCATTTTAGGTACAAAGTCTTGTATATGCCAATTTTAGCCTGTAAAAAAGACTGCTTTAACAACTGTTGTTGTTATTTCAGTCCACAGATATTTACATGTTTCTCAAAATGGCTCAACCTAAAAGGCAGCATTACTCAAGCTTTGGCCACATGTGAACCACATATTATGGAGAGCAGTGTTGGCCTCTGACCACCTCGCTCTTAAAAGTGCAGTGAAAACAAAAGAAGACAGTTCAAAGGCAGAGTCTGTTTTGTGTGTAGTCATGGTAGCTCGCCATTGGACGCTTTCATCATATGGCTCAGTGATGGCACAGCACCCAGAGGGGCTGATGTCACCACGAGGTCAATGTCACATTTGAAAGAGACGAGCGATGGCTGCCAAGGACTTGTGGGGAGAGACAAATTTAACATAAGTGTCTTAGATGGGAAGCAAGAAGGAAGGCACCATGTGGCATGCTCACCCACGCACCAGTGTGTCAGGCTGTGTGCTGTCAGCCAAACTGCAGGCCTCAAAGCTGAGGATGCACACAGTCAACCACATGCTTTCGTTTATGTCTCTGTCATTCTCTGTCTCTTTGCTGGATCCCACTCAAATGGACAAAGCACTGTGCAGAAACAAAGGGTGCATTGCTCTCCCCAATGCCGCACTCTCTGCTCTGGAGCAGCTGTGGAAATGTCAAACAGGGTTGAGATGAGAGAAGTGTCGTGAGTGGGATGAAACTGCTGACACCTCATTTCCTTTCATTCTCTGTTCTGAAGCTACTTTTGTCACAGAATGTTTTAGATATTGTGGAGGTCCTATCTCTTGTCACTTGCGCTTTTCACCTGACATCAACAGTGGAAAGCCAACACATGCTATCACGCAAACGACTTCTTGTGAACCATTTGTTCTGCCTTAGTAGAGTGCTCTTTGTTTGAACTTATGCTGTCTGTTTCTTCCCCAAAACTACTTTTGAGAGCAAGTACAGAGGCAGTGTTTTTTCTAACTGGCTCCAGGTCTCTTATGCTAGTGTGGTTGATTGCTGTCTCGACTATGACTATTCTTTTCTTTTCAAAATGTAAATTTCATGTTTTAAAGATTCCTTTAATGGGAATCAAAGTCTAAATATTTCAATACCCCTATTTTATTATTCAGGAGACTCACAGGCATTTCTCACAGCAAGAAATCCATGTGCTTCTCGTCTTAGTGGTGCAGGTACATGGCTTCAGCTGGCAATATTACACGGATTAGCATGGCATATAAAATATTTAGAGGATTGCTTCTCCCTCTCTCAAAAACCTAATAAATCAAATGACTGCCAAATGTCATTGAAGGGATGGTCTTGTACAGAGACCTTTTTCATATTCAAATTTGGGACAAGAGAAATGAAAGAGCAAAGGTTCCTTGCAACCCCCAGTGGCCCTGCGTGGTGGTTGAACACTCAGGGCAGATGGGAGAAACTATTGTGTGGTGTGCCAACCGGCCTCATGGCATCAGTCTCCGGGTGGCACATGGAAACAACGTCTGGCCTGCTGTTTTGATGAACTCATTTTTTCCTTTTCTGGGGCTGAAGTGTCACCCCATCGTGGATCACAGACTGGGGCTTGCAGGACAACCAGCTGTCTCTGTCACCAACTGTCAGTGGCATTGTTTCTGTGCTCTCTCTGGCTGAACACATGATGGACATCTGAATGGCAGGCAGAGCTCCGGCCCCAGCACGCCTCTCCATGACCCGCCATGCACAAGGATCATCGATATTCATGCCCTGCACCAAAACCAACCCTCCGCTTGCTGCTTTGACTCATTCATATGTAAACTCCGAGAGAAAACATATGGTGCTAATTTGCAACAAATCAACAGTGACCCAGGCTGATTTTCTATGAGAGATATTCATAGTGCAAGTAAGCACACAACCCGGACCTGTCTACTTTGGATGCTTTGCCTTATTCATTACCAAAGACCAAGGATTGTCAACAAAAGCACAGCAGGCTTATCATTTGCATTCTTCCGACAAGGTGACATAATGATGTAAATTATCAAAGAAAAGATTTTGTGTAAGGCACCAGGGTTGTTGTAATGCCATTGGCTTTTGTCTCAAGAGACTATTCAAAAAGGAAATTATAATAGATACACACGCTCTGTTTGTTACCTTAACTCCAAAGGGAAATCAGCTCACAATCATTTGTATGCACTGAATGGCAGCTGTCCTCATGTCAACAACACTTCACAAATGACAAGACTAATATACAAGACATACAATGAGCCAAACAAACTTTGATTTTGTTTTACTTACATCATTAGTATCACTCAAAAGGTCACAGCATGGGATCATGGATCTGAAAACATGATTAAAACACATTGGCAAATAATAGAAAAAGAGACTTGACATAGTTATATCCATTTACATCAAATCACTATGTTAATTTTGAATAAGTCAGTAATGTGAAATATTTATGTGACTGTCCAAGTTTTTAATTTCATTTCCTTTTTTCTCCTCCTTCTTTTCTTCACGTTGACTTGACTTTCTTCTCCATTAATTATCATGCCCAGGAGGTTTTCTAGGGAGAGGAGCAGCCATCAGGCTGAATCATCTTGACAAGGCGGCATGGCCCAATTACACCAGTGCTCCACCGGGCTTTGATGTGGCGGAAAAGCACAGAGATAGGGGCAAATTGCACAGCCATATTATGGTAATGATCGGATTTAATCCTGTCACTAAACTTTATGTAGCTTGTTTAAAGAAGATGCTAACACTAATTACAGAGGTGCACAGAGGTGTTGGGTGGGACGGGGTGGAGAGGGCTTAGCCAAAGGGCCGGTGGTGGCACTGCTGTCGCCATGACTGCTGCTAGTTTCACATCTACAAAGTGCAGCTCATAAATGTTGTAAATGAAAATGAGACAAAGTGGACTTATTTCCATTTCATTATACACCCATCTCAGGTGAAAAGGTTAGAGTAACAAGAGGGCACAGGCTCGCTCCAAACCTGTTGGGCTGCTGTCTTAATTAACACATCTGAAGATGGAGAGACACGGACTCCAGTGAACAGGAAGTCTCAAAAAGGAGAGACATGAGTTGGAGGGGGCTGAAAAGTGTTACAGGGATGCACGATAATATCGACTGTAATTAACTTGTCACTTCAATTACAGCCCCTCAGATTGGAATTGTCTTGGGTTATGGCGCCAGGCCCTGTCTGTATGCTTAATTAGTCTGTCGAGTAGCCACCACACTCCACTGTACGCTGCACGCCGTCACGCCTGCAGCCACATGGTTTATTGTTCTACATGATTGACTAGCATGAAGCACAGAGCAGATCAGAGTGTGGAGAAGGAGCGCGACTGATCAGCTGTCAGAGGTAAACTCAATGCACAACGTCCCTCTTATATTTTAAAGCTTGTTATGACTTTATCCTCTTAGCATGCTTTTTTTTCTGAATTAATAATGGATATGCATCTAAAACATCTTTTGACATACAGTATACCCTTCTTGATGTTCTATTTAAACCAGAGCAGGCAGACAGAGTGCAGTCAGCAGAGATGGCAGCTTAAACCTCAAAGTTAGAGCACTTAAATAAGTAATGCAGCACTAAATCATTTAAAGCATCAAGATTAGTCAAGAGATTCAGTGGACATACCTGTGGACCACCTCAAATCACAAAACTAGAATAAAGAAATCTATTTCTGTGTTGAATATACACAATTCAATAACACTTATTATGAGTTTATATTTAAACTCCTCCCAACGTAACATAGTAAGGCATGCCTTTTCCATTGAGGTGTTTCTTGTTCTGTAAATAAGACCCAATTACATGCACAGTCCTACTTCCATTTCTGAAAAATTGCAAACACAACTAGTAATGTACCACTACAAGTGTGTTTGGTTAAGAAAATGGCTAACATATATTAAACAGTGCTTTTGCAAATATATATAAACTTTTTTTACTTTGAGCCTTAACTTTTTGACAATTTAGGGAACACATTCACTCATGGGAAATTTTCTCTTATTTTCTCTTTCTTTTTAGACACAGGGGCCACAACAGTACAAGACAAGTTAATCTATCACATAGAGATCATCATTTGAGTCACTACTGTTTCAAAAAATAAATAATAAATGGCACAGTTCCAAACACATGTTGAATATTTGCCTAGCTGTTGACCAGTGCAGTGGAATATCCCTTCCAGTGTGATCAAACTGTTCTGTAAACAAGCTGCAGAGTTTTAGTTCTTTAGTGAGTTCTCACTGTTGTTACACTGTGTGGGAGACTTTTCAGAAGTTCAAATGGAATCAGTCTTGAAATTCTGCTCAAGAAAATGATCAGAAATATAATGCCTATGTCTCGAAAATGCCTATGTTTTGTACAGATATACTTGCAAAGAAATAAGTAGTTTGGTTTGTTATGTGATGTTAAAAAGTAGTGACACCATTAATGTCAGTGTTACCTATCAAAACAACAATATGCAAATGGAAGCATAAAAGCTAAATTAGACACTAACAAATTACAGACTAGAGAGTTGTCTCTAGCTCTTTGTAGAAGCTGGCAAATCTTTGATAATATATGTACTGTTCAGAAGACAGTGTGTTCATCAAGGCCCACAAAGCAAACACAATTATCTGTTTGCATTTGACTCAAAAGCAGATGAGACACACTCACCACTTTCCTCAGCTTCTTAAACCTCTTAAATGCAAGCGCGCCTCTATAAATATACATTAGAGGGATAGTTGCAGTATCCAGTCCTGTCCTCTGCGTTACCTCTTTTCCGTGAAGACAGGGACATCTCCAGGGACGCCGAGGGCCTCTTTGTAAGGATTCAGCACTTACACAGCCTGCCGCGTGTAGTATCACAGTGCTCGGTGTAAGTCTTTGAAATCTCACTCAACTGCACAACTTGCACTTGGGAAAGACTTGTGAAGATGTGTGAAGCATTTTGACACAGGTACTATCCGCTCTGGGCCCAAGTTTTTAGTCTGTGTTGTCTCTGTCTCGGAAATACACAAAACTTTTGAAAGCCTTTCCTCTAACTGATGTGTGATGTGTTTTATTTTTAGCACAAAAAAGGGTTGCTGAGCCGTTTTTGTGTTCCAGAACAAATAATAATCAGCTAAACATCTTTTGAGCATTGTGTACATATCATCTACTGTAATAGACAAGATATTGTAACTAAGTCATCAATCCAATGGAGCTGTAGTTTCTATAATTTACAAAACATTTTAGGTTAAACTCAGCTTAGGCTACTATTTAATTCACGTACTGCACATTGTGGTGGAGAGTCCTTGTCCCAAGTGGACAAGTTCATCTGTCTAGGGGTGTTGTTCACGAGTGAGGGAATGGTGACTGATGGGTGACTCGGTGAAACGCCAACAGTGATGAGGCTGCTGTATTCGACTGTTGTGGTGAAGAAGTAGCTGAGTCAAAGGCAAAGCTCTCAATCTACCAATTCCAACCGTCAGCCAAGGTGAGTTTCCTTCCTGAGTCATAAGGAAGGAGCTTGGCGTAGAGTTGCTGCTCTTTGACATCGAGAGGAACCAGCTGTGGTGGATCGGTTGCCTCCTAGACCATGTTTTCCAGGCATGTCTCACCTGGAGAAGACCCAGAACATGCTGGAAGGACTATGTCTCTGGACTGGCCTGGAATGCCTCAGGATTACCCGGAAGAGCTGGAGGAAGTGTATGCGCTTTGCTGGCTAAGGTTTACATACTCTGAAAATATACATTGGAGTGTTGAATGGTCTCTAGAAACAAGAGTTTACAAATAAGGTATTTTGTGTATGTTAGACTGACCCTAGCTGGAAAAAAAACACCATCATCATTCTATTTTTCTTCACAACATAAGTTCTCAGGCCTCAAAACCATTTTGTCAGTTCAATTTAGTTCAAACATTTGGTAAAAACAGAGTTTTCTTAAAATCTTAATATTACAATATATTTTTGTTTTCAATAACATACTGTGATCTGGCTCAGCTAACAAATGTTCTAATAATTTTTATAACTTTAGGTTGTAGTAGTATTTTATCTTGCCTTAAATGTTTGGAGGATGTTTCCAGTCTCTGTCTGGCATCCACATTATTGTACAACATTAAAGAACATAAAGGAGAATTATGATTCTTTTCAAATTGTCCTGAAATAGCCTACTTTATCAATCCCATCTGGCAACATAAAAAAAGACTTATGATTATACTCTGCTGCTCTGTTTGTCATTGTTCTTGGGTTCAGAATTTTCCCTTCTGCTATTGCTTCAGTATGTTGCTCTTTTAGTATTTGGTTTTGTTGAGCCGAAATGAAAGTAGGGAACATCGGTTTGAGAAAGTGATAATTGTCCGCCTGCTCTGGTTCCGATACAATGGCAGCCATCCATGTGAAAGCCATCTCTCCAGGAATGACAGCAGCAGTGAGGAATGCACACCTCATGAATAAGATGGCATGGAAACACTCTTTTGTAAGGAATTCAAATGAGTTCTCTTATCAAGCCACTCCATGGGCGCTTGCCAATGGCTGGACTACAGGCATGACCGTTATCCAATAGTATCAACTCTTTGATCTGTAGTAACCAATAAGGACATCTTTGACTTTTTCTGCCTGGCCTAAAACTATGCTTTTCCATTTTGCAAGTCGTTTACAGTCAATAATGCCTCCTCCCTGTTGTCATTCTAAAATGCTTATGACAACTCAGTTTGGCCCTCATCACAAAGACAATACTAAAATAACAATAAGAACATTTGAAATTTAGCCTACAACAAAAGGTATTGAAATAATTAAAGAATTGTTCCCATTTGCCTCCAATGCCTGGGAGAATATAACAAGTTGGGCCAGTTTCTTTAGCGCCGCCATAAAACTGTCTCTTCACTGAGAGACATAATGTGAGAGTGGTAGAAGTTCAATCGCTCATGTTGTTTGAAGATTACTACATCTTAAATGTATGTTCCAAACGTTACAAGGAAAATAGCGAGACCATGTCTAATACCAAAACGAGCAGTAAAAGTTTCCTCTGAGAACTTTGGTCAGACACATTACAGTGGTGTGTGTTACAATGCCTTTTATTTCTGCTTTCTAAAGAAACTGTAAAATGTGAATGTATAGTTGGATACATTCTTTCAGTTCCCATGCAGTATATTTATACTGACTTGTGTTATGGGAGTGAAATATAATCATAAAGTTATCACACTTCACATATTGTGCAAAGCTAGTTTATGAGATGATGCCACAAATACAGAATCTGTCTGTTATTGCAAGTGACATTGTCATTATGAACTGACACAGCATTGCTGCTCCACTGGGGCATAAAAATGTCCTACTAAATCGTCAACATAAACACGCTGGTAAATTACATCTATGCCATCAAGCAGCGACATTTGCTGACACCAGAAATGTTTTCCAGATCTGCCAAGGCGATGGTTCTCATTATCCAAGCACACACAGACTGTTAATAAAAAATACACAGACAGTGACCTTTGTAAAGTCTTCCTAGCTCCAAATGACAGAGCTAACCAACTCCAGTGTGAGTGTAGTGAAACTGTAACAGAAATGAAAAGGCCTTTTACTCCTGAGGTTTCTTGGTTCTATCCGTCTGTCATTTTGGACACAGCGGCAGGGTCACAGAGGTCAGCGTGTTCGCACAATGCCCTGTCACACTAAAGTTCAATTGTGGCGAGAGAAAACCTCAGGCCTTTGCTCAGCTCAAGACTTGGAATCAGAAAAAGACTTGCTCCACAAAGTGAGTGGAAGAATTTCTATAATGGCTAATGTCTTAATTAGCCCATAAGAAATAATAGCACCCAGAACTGAAACACAAACCCGCCAAATCATGACAAAATGGCAGTAATGGTTCACATAGATTCTTTAAAAAGCATGCAGCTCATTAAACATTAGGCTAACAGGCTAATTCCCTATTTTGGCAAGGTTTGTAGGACAAAATCAAAAGCAAACTTTTATTAAAAATAGGTGTGTCCTGCAGACAACACATAAAATTATATTTTGTTTCCTTTTATGTATCCAAATATGCAAGCTAGTATTCTTGTGGTCTTATTGTACACTGTAAAGCCACATTGAAAAACAATTAAAGGATTTACGGCCAAGTATCAAATTAAACTGCCTGTGACCTCTGCTCGACTGGCTCATTTTCATAAATCCTGATTTATGGAAAGACTATAAGATGTGTTACCAGGCGAGCTGTGAATCTGCTGAATTGATGATGGCACTATGTTTCCATAGCACAGCCTATTAGGCCCCCTTTAGCTGATCACTGCTGATGATAGGGCAACACAATGACAGCTGGAATCAGCACTCAGCCTATTATGTTAATGCAGGGGTAATCATCCTCTGTAGTGTTCGGATTAAAGTGTGCCCTGCAAATTCTCATTTTGACACTATTGAGTATTGACAAGGGTTTGTCAGTGGCTAATGTTAAATCCTACGCTAATTTCTCATTGGGTTCTTGTTTCTGTCAGGCTCCAACATGGAGATCTAAAATTAACTTCAGACCTCAGCTGTACAGGTGTGTGTGCAAATATGTCTTCAGAAGTTTTTTGGCTGATGTTACAAGACTCAGTGCTGTTGTTCCTCTATGTTCGGCAGGTGCCCTTTCTCACGCTCTAGACTCCAGCATATGGCCAGTCCAGTCTCCTGCCTCATCCCGCCCTGGTCCTGCGCCTGCCAAGGCCCTGTCACACCTGAGTACAGCAGATCAAAGAGCCCTGCGGCGCACCAAACCGCACATCTGCTGCACGTGCCAAAACTTCCTACGTCGCTACACTTCCTTTGCTTTCAGCACGTGCTTCCAAGGTTGACCACTAATCCTAAATTTCTGTGTGCTATTGCATCTCAGAAAGGACCGGAATGACAGCTTTGGGAACTCCAGTCCATGTCGTGTGTGTTTGGGCGGTGTTATCCTCTTTGGTTTGACAAAGTTTCGATCTATTCGCCTTTTTGTTTGTTTGCTTTTG
The DNA here is from genome assembly GCA_038363315.1 of Mugilogobius chulae. Taxonomy (NCBI): domain Eukaryota; kingdom Metazoa; phylum Chordata; class Actinopteri; order Gobiiformes; family Gobiidae; genus Mugilogobius; species Mugilogobius chulae. The sequence goes on along the minus strand of CM076403.1, from coordinate 39,021,521 downwards.
TACGCTTGTGCTGCCTTAGCTGTGGAAAGCCACATTGTGTGAAAAAGCATATAAGCAGAAAGTCTGTGCATTCTCACCCGGCCAAACCGTAACCAGCAAGGCATAATTGTCGTTGGGTTTTCCACTTGTAAAACAATGGCTCAGCTCTGAAATGCAGGCTTGTTTTCATTCCAGTCACTTGAGGAGAAGAGATTTGTGTTTAGTGCTGCATTATGGCTCCAAATTGTGACTGTCATTAGAGCATTCCTCTGGGAACACAAAAACGCTGAATCAAACCGAGGCACTTGAAGTGTGGTTAGATATGGTATCTTTGGAACAAACAAGCAAATTAAAAGTACTGCAACCTGATTAAAGAGAAGAGGGAAAAGCTATTGATTATCACTTTCTCACAGCAGCTCTTTCTAATTGCATTTAACAGAATGCAGTTTGTCTGTAAGAAGACCAGTTCAAATGAAGTTCTCATTGCAGCCATCGAGACATAAAATAATACAAATAAAAAAATATATTCTAAAAAGAGAAGTGCCATCTACAAAACAAACAAAAAAAAAAAAAACTGCCAGAGGTAACCAACATGTGATATCATTACATTTGGAAACACCTGACTATTTTTCAATTAAAACATGCAATACAACAACAGTAAAACTATATATATTCAATATTTCAGCTGTTTTCACCATATTTTAAGGTGAAACAATGGAGTATTTGAATAACTGATATTCACTGTACCATGTCAATATACTAGCATGACCATGCTTTATTTTATGATGCAGATGTGTATGAAGTGAGTCACTACAGTTACTGGCACTTCGACACAGTCTTTGTGATGTTGCTTGATGTCTGACCGCCAGATGTAGGATTTCATCTGAATATATTCATGACAACTGTTAAATCTCAGCAAAGCCACAGCCTTTGCATTGCCCTGAGGTCAAAGCTCACTTCAAGATGTTTTAGTTTTGCTGTGAAATTAGATCTTCTATATGATCAAATGTGTAGTAAAAAGTGTTTTTTGTCATCACGAATTGGTGAACAAAATATTAAGACTGAAAAATACAAACAAACAAAAAAATATTAAAAAACGCCTGGATAAGATTTAAAAGAATTGTGAAATCTATTTTACTTTCTTATGAAAATCACCATTTCTCTATTGGATGCAACTCTTCTGTTCAAATACATGCTATTGTTTTCTTACCCACTTCTCTTATTGGTGAGCCTTTGTCTTTGTTGTTGAACTTTTTATTTACATCAGTCATTTGTTTTGCTTTGGTTACTTACCTAATGCATTTATGAGCCTCATAGTTGAGCCTCATAGCAACAGATTTCAGGTGAGAAAAATGTCAGATAAATCAATTTAATTGTATAAATTAAGATTTTGATGGGAGAATAATTCAATCATAATGAATTAGGTTCATTAGACTTTGTGTTTTTATATTAACATTATTCAAAAAGCATTAAAAAAAATAAAAAAGAAGAATGTGGAGGTTAGTAGTTAAGCCTTAAATCTTTTGCACCAATAAAAATCCGTGGTTTTGAGGTTGCTTGGAGAGCTCACAGTGACAACATGCCACTCACTGGATCATCCCCCGTCTCCCTAATGTTCAAATTAACCATCCTCTTTTTTGCCGACCACAGCGGATTTGAGAGTGGCCAAGCTACATGGTTGTGAATGCTTCCTTCATAATTCAATAAGGATCAGTTTCTCCGTAGAGAGCACTGGCGTCAAGGCAAGGGAAATCTTTGGAGGAACATGACGCGAATTAAAGTGCAAAAAGCTGAAGTTTGCCTGAAAGGTTTCGATTGTGGTCGTCAAAGCTACGGTGTGTTGGAGCGTAGCTTCGATAGCAGTTGGTCTGTCGCCTAATGTGTTCGTGTTGGCACCGTAGACTCCTCCGCGGAATGGCTGCCAGATGTCTTTTTTCTGGATTGCCGAACCTGAACTACGGCAAGTCGGAGTGCCCTCGTGCCGCTCCAAAAACCACCAATACCCAGCAAACTGGCACCATTTAATGACTCACACAATTGCTTCAAAGCGAAATTACACCCATTTAAACCTGTCGTACACATCACCCAAAGAGACCTAGAAAAAAGTGTCCTACCTTCAATTTATAGCCAAATGAAAACCACAAAGACAAAAGTGGGACATGTGCAAGTTATTACGGACACGCTCGACTTTCAATGATGAGTGCAACATGTACAAAACAGAGGAAAAATAGGAGGGGTGGTATAATCTTTGCCCGACATATTTGTATGATACTAGACTTTGAAATGGAAAAATCAAAGGAAAGCTTTTTAGAACATTATGTGAACTTTCTTGCCATCTGTCTCCTCATGACCAGGCAGTATACGATCATGATGTTGGCAGTTGTTTTAAGCCATCAAAGTATCTGCGCTCCATTACTATATCACAGGTGATCACAGGGATGTCAGGGAACATGGTGTGAGAATAAAGGCAGTCGTGGGATAAGTACAATGCAAGCTGCTGACAGAGGAAAAGAGGCCAGATTGCTTTGGCATGTTGGGCCTGGGCTCACATACACTTGAATATAGGCTCATAAAGTGTTAATACAACACTCGGGAATTACCAAAAAGGCAGAGGGTCACCACAGTGTGTGTGGCTCAAACAGTGGCAATTTTACCACATCTCTCAAGAACTATCCACAATACAGCAGGCAAGTCGGCAAACTTAATGATTAAAATAATTTTCCTTAGAGTTTTCTTATGTCTTAATATACAGTATGTATTTCAGTGTAAAGCCTTTCATTAAATCAGTCTTTAAAACAATAGTAATTTTAAATTAATTATTAAATGGTTCAACGGGTGTATTTAATAACAATAGCTAATATTATTATAATTAAATGTTATTTAAACTGTATTTATTTTATTAGTATTTTAAATGATATGCACTGATATTTATATTTTTATATGTCAATGAACTTCTCCGGTACAAGAATTTCCTTCGGGATTAATAAAGTGTTATCTTATCTAACTGATCAACTGACTGACTGACTAAAATAAATAAATAGGCTACATTAATGAATGAAAAAATAAAACCTAATTAAAAGAAAAAATAACAAAGTTTTTTTTTTTTTTTTGTATTTTATTTTGTTTTTAACAATAAAATAACTTCAAATCAATCTTGCTAATGTATCTCTTCACAGGAAAATTAGTCCGCAGTGTCCTGACCAAGTTTGTCTGTTGTTAGCATTGTGGCTAAGTGCAGTTAGCATACCGGCAAGTCTAAGAACCATCAATAAAAGTATACATAATTTGTTCATAATGAACAAATTAAATATATTGAAGTAGAAAATTTAAAATGATTTATTTCCATCCTTGCAAACATAATAATAATAATAATAATAATAATAATAAAATAATAATAAATAATAATAATAAAAAAAAATGAAACGAAGCAAACATTACATTCAATAAATTAAATTCATTTAGCCTTAATTCACCATAAACAAATTATGTAATGCATAACACCATTCATTTACTTGAATAAGGAGGTAAATATAGGATTCAGGAAATAAGCCTGAATCATTCCTAATAGAGTGTTATTATTAAGTAGGTTGATGTGTGTTTTTGATAATACTCCAAAGTAATAAAGCAATAAAGGCTAACTCATGATAGCCATGGGCATATAGTGCTAATGCATAAACCTCTCACTTCCAGAACTATTTAAACATATGTCTTGCTCTTGAATCGTGCACCTGTAAAAATCGACTTCTAAACCAGTTAATAATACGCTCATATACTTTTTAAACGTCTCCCCTTTACATAATATTCTTCCCTGTCATCTTCAGCAGCTGGCCCATCGGTTCACTCACGATTTAGCCCAGACTTTAATGTTTTCCATCCCGTCCGCCGCCACCTCCTTCATCCTGAAAGAGCTGCGAGGAAGTAACACCTGGCTCCCCGGAGTATCATTCTGAACTTATGAAAGCAATGGCCGCTGCAGCCGCCCTTTGAGTGGCCAGTTTCGGAATAATCCAACTACAAGTGCATAACCAGACAAACACGAGCGGCGGAGAAGAGCTCAAAACACAATATTGAGGCGAGGTGTTGGGGAGATTTTGTTGCGTCTGTGCCTGTTTAACCAGAAGAATGTGTTTTGAAGTGAAGTTGCAGGGTGAAATCGGGTTACCTGTCACTAATAAATCTCGCTAGCATATGCAGAACAGACAGTACGGCTTTATCGGCGAAGCTAGGAATGTGTTACATATTTTTAACTTGACTGTTATTGACATGGACGTAACACAATTTACATGTACAGACTGTTTTTTGCAGATTGAGATTTTTGAGTTACAAATATTCGAATCCCTCTCATTGTTTTGACATCTCACTGTCACACATGCCTAAGTGACAACGCAGTAGCTGAAACCGACAAACTGACAAACAGCGAAAATTGAATTAAGAGCTAATTCCCATTTCAGTGACTCATACAGTTTCCCACTCTCTACTTCAGCGCTGTAAAATTGCAACTATGCAGACATTTGTCACTGCAGCAAAACAAAAACAGATTTCCAAAATATAATGAGGTCTTTTGTGAAATATTTTAATGACAAACTTCAACAAACTCTTGAGCAATTCTTTTTACAAGTGTTTGAAATAAAAGTTGTAATAAACTTGTGAGGGGAAAAAAATAGGAATAAGAAAAAAAATCTAAAAAATAAATAAATAAATAATACATAAATAAATAAAAAGAATTACAAGTTTTCATTGTGTAATATTTTCTTTCAAAAATAAGGTATTTCATATGCAAAAAATAGATTACATGTAAAGTAATTGACAATAAGTTTAGAGTTTTTTTTATATATCTCATTTAATTTTTACTTAAAAATTTCACATTTTGTTAAAGTTAACTTATATAATTAGACAATAGATGAGTCCTTGTGTATATTTTGTAAAATCTTTCAGGGCTTATCTTTATGTCCTCAGGATAGACAATTACTTTTAATAAAATGCAGATTTTGCAATGGCACATAGAAGCCCATGGAAGCAAAGATATTAAATTTAATAATAACACATCAAGAGCAAATTAGAACCTGTGTCGTGAGATGAAAACACAAACAAACAAAAACTTTGATGTAAATAAATCAATGTTCTACAGAGGGACTATTTGTTTATCAACACCCAACCTGCAGAAAAAGCTACCGCTCATTGACCAAGCTGGAGAAACAACTCGAGCTAGGGCTGTTGTCAGCTACAAGAGTTTATCACTGTGTGAAAACAAAAGTTCTGCTGCTATGTCAACATTTGTGAATGAAATTCAACCCACGACTCTTAAAAGTTACATTTAGGTGAGTGAAAAACGTCAAGATAAACACTGTCTCAAACTTCAGGAGCCAGACGTCTGTCATACCGGTTCAGAACTGATCAAAACAGCTAGCTCTCATCTTGTTTATTCAAAGAAGTTTCCGCAGCTAGCCAGATGGGCAGCATATCTTTCTACATGGAGCATGCAGGGGAGAAAGTGACGTTGACCGAAAATCCCTCTATAGTTGCGAGCATTCTTAACTGTTACAGCTGGTATTTGGTTGCTTCCATAAATATTTCTGATCCATCAGTTATTAATCAAACATGGGACATCATGAGGCAATCTTAACTACTTATACTGTGGTTTGTCCAAAGAAAAATGTGGCACTGGTGAGCATTGTAATGAAGTTTGTCTTGACAGTGACCAGCGCTTCTATTGCTCCATTCACTGCCACATTTGGTTCCCGGAGACAAAGCCCTTTATCCCACAAATATGGAAATCTGTTGCCCATAGAAACATAAAAGTTCCTTAATTTAATTCTTTATCCCTGTGCCTTCTGGCTTTGTGGAAGAGAACACGGATACGCACAGTCAATTGAGCCCAGCGAACCATATGTAAGCGTATTAATCAAATGTTTCTGGGCCTCGCCTTTGGTTCTCTATTCACTTGATAACACATTTTCCTTGGAGGAGCACATCTGTGGAGGATGTCGCTAAAGAAGTCTGAAATGTACACTAGTGCCAACACTTACTAGACAAGGAAAAAAAGCTTTTGAAAATGCTCCCATTGGAGATATAGTCGCTAAAAGAGGGGGAGTACCAACAGGGTAATGAAAAGATGTGGGTTCCCTCTAACTTTCTCTAAATGTAAATCCACTCTCCCCACGGGTCTGTTTCTCAGCGAGGTATCTATATATGGAGCCACTTTATTACGGACAAATCCTCTATAATGTTCTTGTCGGTGGAAGAACAGCTGGAGCGAAGATAACAATGAGGAAGCAATCTGCACCAGCTGTTGAAGTATTAATACAAAAATTAACTACTGTGTGTTGGTTAATTGCTTTCTGCTTAATGTGCTTTCAAAAGCCTTGATTCCTCCTTTCAGTTACACAATTGTGACGACGGAGGGATATCAAGAGGCCTGTGAAATTAAAGATTCCATTTAAAGGAAGCAGCCCTCCTTCCCCCATTCTTCTCACGGCTCAGCGGTTATAATGGACTCATGTGTTGAATAACCAAAATGGCTGCATTAAACACCTGCTACTGTGGCTGAGGGTACGGGCGCGCACATAGGCAAAGTCCTTTTTAAAGAGCCGTGCAACACAAGCGGCGCTCATCCGTCAAGAGCTCATGCAAACATTACCATAAGTGTAAGTTTATCACTGCACGCTTTCTGGACCATTCCAGCGGACGCACGCCCACACCGTGCTGGCCAAGTGATGACGAGCCATTTCAAACAGTGCCACAGTTAGATTTGATTTAAGTGCCATGCGTTTTATTTGCATTATCATCTGTTGCCACCTTGGTCTGCAGATCCGTGCAGAGTAAAACCACATGGAAGCAGTTATTGTGTCCACAAAAGACTGTTTTGGTCATTTTAGAATCTAAGTGGCACAGCTGTTCCAAACAAGAGATGGTAAGAATACCTACTTTTAAAGTAAGCCTATTTAAAAAAAATAAGATCCCTTAACTGAATATAGTGATTGCTATAGTGATTATAAATGTGCAAAAGATATTTTAATAGTTTATGTGTTAATAAACTCATGGGAATTACTCAATTATTGTACTGTGTATCCCAACTTTTGAAGTTGGAACTCCTGAAAAATCTATGTAATTAACCCTGAACTCCCATTGCAAAATGGAAAAGACAACATCAAGTTCCAGTTTTGTTGCATTTTTTCCTCACTGAAAAACATAGTATGTTACTGTATTACAATCTTTATCGCGCCACATGTACAGTAAGTTTGTGCAAATGTTGCAAAAGTGTTTTTAACACAGCTATTCTCTGACCAAAAAAAACAAAACACCTTTGTCTAAATTGAATATATTCACTTTCAGCACATAAAGTTCACAATAGTGCAATGCAGTTTATTTGAAGGATAGTCGTAAAAAATAATGAAGGCAACAGATTAACTCAAGTGGTATCTTGGGCATGCTCACACACCAATTTAAAGTGCTAATCTCTAGTGAAAAGATTCTGCCGGTGTCCAATAGATGGCTGACTTGTACTGCCTGCACAGGCAGGAGCTCATGGTTCATGAAGAGGCCACAGTAAACTGTAGCAGACAATGCTGGAGAGGAGATGTGTGACATATGAGAGGTCAGACTAGACTAGCTCTAAATGAGAAGGGAGCAAACAAATCTGACACACTCATCATAATAAAACTGACTGATGGACTCATACTTCGCACTGCATGACAGACGTTACATTTAGCATATGGGTAAGAAAAATATTCAAAAGTCAAGACAACTGAACGGAGAACAGAATCAAAAAGGCGTTCTTAGGGGAAAAAATGAATGAGTAACTTCATAACAAGCTAGTGTGGCACTGAATTGTACTGTTCTATTCACAGTGAATGGTTCAAACAATCACTACACATTTGTGAAATACGACTTTTGAGTAGAACTGAGCAATATATTTTGGATTATATTGTGAATGTTGTTTTGAATATATATAGTATTGTTTGTAGTAAAAACATTTCACATTTATCTAATAATTACTACACAATTACTACAATAAGCTAATAGACGGTTGAAATTAATTACCGATTGAACAAACATGTTTTTCCCAATTTCAAATGATGTGACATTTGACATTGAAATGTGCATTATATTTTCTGATTTTAAGTTAGAAGTTGTTTCCTTCATTGAACTAAAACTTGTTCCACTGGTAAATCATATTTAAGACAGTCAAAATATACACAAAACAAAATGAATACCACTCGATTTAAGCATTTATGAACTTTTTGAGATTTTCATTTTTTATCAATATCTCCCAGCCCTACCTTTGAGCAGTCTGCACTTTCCTCATCAGCCTTTCTCCTGCTTGAGTGAGTGGGCTGTTTATAACCTGACACAATGCAAAAAAGCTTAAAAGTGTAAAACATTTAAAGTAGCCTGCATTAAGTATACGCAATTTATCCAAAATAATATTATCAATAAAGTGCATTCAGCTAAGATTTTTATTTGCGTTCAAAAAGAAGAATATTATTTTGTTAATTTAAATTATGAAACAAAAAAACCACTGAGACAGCATTGTTTAAAAACCATTAGTTGCAGTTGTTGCCACCCTAACCCCAATTTTACAGCTGTTAAAATCTAATGCATTATATAGAAAAAACACAAAAATATACAGTATTTGAGCCTTTGGGCTTATCTGTCATGCTGACCTTTTTCTCTAAAATGACAGAATGCATTACAAGAAATTGGGACAAACCCAGAACTTAAAACAAGTGTGCCCTATAAAAATTCAATAATGGGATTATATTCAAATATAAAATCATCAGTCCTCATGCTGCACTTTCTCCTCCCCCTCTGCTTTGATATTGCATGTGTTGTGAACATAGAGGCAGTATCGCAGTTCCACTAGCATCACCTCAAACTGTCATTAAAGCGCATGTCCTCGGGTGGAAAATGACTTCTGTGCTAGAGCTTCTCCAATGATAACATGGAATTGCTCTAAAATAACGCAGCTTTTCTCAGGCGCGTCATGAATTAGTAAACATTGACGAAAACCTTTTGCATTTTCACTATCATTCCTAATGCTTCTGCTTTTAAGATGCATATTGAGGCATGCATAAAACATCCCCAAGACCCCACTTTCGATGTCGTAGCTGCAATGAATGATGGAGGAAAGTGGTAAAAATCTCTTCAGAGCACTTGAAAACAAACACAACAACTAAGTTTAGGTGAGCATGGCACAGACGCAGCTGAGAACTAAAATTACACATATTCCATTCTGAATGAACAGCACTGGCATGACTAGAATTTAGTTTGGTTGAATGAGCTTCATGTGATCTACTAATTTATCCAATAGTCAGCGTTGGCTTGGAAACAGGGCAGTAATTTAGTCTTGGGTATTGATAAGGTTTTCACTTAGCATTGAGAGGATTAAATCAATTATGTTGATTCTGTATTTACTGCTTGTATGCCCACAGTCGTTTGTAATTAGCTTATTGCTTTTGATCTGATGTAATGTGATGAAATGCCTGGAGGCAGCTTGGGGAGACCGCTTGGCTGGGACTGTAGGGTGGGCGCCACTTCCAGGACCCTGATGAAGCTTGAACTGATTGTCCGAGGAGAGGGGACAGAGGAGAGGATAGAGGGGCCCAGGGTGACTCGCGTCAGCAGGCACGGACACAGGAGCAAGGGCAGCATACAGGACCACCCTCTGAGAAGGCCGCATCCTCAAACCTCATTACCCACGGAGGCCCTCTGCCTTCACATGCATGTGTAATTACAGCCAGCCCCGCCTCTCTGAAAGCTCTCACTACACCTGATACCTGCAGGTAAGGACCACGGCCATGATAGGCCCCAGAGGCCCATGGGTCTGCTTTGAGTAACCAGTACCCGATTCAGGCCACCCACATCAATCAAAGTGCCTTTAACACAGACCGATCATCTGCTGTTACGGAGGGGGGGCGCTTTATTCACCAGAGCTAATTGTTCCACTAATCCACTGTCTGCTGTCCAAGACTGCAGTACAAAGCACAACACGGCCAGACTTGGAGCCCAAAAAGTCCAATATATCTGGACGTGCCTGAAGGATTGGATTTTGCCTGACAGTTTAAAGACAGCGAATCCTTTTCAGCTCTGTCAACCTTCTGGTGAACAGACGGATGAAGTCTTTTGGCTTTGTTGCTACAAGAACGTGCTGGACCCCAGTTCCTCAAAAGGGAAACGGCTCCAACATGACGTCTATTGTATGTGCCCCGTTGTAAAGAAGCCGGTACCACCCTCTTTTTTCCTTCCCTAATCGGGTGAAAGCAGCCCATTGGTACACTGCTGGCTCTTGTGTTTATGAAAGAGGTCAGGGTGCCACATATGGTCAGCGTGTTAAAATACACACGGCTTCTGGCGCGGCTGCTAAAATTGTATTGCGGCTGTCTGTACTCGCAAGAATAAAATAAACTATGAATGTTTCGGCTGAGCAGTGCTGAGAATTTAATGATTGACTATTTGAAAGTCTGGTCCCATTTGTACACGAAGAAATGAAAAAGCAAACCTCTGAAGCAGACTAAAGATATTGGGTTGGACATCAGCAATATACAGAGGCTTGTTTGACTTGGCAGCGGGGATGGCACAGATTTGCCGGGGATAAGAGTGTGTCACACGCCATCTGAGAAGAAAGCCGGGCCACAGTAAGCCATAGGAAACTCGCGGTGAAACTCAACACATGCAATGACAGCCACAGGCAGTCGAAGTGAGCCAAAGAGTCTTAGCTCCCAAAAGACTGGCCTGCGGGTAGAAGGGAACAGGGCTACTGATAACTGCAGCAAAAATGAATGCCTTCCCTTCAAAGCGACCCATTATGTGCCACTAAATTCACCTTATTTTCGCCATGATTCTTTTGCTTATTTCTTTTGGCTCCACAAAAGCCCGTTCAAGCTCTGTAACGGATTTGCAGCGCTCTGTTTCACCTTACCCTCAAAAAGACTGTGCCTAATAAACCAGAAAGTGAAGATTACACTGCAGATAGTGTGAGTATTAGCTGGTGCTCTTTGTGGCTTGTCTGATCATCACAGCGTCAATAAAACCTCAACAGAGACCAAAGACAAACTTCATAACTGAGTGTGGTACTGCAGGCGCCACACGGTGTAACGCAGAGGTCAGAGAGATACTGTACTGCTTCTTTTACTGTGCTGTTTCATTTTTACCAGATTTCTATTTGTTTATTAGATTAAAAAGACACTTCACACCTAGTGCTCTTTCTAAAACGTGGAAAAAATAATAATAAAAACACTTGCAATGTATTGTTTTTGCAAGGCTATAGTGAAAAGCATGTTTATATTACATTCTATTCTTGGCTTGCGTGCGTAGATCGGACCCAAACATCAACCTGCTCTGTGACCTCCTCCGCTGCTGCACAGACATAGAAGGAGTTTAATTTGAGCAGTCTGTATTTTATGAAATTGTTAAATTAGCGTGCGTCCCTAGACAATGGCGCCAGTTCGTGTGAATCCGAGTTCAAGAGGGCATCGGCGGGTGCATAGCTGGGTGTAGTTTTCCAACACCAGTCTTTATGAGCTCAGCCTGGTTTGTGTGAGCGGCTGTGACCTGTGGCGGGACCACTATGTCCACCTCGCAGCCTCTCTAACACCTAACACTTGTGGGTAATAACCAACCATAATTCCATCTCCTGCTGGGCAATGAAAAACCTCCCCGCCGCTTGTTCCAGTTGTAGGGTCACGCGCTACTTAGCAAAGCATTGTGGAAGAGAAGGGTGACCGAAATGGAGGAAAAGTTTAAGGGTGTGGGTTGAGGGGATGCTCATAAAAAAGAATAAAAACATATGTAATGAGAAAACATGTGGTGTATAACTATTGGAAGTTATCAACAGCAGAAAATAATAATTAAAGCGTAGGGGAATAGAAAAAGTTGTGCTGTCTTTTCGTGGCTGGGAGACCACTGTCATCATGTCTCAGGAATTAGGCAAACATATGCTGGTCTGCTGCTGTTGAAACCAAGGCGCCTCGCTCAGGCTGCGGTTTGGGAACATGAAAGGCTCTGTGGGATGAGCAGGAGGACTGGCCCTAATTCAGGGCCTCATTGCCAGAGAAGCTGGCAACAAACTCTGATTGTGGGACAAGGAAAAGAATTCAGTTACATATTCCAGAAAGGACCGCAGCTCCAAACAAACCAAAGCAACAGGCTGCTGAGCAAACCATTCTGTCCACAATGAAAGCCCCTTTTACTAAGTGCTGCTGTAGAGATATGAAGCGACTCCCACCTGACCGATCCCCCAGGACGCTGCGGAGGACGCCACCGACCAGAGGAATGTACCGGGTCAGATTCAAGCTCAACTTGTAGCCTTCTGTCCCACTCTGAGCCCACTCGTGACTACGAGTGCAGCCTTATTTGGAACACACTCTTGGAAAACAAAGTGGGCTTTGTGTTGCTTTATTGCAGCCAATTAAGGCAGAATTTGATACGTGTCTTTTCAAAAGGATGCACAGAGGTCAATGTGAGATGTGCAAGGGAATCAGAGAAGGGCAGGAGTTAACAGATATCAGTAATCCCTAAGCTGCACATTTCAGACACTTAAACGCTGCAGTGTAACCCGATCAACTTAGTAAATTGGATAAATCTCTTTTACTCTATCTGTTCACAGCAATTACTGTGTTTATTCACAAGATGAAGCATGACTTTCCAGAAGACAGGCATTTTCTGGGCTTTTCAGACAGGCGGGGATTAGATTAATCATGTCTCTGCTAAGGGTACATATGATTATGGTTGACTGTTTACAAGTTCCTCAGATGTGCTCGCCATGCCAGGACACGGTGGTAGAGAACTCAAAGCCTGACACTCATTCATGCATCGCGGCGGTCTAGTTTTAGCTCCAGCTGTAACCCGAAAATCATTCATTTTGTGACATGAGGGAAACAGGCATGAGGTAACATTGGATTTACACCTCCTTGTTAAGGTTTATTTAACTTCTAGGTTAAGATTTGCCATGAGAAACATAATAAAGGAGTGTTTTAGTGCCCCTGACATATAAATTATGTTGTTAAGCCATAAGTAAACCATATATTTAACTTTATATGTGTTCTAGCAAATATAGCTGATGCGTCAGTGAAGTCAGTTTGCTGCCCTGCCAGTGGGAGGCAGCATTGACTGGAGGATAGTAATGATTACATGGTGCACACTTGCAGTCACTCTCACAGAGGTTGAGTCATTTGATGGGTGGAAGGTGACCATGCTTCACATCTGGGCCGCAGATAAAGGGCCATCGGGAAAGGAGAGGACTGGGAATCTCTGGCCAAAGCAGCCCCAACATGTGGCACACAGAATAGGCCTGAGCAAACCGCATTGAATTTCTGCCTGTAATCCTCTCCCTAAGAGAAATGTTTGGTTATGGTTAAAGGCTCAGTTGTCCCACATTCTCATCCACTTCTAATTACAACATTGCTGAGGCTAAAGCGGCAGCCAGCAGAACTGTAGTTGTTGTTTGTTTGTTTGTCATTACATACTTGTACTCCCTCCACAACACGCAGCGTACACGTTCGGAGCAGCGCCGGTCGTTTGCACCCGGGTACTACACATGTGCAGCCCAGTCTCACACATCAGAACGGCGGGGTTAGAGAATCACACATCCGTCCACAAAGTCAAGGAGTGGCAACCATTAGTCAGCCCAATACGGAGACACAAATCTGTTTGGTGCCACTGAGATTTGTACAACTGCTGTGAAAACCCTAAAACACTATTCTGGTGGAGTGTAATTCACAATTAGTGAACAGAAGGAGAGGAAGTGTTAAAACGGCTAAGATACGGAAAGCCGATAGCTTTCGAGAGTGGAATGTAAAACTTTAGAACCAAGAACAAGTTTGTTTGTTTTTTCTCTCTGAACTGGAATTAACAAAAAAAAAACAGGACTTCTCTTTCTTCTTCAGTGTTGATTTGCTTTGACCAATCAGATTCAAGTATTGCCATGATGTTACAATTTTTTTCCGAATGACTTTTGGGGTCAGTTTACCCCAAATTATAACGTGTAAAACCAAAATCAGAGAGGTATAAAAAACAATCTGGTGTCGACTCAATTGTTTGAAATTTTTATTATTTTTTTTTGGGCCAAGTAGTAGTCTTGTTTTTTACTGAATTTAAATAAAAAATATTAATATTAAATAATAGTAACAATTTTACTTGTTTTTATAACAACAACTATAAATAATAATATCCATATTGAGGAAAATGTATCAGCTCGGGAATGTGACAACACACATCAGAAGAACTTTCAGCTGGCCTAAAGTTAAAATAATAAAGTTTTCTTTTTTTTAAATAGCTAAATACTGAATTAGCATATCCTGAGTAATAGATAAAATATTGATCCAGTGGTTTATTGGATTGTTCAACAGCTGTTTTACTGTTTACTTTTTTCTATTGTTTGCTTTATTCATACAAATGAAAGTGTAACAAAACTACAATAAATATTACATATTTGCCATTATAACATTATATTTTGACATTGTTTCCAGTTTCCAAATAACGACACTGTGTTTGTAGACACAGACACCTTACCATTGTAAAATATTTATTACTTTGAAGTGAACATTTGTATGTTTTTAAGATTTATTTTCTAGGTACCATCCAAGTTTTCTTTTAATAAGTAACATATCTATCAGAGGACTTTCATATGTAGAGTTATATTAAGTTTTAAATATGCCCTGAGCGAAGGATTTTACATTTGACATTGTCACAAATGCTGACTTTCATCTCAAAGCGGCTGACACATAAGATTAAAAGCTGCAGCTGCATGTCTGCCCAGGTATAGAAAGACTGGAACACGCCACACTTTCCCAGCCTGTAATTTCATGTTTGCAATTAAAAACTCTTGCACTGTCTCCGGGAGAAGCGTAATTTACTGAATCAACGTCTTTAAATCAAGCTTTTCCTTTGTGACAGACTTGTGTCTCCCAGAGGAATCTGCTGCTCCAAACCACAGTCTGCAATCCCCATGTTGTTTTCCAATCCCAATCACATGCTTTATCTCCAGTTGCTGACTAATTACCAAGAGCACAGGGTTATGGGAAAGGGCTAAAGATGGTGTCTGATGTGTAAGTGGTTTAGCGCTGGGACTGATGCTGCTTTGGTTTTAATTGTTTGTTCATTTATACGTGTGAATCTGGGGTCAAAGATAAAAAAAGGTCAACAAAAAGTTCAAATGTCAGCGCATTCTTTTGTGTTTGAAACAAGACTGTTGGTTGGTTAGTTAATTGAAATGAATAAACATTTAATAAATGTGTCAAAAAGGCATTTTAAAAAATGTTGAACAATGGTATATCTATTCAACAAAACTGATCACGTCTGTAAGTTGTCGTAGTCAGTGGTCATAAAACATACTTTTATCAGAACACATTTTTTTAAAATGAAAAGGCCTTTCATTTTAAAAATGCTATGTATTTCATTAGGAAAGTTTGCTACTGAAATGTGGAAGGTTTGAGTTGGCTGATACAACTTGACAGGAAATTTAGAAAAGCTAATTATCATTATGTCTTTACTTTTAATAATTATCTATATACATTTTTAAAAAGAAAAATGAAAATTGAGCAGAGACAGCTGGCATCCTCATTAAGCTCTGGATGAAGCTGACTTGTCAAGTCAGCTTCAGGGGGACACCTGAGGAGACAAAGTTCTTTTCATATACAGTATATGCAGGCTAATGCCTCTGTTCATGATGAAGCAGTGAATTATGAAGACAGGGTGTGTCATCTTATTGTGGCCTGCTTTCATCAGTCTCCCCCACTATGTTCTGAGGAGCACTCAGGGGACGTGCCTGCACCATACTGGGATATCATGGATTCACCTTTGTGTGTGACCACTGCTGCCATGTGCAGCTGTCATCAGCGATGAGCTGGATGCTCAAATCTCGAGGCAAATACAGAATTTATCTGAAATAAAACAAGGTGTAAAATGAAGGCAAAAATGATTCATGTAGCAAAAATATAAAATAGTTTTTAGATTTCAAGAGATTTAAAGTCACTGCAAAAACCACTGTTGGTATCATGTGTTTTCGTTTTTGTCTACAACACACATTGTACATTTTATTTGTCAAACAGGTCATTTTCTCTTTTTGTTCCATGTGGCAGCCTTATCAAAGTCTTTGGCTTCAAACTTGGCCACCCTTCACTACAACAAAATTGTTGCCTGTTTTTAACATAATTATATTTCTGTTGCTTTGATTCCAGTCTCCAGTAATAAAACACTTCTAACCAAAACCCCCAAAATATATCCACAACTGCAATTAAAGTTAAAAGTGCAGTTGTTTTATGATAAGGGCTTCAGGCTTTCGAGCCACCAAGCCTTACCACCTGCTTCTGATTGACTAGTGGCATGTTATTTTCCTCTCACACATACCCCAGCATGCACTGGGCTTTATTTATTAGGAATAAAATAGGAGTCACTAATCTGTGCTCGGTTCAGACAGCGGGCTCCCTACACACTCGCACACACACATCTGCGTCCCAGCTGAGCAGGGAGCTGTCCCACTGTTAGGCGTTCACATATCAAAGAGCCTGGGGTGCTTTGGCACTGCTGGGCTAGTTGTCCTTTTTTACAAAAGACAAACAAGCAAAGAGCTTGGGATGTGGTCCAGAGCAGCCTTTGACACTCTGTTGAAAAAGGGACTTGGCTGCGTCACTCGTATGATCTACATGTGTAAAAAAGCTGTGGTCCTTTTCTTTCCCTCCATATTGTCAGAAGCTTGTCCTGGCTCCAGATCACGTTCTTCAATATTGGCCTAAACCGTTTTCCACAGAACAACATAATTTGCTGAATTGTATAGCTGCAGATTAGAGTTTGCGGGCTGCTTTGTGTCGGTGCTGCATGGAACATATTAGCTCAAGGTGTGTGGTAAAATGTGACGGATGTTATACACATCGTCGGAGGTCAGGATGTTAGTGTGACATGCTAACGTCACCAAAACAGCAGTAATGACACAAATGATCTGAGTGATCAATGAAGACACACTAATGAGTGATACTACCAGTGTCACTGCCATGGGGAGCGTTTTTATTTTTATCTTAATAGAAGACTGTTATTGATGAGTTTAATGAGAGCCTGGAGGATGACAGACATTTTTGCTGTAACAGGGCTGGCGAGACATCATATTTAACACAGAAACAAATCACAGGGGTCCGATCCATGTACCGCAGGATAAATACAGAACACTATTTTCAGCAAATGAAAACAAGGCCCATTTGGGATCAAAGCTTCTAATGGGTTCTGGATAACCAGAAGCTGCTGTCAGTTTGTAGCCAAACCAAACAGACATGCAAACACATGTGGCACTGCATCCAATTCTTTTCAATACAGCTTACAGAATTATAGACACATTACAGCAGAATTCTAATTCAAACAACTAATTTAATTCATCCCCTTTCACTAACCTATAGCAGCAGCAGCACATCTCAGCCGGAGCAGTGGATAGAGCACAATCACCCGGGAAAGTCTTCAAATACGACTATGCCAAGTTTAACAGGGGCAGTGCGGTTTAAGAGAGTTTAGACTTGAAATGCAAACAGTTCATCTATATAAAAGCCAATGCTTCAGGACGGGCCTGCTTCACTCTTTTGCACCTCATTCCGACTTGTGGAAAAGAAAAACACTTTTAGAGTCGAGAAACGCAAGAAGGAAACCAAGGCAGACAGAATTTATGTTACGCTCATTCAACAAAATCAGAGTTTAACCTTTGAATCGGGGTGCTATAAAGTGCTTAGCTTCTATTATAAACCAAGCTGCCATTCAGTTAGCGGCCGAGTAATTAGAAGTGAAGGCAGCCGTAGTGTGGATACAAGGAGCTCCGATTGAGAGACATGGGGTGTGATTTATACTTTTGAGCGTGTGTTAAATAGAGCTGTCATCAGAGGCACGCTCGCTAATGTCGGCTCATTCTCAGAGCAGGAAAAATGTGCATGAATTAATAAACACTTCTGCTGGGTTTGGGTGTTCTCAAAGGGTTGAGGTTGTCTGATTCAAGTGGTTATTTTACAGTGCTGTCCAATATTTCAATTCTATCAATCTCATCAATTGTGTAAATAAGTAAAAAAAAGTCCAACCTTAAATTAATTTGTATTTTTACATTTGGGCTACCCATTGGAGGATGTGCCATAAGTAGATTTCTTGCAGCCCCAAGTCACGCATTGTTTGTTGCATCTTAATGTTGTATATGTCTAGGAAACAGTAACAGAACAAATACATTAAACACACGAATTGTACATAAAGCCTTATTTTTAAATCCAACTGGTCATATTGTAATAGTTGTTTTCCTTCATTTTTCATTGCTTACTTATATTCACTTGATGGTTTGTAATCGTGTACCACAACTGTGAAATTTTCTCATCATGTCTTGTGTTTTTTGTAAGCGCGCATTATACATTTTTGTCAAATATTTCAGTAATCATACAAATAATACGATCATGATTCTTCTCTTTCTTCGCAATAGAATAAATGAATGCAATAAAACCCTTTAATTGTTTTATTGTCATGTGAACGCGGCCTACTGAATGACATCAGAACTGTATCCAGTGTATTCATACTGTGCATCACTTTAAAAATCAGGCACTCTTTGACTTGATTTTGTGTTTTGTACCCTATAGAAATATGTTCTGGCATACAAAACTGTTTGATGTCCCTTATTTGTTTGGTTTAACAAATGCCTTATGTTCCACTAAATCTGAGCAACTGGTCACACAAGAGAAAGAGGAAATATGGCAACACTGACTCAGGGGGAAAACATGCCCATTAAAGTTGAAGAAGAAAAGCCCATATAAAACACCACTAATATGAAACAGTTTGCATCAAAGTACTATCCCAATATCTCTTACATATCATATTATTGTCCGTTCATTCATTGTTCTCTGCTGGCTGATGGTTTGATCTGCGCCGCGGTCATAACTCTGGGCTAATGGGAACACTAATGAGACGAGTTGGCACTTTATAAACACTAGTCCGAATGGAGCAGGTGGAGCTCAGGGTCAAGCTGGGCCACAGTGCACCCTCCTTTTCCCTTTAGATCACAGACTATTTTGACAAATCAGCATCTTTCAAACACTTGACTTTGTCAAAAGTTAAGT
This sequence comes from Mugilogobius chulae, assembly GCA_038363315.1. Classification (NCBI taxonomy): domain Eukaryota; kingdom Metazoa; phylum Chordata; class Actinopteri; order Gobiiformes; family Gobiidae; genus Mugilogobius; species Mugilogobius chulae. The sequence continues at coordinate 39,002,481 of CM076403.1, read as the reverse complement.
CCTGCTCTGAGTGATCGTCTCACACTGAACAAATGTGCCATTAATCTCACGGCGGTGGTGAGGGATCCTGTGCAGGCTTTTACTGAAAACGGGTCACTTCAGTGTGGGACACACACGTGCTTCTGTATTGAGTTTTATAATGTCTTTGTGCGTGAGATTTAAATAGGGTCTCTTTGTATGTCAAAAGCTCAATTTAATAGGTTCCCAATAAAAGTGAGCAGTGATCATGGTATTCAAAACACAGCCATAGCAAAAAGGGCTTCCTCCGCACAGTCTGGAACTTATTCCATTCAAAGAGGTGTATCACATCTGAGACTATAAGGCTATTTGCTCAATCACCAAAGTCTGTGCAGCACTGCTATATGATTGTGGCTTAAGAATATTCTTTTTATATGATTTTAAATAGCCAAGTGATTTAATCATATATTCAGGTTAGAAAATGTGATTTAAGGACATATATTTTATGAATGGCTACCACTGTTGGCACCTTTGCATAAAGACTGCTCTGTGGCTGAATTATGTACAATACAATAATACTAGGAACCAAGTCAACATTTAAAAGTGTGCACAAAGTTGCAGAATACATCGAACTATAGAAAAACCTTTCTTATATTTTCTACATTTTGTTTGTTCTATGAATCTTTTCTCAGAAATGGTCCTGTGATGTCTTGCAGACTAATTTACACATGTTTGGGGACTGTTTCTCTACCTGCATTCAGTGTTTTAGGTGAGCAAAAAGAAGTGCTAAAATGTATGTGCTGTTTGTGAGTGTTTTGCACAAAGTTTACTATACCCTTAGAGTCTTTATACAGTACTTTTAAAATCCTGGAGAGAACATGCTGAACACTCAAAGAATTGCTGGTAGTCAAATGGGATATTTTTAAAAGTAGTGTTGGCCCATTTAAAGTAGTGCAAGCATTGGAAGGGAACTTGTAGGTGAGCTGCAGAAGACACTTGAAACATGTCAAGGTATGAAAATCATTACACAAAGCTGTTATAAATCTTAATTTTTATGCTTTCCATTATTTTTGTTATTTCAAATTTGACTCTATTCTTTTTAGATGTATGTGCATCTAATGCATACATTGATATGGTCTACATCTGGAGCTATTCAAAAAGCCATTTCCCATTGTACCCACTCAGCAAACTGCACTTTAATCTCTTCTATCACTCTTGTAATAGCACGCTTTTTATTACCACCTCTACAGGTCGTTGATTGTTCAGACAAGCAGGTATCCCAGTGGTGCAGACAGACTTTGGCCTAATGTGGGCGTGCTTCAAAGCTACGCAGCGTAACTTCGCCAATGGCACATATGGGTAAGTAAACCCTTCTTCAACAAAAGCCGTAATCTTCAGGAGTGCAGCATAGTCTTAATAATACATTTCAGGTTTTGATATAACCATTACTGCCTGTGAAGCACTCTTTGATGTTAATTGGAACCATTGGGCAGCAATCTGCTTTATAGCACTGACAAATAACAGTTTCCTTAGGGCTAAGCATTAAGGGTTAGTGAGCGGAGCGGGGGTACATACTTGTGCCATCTGCTCCTAGAATAGAAATACAATAGAGGAGATTGTCTTTTTAAACTGTTCAAAGGCTACGGACGTCCACAATGTCATTGTTTGATTTTGGTGTTGGTAGGCAAATTATGTCATGGCTTGTTATTGCAGACTTTGTCATAAGATGCATTTTTTTAGATTTCATATGCACGTAAATACATTACACTGATGTATTGTGAATAATTTGTTAATTGATGTGAATATAATCAACAAATAGTTTTAATTGAATTCTGAAAGTTTGTAAGCAGCTAATCAACTATGTGTTAGCCTATTTAAATTAAATCTTTGTAATATCAGAATGTGATGTCATAATGTAAATGGTGGACAAGGACTATAATACTGTGGAAAAAAGTGTTTTTGGAAGAAATATTCAATGTTAAAATGCATCCTTAATCTCTTTTATTGTTTGAGACTGGGTCCATAATCCTACACAACTCGCTCTCACAAAACAGCATATACATACAATGAAATTACAAGTAAAAGACATGTAAATTGGGTATGTTAAGCACAATTTCATGACTGTTTTGCATAAATATGCTGCGACACGTCGCACGTCCCTATTCATTCTATGATAGCTGTAAAGATGTGTTCTTATTTGTGAATATTAACTAAATCCTGATCCTATCTTCACCTATTCCATACCCCAGCTCTAATCTTAGCCAATTGGCGGCACGGTGGCAGAGCGGATAGCGCTCTGGCCTCACAGCAAGAAGGTCGCGGGTTCGATTCCCGCTCAGGCCTGGACCTTTCTGTGTGGAGTTTGCATGTTCCTCCCCGTGTCTGGGTGGTTTCCTCCGGGCACTCCGGTTTCCCCACCAACTGATAACATGCAGGTTAGGGAACACTTGGTGGTAGTCGGAGGTTGAGGCGACAGGTGTTAGGTGAATTGCCTCTGCTAAGTTGCCCCCTGGGCAGTTTACTGTCACTGAGTGGGGGAGGGGTTCATCTCTCTGTGAAGCGCTTTGTGATTCTGTGTCTGTGAAATGCGCTATACAAATAAAGATTACTTACTTACTTACAATTTAGTATCTTGATACCCAAACTTAACCGTTACACCTAAAGAAAATGTCTCCTTCAACCAAAACTTGTGTTTTTTGCATTGTGAAATCTTGTGTCATTTTCAGTCCCAGTTAATTTCTATGGTTTGTGTTAAGATGTGTTCTTATTTATGAATATTAACAAAATCCTTATTCTAATCTTAACCTGCCTTAAGCTCCAGACCTAAACTTACCAATTTTAGTAACATGATGCCTAAACTTACTCGTTTTACCTAAAGAAAACCTCCCCATGTGGCTGCAAAATCGTGCTCAAAATAGCTGTTTTTGTGTCGTGGTAAATGGTCGTCTTCTTGTGATACTGTGTTGGATGGTGACCTCCATCACAAGGCAGTGGTTTTAAACAGTTTTTCAAACTGTTTTGGAAAAAATAATCTACTTCTGGAACAGCAGCTAGATTTGATGCGCAAGTATAAGTTCCCCAAAAATAGTAAATTTCAACAGCAACAGGCAGAAGGAAAATAAAACAATATTAGATACAACTGAAACACTCACAGACCTATTGTTCTTTTCCTCAAGTACATATTACTTTTTCCACTTCTGGATAGAAACAATTACAATCCTTATTGTAGCCATGTGTGGAATAGGACAAAGCATTGTGGTTTATCAGTTTTGCAGTAGTCTCCGCAGCTTTAACCGATAACACAAAAATTCAATCAAAAACACTCCCAAACTGTAACACTATTCAGAAAGAGGTCCGTCTTGTGTATTTTCGATTTTCTAGGCCGTACAATAGTTTGGTGCACTGAGAGGAAATTATTCCAAGGCTGCTGGCTCTGGGCTTAATGCAACCACAATAAAATAGTCTCTGTCCACTTTTACTCTAGTGCATTCTGGCAGTGTGTCCCTTTCACATTATATTCTTCTCCATTCTATCACAGAGAGAGCCCTTGTCTAACAGGTCATCCTGGGTTGACGCAAATATTAATAGAAAACATGCTTGAAAACATATTCACTCAAGCACTAGAATCAGTGGCTATGAATGTAACAAATATTTTCTTTTTTTGGAAGTGTGAATGGTCCTTGTTTTGAACCTAGCAGGTCAAAATTAAGAGAAGAGGTGCTATAGCTTCACAGTCTGATGAAGAATAAGTTGAATGACATCTCTTGACTGAACAATTGACTTACCTCCAAGTTGAAAGTCTTTGTGTTTTGATTGTTCCCAGATCTTCAGATGTGAAGCCATTCAAGAAACAGTAACATGGTTCCTATCACAGAGATTGACAGTAAGAACATGTGAATTATGTTTACCAAAAAATCTTGTTTTGAATTCAGAGTTCAATGTCAAGTAAGTGCAAAACACACCTAAACACAGCAGTAAGGATGAGCCAATATACTGAGAAAAATTATGAAGTTGCTGCATGATTTAACACGTTTGTTTGACTAATGACGTTGCATTAAAATTCATTCAAGACAAAACTCTGTCAAATTGTTTTTACTTTATTTTTTATTTATGGGTAGATTTTTTCATAAGCTTAATATTTTACAGTTTGCAGACATGCTTGGAAGACTACTTTAAAATGTTTAATAAAAAAAATAAATAAATAAATTGAGCTTGATGTAGGCTACATGTAATATCAAGAATTTTAACACCGACGCAAAATCCAGTCAAAGGCCACCTATAGAGTTTTAAACAGCCATGTAGGACAAGCTAGGCAAATCTGGCTGCCATAAAAGATCTAATACATTATGTTCACTCTGAGAGAACACCAGATTTGAAAAACTCAACAAAGGAACACTTTGTTCTTTCAATCGTTCTCCATAAAAATGATTGACACCACAAATATGTGGATGATAGTTTGGCACATAGGGAACAGAGTAATGATGAGATATGTTGCATAAAAGCAGATTTTGACATTTTACGATAAAACAAAGAAATAATTTACAGCGCCATAAGACTTTCCTCTTTGCTTGTAACTTTAAAAGGTGCTATACGCTTCCATATGGCTATGACAAAAAAGAGCATGGGCATATGGATTTAGTTTTCAGAAATTGATCCCAAAGATATATTTCAAGCATATATTTCCACCCTGAAAGGACAGGATAGGGGAAATGTATGTTATAAATCGGAATCAAAAGGAACCCCATCTGTTTATTAGTAAAAGATGCCGGAGACATGGCCATCTTTGAAAGTGGAGGAGAGCTTTTGAGCATTTTATAAGACAGGTAAAAGGAAATGTGTGCCCAGCCAGCTCGCTTGGGTCAGCTCTACCATCAAAGAAAAACGATTACAAAGGGAACTAATGACAACTGTGATCAAAGACAAGTAACATGTAACAGGTGTTTAGGAAGAGAGAAATCTGTTTTTACACACAATCTTGTGCTGCCACTGAGCCATCCGTGGAAATCTCTCCTGCAGCTTATTTCTCACTGAAACAATGAAAAGGGTATAATTCACACAAAATTCAAAACATGTTAGCAATCTGTGTACCTACATTATGGCAAACTTTCATGATCAGGAGTGAACTCAAGGGGGCTGACATCGGAGAAGCCCACACAGACCGAATAACACCTGGATTTGAGAAGCATGCAAGAGTTGAAAGAGGGTTGGCAGAACTTAAATAGGAGAGTGTTTAAAGTATTTGTAGGACTACTTACATCAAAGACTAAAGTGTCACTGCTTTTGATTTAGCAAAAGGATAAAACATTTGGAACATTAATGTTCAACACATGTTTTCAAAACGTGTGCGTAGATGTAAACTCCCTTTGCTGATACTTAACACGTCTAGTTTGAACACAATTAACAGTCTTATTAACATATTTTAGAATGCATTGAGTCGATGCTCTATGCACATAATTTCTGTTTTATAAACTTGCAGAACTATTATTATATCAAAGCCTACGCATTAACAGAAGCGCGTTGGTGCTCGGTGCGCACTGTGCGTACGTCCAGCTGGTGTGACGACAGAACTTCCGCCTCTTGCCCGAGAACATTCTGGGATTTGTAGTCCTTGTAGTTCATTTGACAGCTTATCGGTTTTTAGTTTGATTTTCTTTGTTCTCTATCACACACCATCAGACCATCGCACACCACGCAAGCTTGCTATGAAGTCATATGCTCAATACTTTGTATAATAGATGGAAAAAGTCGTTTTTTGTTTTATTAACGCACTACAACGACCAGCATCACCATCAGCAAGTGCGAGGCAGTGTAAACACAACTCCAGGAACATGAAAAGATCGGGTGACAGTGAGGGGGAGAAGAGAAGAAAGGTATTGATAGCGTTTTTCTCCGTTAGCTTTGGTTTATTTCTAAGCCCTTGTCGCTGAATGAATATCTTATGTTCCAAATGTGATGCTGCTGGCTGCGATCTGAAAGCTGCAAAGCTGCGCATGTCAGCGCACACTTCACATTGCCTCTTTCCTTTAATGTGTTTTCCATTTTCCCCTTTCAGTCTACCACAATTAAAATATATGTTGTCATCTAGATGGTTTTACAACCTTAAGATTCTGCTTATCAGAAACGATAGCAAGACACGCTGCCGTCTGTTCTCAATGCGAAAATGCAAAACATTTACAGAAGCCAACATAACTTAGCCTATATGTAGCTTTTCAAATGCTCTGCAAGTTCGAGATTTGGTGGATTCTATGTTATTACAAGACAGATAATAAATGTGCACTAATAGGCCACAACAGTCGGAACATTGATCTTAAATTTGGCTGTAGCACGCGCTGTGGCGCGGTGTTAATGACACTATCTCCATAACAACATGCAGGTCTACTGAGGACGCATGGGACGCACTGTAGGGTCAAGTCTCCCTCCGCCAGGGAGGGGCTGCTGATGCTAGTGCTAAAAGTATTATTATTATTATTTTAATCTTTGCTATAGTATAATCTTTGCCATAGTGTGTGTGTGTGTGTGTGTAAGTATATATATATATATATATTATATATATATATATATATATATATATATATTATATATATATATATATATATATATATATATATATATTATATATATATATATTATATATATATATATATATATATATATATATATTATATATATATATATATATATATATATATATATATTATATATATATATTTATTATATATATATATATATATATATATATATATATATATATATATATATTATTATATATATATATATATATATATATATATATATATATTTATATATATATATATATATTATTATATATATATATATATATATATATATATATATATATACACACACCTAGATGATTGCGTTCATCTGGCTGGCAGTCTTTTCCTGCTGACCCTTTAATGCAGCTTTCATATGCTAAACAGCCGAGATTTTCAGTTTGCGGACAGTAAGAAAAAGGAAGACAGGGATTGCTCTTGAGCCCAAGGCGCCTGAGCCGCCTTCCCTTCTAGCCATCCATTTGTTTATCTGTCTACCTCTATGCCTCTTCTTATCTTCTGGCTTGGATGCTGTCTGCTGTGGCACATGTGTTTGGATCATGTTAGACAGCAGTGAAACTATGTAGGACGTGGTTCCTCCTGTTTATGAAAGCAGTCATGGCGGCCAGATGAGCGGCTCAGAGACAGAACTCATTCCAGCTGGCCCTCAGGCTCTCAAGCAAGAGCAGCACAAACCTAATGGGCTGGCTTCCTTTTTCTTTAGTTCAGTAATAAGATGAGCGCATAGTAAATTAAAAAATATAAAATATCTACCATTCAGTGAAACAATGGTGTTAGTGGAATAAAAACATGACATGAAATGTTGCATGCTTGACAGGCCAATACTGTGTATCAAATTGTACATGTGGATATCAGCGTTTATAACGAAGACAAAATCAAAATGCAAGGCATGCTGAACTATATTTATCTTGTATCATGTTTAACAAATGGCTGGATGTCCACCTATGTTTTGGCAGAGTGAAAACGACTCTGGCCATGTCCCTTAATCCCAAGTTTAGTGTCGTCTTTGATGCTGGACTGCCATTTGTGCCGTGATGACAAGTATGAAGAGCTGTGTCCAAACAGGAAGTGAATGAGTGTGTGAGTGGTAGGGTAAGTAATGATCACACAGGGTCACCAGATGTTGTGAGGTCTCAAGCTCAGCCCAGCCCATTGCTTAGATCAGCCTCATTGGTTTGCTCCGGTTGTGGCACATTGTGCAAGCTGTTTAGGGTATTTAATTTCTGAGCAGTCATTAAAATGGTTTGTGTTTCCCCTGGCATTTCTGTTAAATTAACAACTAGCGGAGTAAAAGCTGATTATGTGGCCACACATCCAGTCATGGTTAATCAATTCTCCCCCACAAAATGTTAGCTGGTGAATTAGTGTAAAGGAAACAATTTATGGCAACTAATGCTGACGTCCGGTCATGTCTGGCCTGATGTTTTTGTGAGAGGGGGGTCTCACATTCAGCACTGTAAGCAACTTTGCACTTTGCTGGCCATCACTTTCTCCCTTTTAACCAAAGCTACATGCTGCTTGCTCTATTAATGAGCCAGTAATGGAGAAATAGTGTTGGGTACTGACATAAAACAAGGCTATCGATACCTAAGGCAGGGTAGCACATAAGCTCAGGCTGAGCTAGAATTACACCTTGCCTCTGAGTAGAATGGCAAAAAAGGGAACACTCGGTATGGGGCGCCCACAGCTTCATCAGACCCCCGCTGGTAGAGCTGTGGAAAAGCATGAGCTCAGAAAATACGGCTGTGGCAGATAATGATACCATTACACTAATGGAGCTGGCAAATGAAGGAGAACCCAGATGCCCTGCTTTATTACCGGAGGGGGTCATTTCCTCACTGCATTCCTAATGGCTTGAGCACACAGTATTGATCAGGCTATCATGCTGCTAATCCTCTACAGAATTACTTATCGCTGGGTAGGTGTCAATCCACCACATGCTCTGTTCTGGTCTTGCCGCTGGGCGGCTGCTGGGTGTCCAGCAGGGACCTGCCGTGCCGTTAATCCATTCATGATTTAGGGCCAAGCAGGGATGGCGTCTGGGAGGTCTTCAGTGGTGGGTTGGCCACTTCAATGTGTAAAATAAGGAAGCAAATGAAGCTAACAGCTTTCATTTAATTAAAGAACAGGCAATGATGTGGTTCCTCCCTCTTTATGGCGCTACTGGCTGTAGTAGCTCAGGGGAAGCTGTGAGGTTGACTGTTGTTCTCAGTAATTGTGTTTTGTTTAAGTAAGACAACCTTGGCCATTAGCTGCTGCACATTTCTTACATGACCTCTTGCTTTTAATTCCCACTATGCTTAAGATATATTTATCTATAAGATCATGAACAAACTTCTGTCAAATATGTATTTTGCATAACAAACAAACAAACATACAAAGATAGAGGACTGTTTTTGTATCTAGCCCAAACAAATACCAAACGAAGCATTGTAACCTTCCGGTTCATGGGTTCCTAGAGCATTAGTGTCCCCAAGCTATTGCAAATGGCACTGGTGCATCCAGAGGCTACTTCAGTCACCTCCTTCATTAATCAAAGAGTTTACCTTCAGGGGAGTATTTAATACTGTTTGTTAGCCATAGCTATAAAGATGTATTTATATCCATCTGAAACAACCTGTCGTGGTGAGGGAAACCAGCTATTGATCCCCGTATTTAGTCATTTCTTTTTGCTCGCAACATCAATATTGTGCAAACATCTTTCCACAAGGGTTGACCTCAGCCCTTTGCTTTTTTTTGCTCCCATTGGAGTCCAGTGATATACTATTCTGAAAAGTAAAATCAATGAATGAATATGAAGTTTTGGTGTGTAATATAGCGTAGGCCCAGAGCCTCGGGTCATTCATTGATCTGCTATGAAAGCATCAGTGGGGCGCTGACTAGTTGGCTTGGGCTTTTCCTCTTCATTTGATGAGTAATTCATTAATGCTTGACAATATATTGCATAATTATCGGTCTTGATATTTGCAAATGCTATATTCATATAGTTACTGAAATTTACTTACGCTGAAAACCTTTGAGTTATTGTGCCAGTGGAATGTAATTGTATTGTAACATTGTTTTTGTGACTTATTCTCTATCTCTCCTTTACTCGGTTCAAAATTCCAAAAATGGTTGACTAAAGTTCTTTTGCGTTTAGATTTGCGCAACATTTTTCCCCCTACAATAAATATTTTGAATCTCCAGGTTTCATCATTATATTTAGTTTGATTGGAAACAGAATTGGCTTTTTTACACAACATTGACTTTATTTACTTTCAGTGCAACCAGTTACATTTATTTACGTGCAAATATATCCACTATACATACTATATATTTATTGTTTTTTCTTTTGGCAGCAGTCACTCGAGTTGTCCCTATAGCTCTTGACAGCTAAGGTGTCTGACAGCCCTGTGAGTAGCCCAAATTAGTGTTGAAGCATTATCCGCAGATGTCACTGTTTTCGCAAACAAGGCCGAAGTGTGGATCGAGCAAACGGGCCAGCCAGATCAGCCGTCACATTCAATGAGATTACAACGAAAGTGACCTGTCCAAGTGTTGGTTCATCTGTCATGCACGTGGCCCGTCGCAAGAGAGACATAGAATAATCAGTTGGATCAATAGATGGTGGTGGCTCATTGGACTCTTGCTGAATAAACATGGGATTGACCCTCTCACCTCATACCTCCAGGGGATTCATTAAGCACTCGAGGCTGCGATCCAGGCGCTCATATTTCTGTTTGTTTGGTATTGCATTGGCTGTATGTGATGTGGAGTCAATCCTTACAATAGTTTCTGCAAAACAGTCAAGCAAAATATACTAAGCTTGCACTGCTGCACTTAAGAATTTCCCCGGCTAAGAATTTGCTGCTACTGAGATTGGTTTGAATTTAGCCAAGTATTGTAAATATGCAGACTCACCTGCAAAATATGTGCTGTTTATTTGTGAATTTATTTTAGCTTGTTATGACTCACCTTGCCAATAAAAGAGAAGTGCCTACTGACATGGTGTTGCCCAACATCTGTTTTTCATGAGAAGTCCAAAACCTTTCATTCAGAAACCTGCATGGGATCACATTCACAAGTGCCTATAAATAGTAACGGTTAATTCTAAGTGATTTTCTGGGAGCTATGTTGAACTTTACTATTGGAAAAATGTGTTTCTAATATACAAAGTAAACATTTATTTATATCTATATCTGCGTAACTACACCTATAATTTATATCTGGATTCAGTTTGCTTCATGTAGTTGATTGATCTACTGTTCATAAGAAAGTTGGTCTGATTTTGTTGGAATACAAAAAAATGTGAGTTTGGTGGTTTTGTAGCCATAGCTTGAGCTTGAGTTAGTTCATGTTTCAGTGACTCTTTTGCCAACCCCCCTTGTGTGTGCTGTTTTTTCTTCTTCATCTGGCTAAGTTTTCTTTGCATATGCGAACGAGCCAACGACAGCTTGACTGGCATGCTGTCAGACTGGCGATGCCTCTGCAGCGGCCCTTTCCTATGAGCTTGTCTCCGTGTTGCCGTGTGTCTATGGAACAAAAAGTGCGGGTATTTCCAGGACGTGACCGGCACACTTTGCATGTTCTTCTGGAGACAGGTGCTCTTGGGCAAGCACTGGTGCATGACAGTTGCCTTTCATTGCTGTCTTCTCTACACTTAACCCCTGACCAACACCTCCCTCTCATCTTCCTCCACGTCTGACCTCTTCTCACGGCACTTGGCTCGGCTATCCTGAGTGATGGGCTGCAAAGGCTGCCGATGCGAGTTGTATTTGCGGTGGTGAGGTGTGGTGCGGCAGGCTTGTCACAATCTAGCACTGTCAGCCCGGGAAAAACCAACCTGTCCACACATACACAAACCCGCATCCCCATACCACAACTTTTTGTTCAACAGTCCGTAATTCTATCCACTGGCGCTGTCAAGTACTTGATCAAACGTGCATAAAAACGAACCCACTTGGCTGAAGCGTGCGTCTCTTCTCCCATCATAATGTAGGCAGATTTCCCCTCCCTTGTCTGTTTATTCAGATGAACCTGACTTGGGGGCACTGGGTCACATCCACTTGCTTGGCTAAAAAGGTCCTGAATTGAGTTTTGTCTGTGCTGAGGTGAGGATGAGACAAACATACGCACACATACTCAAGAAGGGGTTAGAAAGGTTTCCCGACCGGTCATGTCTGGGATGTTAACGTACACTGGCTGTGCGCGGGTGTGCCATGGCAGGGGTAAAGGGGGTAGGGGACTCAGAGGGTTCAGCTGTCAGCTCATGTGTCATGCCTGCCCTGGCCCTGTTATGTAGGAGGCATCCACTGTCATTTGTTGCAGAACAGTTTAAAGTGAAATAAGTCACGGAAGCATAAGAAGCAGTCAACATTCTGTTAGTTCTGAAGTGCCTTTTGGGGCCACAGATTTGAGAACAAACTCTGTCAGAAATAGAGGTGAGCTGAATATAATGTGATTTTTTTTTTTATTTTAAGGTATTCAGTAGTTTTATGTTGGGATAATTTGAGTATAGACTGCAAATTAAAAGTGTTATTGAAAAAACAAACAAACAAAAAAAGATTATTTTCACTAGTGCCCAGCCAGTTAATAAATTAACTTTGTAAAATGTGTTTACTAAAGCAAAAAAATGTTGGAGCAGTAATGCTAGAAGAAAAAGTATTAAGCTGAAATGTGTTGCTACAACTGTTACAAACTTAGCTTGACAGTTGTTTTCTCTTTGTTCCTTTAATGTTGTAATGGAGGTGGAGTTGTCCATGTCAAAAAGCCAAATGTGTGTCTGTGCAGCACGAGTACGACTTCTTAAACTTGTTGTTGGGACCTGAAAAGCGACGTAAGACAAAGCTCACCCCATGAGCTTAATCCAGCGGCAGCCTGTCTGCACTTCATGCATCCTATCTGCAGACAAGTGAACCCCTTCCCCACTTGTATTGTCATACTGTATATATATATACAGTATATGAGGCATTGTCACGTATGATATGGACTCATGTAAATGCGCTGACAAGGCTGTGTCTCCACTGAGTGACAGCACAGAGGGATCGGACTAATCTGAGTGACTGATTTGAGGCACATAGCAGCTCGCCTGTCCTCATAACTCTAGAGGAATAGACAGCCTCACTTCACTTATCTCTGTTTGTAAGTCCTTCTGCTGTGCTGGGATGACAATAGGGATTAGTGCCAAGGTTCTTTAAACTGTTTTTTTTTTTCCTTTTTTTTAGGGAGGGAAGGGGGTTCTTATCGACGTCTTGGCAGGATGCTTCTACTGCCGCTTTTCCTTGACTGTCAATTAAAGAGGGGATCATTAACTTCAAGGGTATAAATGTTCTAACACTGGTATTACGCTAGGAAGCTAAGTCGCTGACAGATGTTCCAACTTGAATTCCGTGCTTGTTTTTTTGTCTTTTAATTAATTTATGTATCAATGTTTGGGTTTAAAAAATCGCTCTGTTCTGCTCTTTGTTAGGCTGTAATCTCTGCTTCATGGTAGTCACAAAGAAGATTGGGCCTTGTCAGTTGCTGCTGGTTCTTATGAGGTTCATTCGGCTAATGTATTCAAGAGCACCTAACGGAAAAGTAAATTGTGTGCACTGGCATGCGTTGGTGCTAAATTACCATTTTAACTACAACTGGTTGTTTTGGAGAATTTAGCAGCAGAAGAATGTAGTCAACATTTTTGAAGTGGGTTGTATTGACAAAAAATGTATCTTCACATTTTGGGGGACATTTCCCTAAAACTATTTTGCAAGCCTTCTGAAATGCGCTCCAATGTGTCTTGTGTGAACTGTAAGCTGTGCAGGAGTATATACCCTCAACTAAGAGTACACTTAGAATATTAAAGGATTTGTATTGTTTTTGAATCCATTTTACATGCATTATTTTTATATAGTTTTTGTAATGGATGATATACAGTTGTATTTTTATATACCCTTATATTGCAAAATGACTACAGTGAAGTTGCTTGTTCTTTCAGATAAATAAATTGGGCATCTTAATGAAAGCTCCCAGTGACAGACACAGTTGAGGTTGAGACTCCTGCAGAGTGGAGTTACAGATAGTGCTTGTTCCTGTGGAATAGTAAGTTGAAGTGTTCATGGTATAAAAAGTGATAGTGGGTGAGAATAGAGTTGGATGCTAGGCGACAGAGACTGCTAATGGGCAAACTCTCTTCATCCAGCGGCACTGGCATCACCAGCACCTCCCTGTTTCCTCCTGACAGCTCTTTCCCTTTGTTCTACCCCTCGGCCCACTCTCTGCCGGGAATTCGTGACAAGTTTTCGTGGGCTGATCAAACAGTGCAGTGACACCTGATTAGGATATAATGTGTGTTTACAGTCGCGCATAGTGAGGACCCCCCCATCTCAGACAACAAGGGGGGACTTCACCTTGACTAATTAAATTTGCACCTGCAATGCCAGCTGTGACAGCCACTGGAGGGCTGCATTTATTTGTGTCACTCCCTTCATACTTCCTGTGACGTTCAGAGGGGCTGATTTCGCTGAGAGTGGTGGGTTTCCTCCAATGGTCACATTTATTTTGTTCGGCCACCATGCCTTAGCCTTGTTTATGCATCAAAATGACAGAAGGCATTGTAGGAATACAACCTGAGGAATTGTGATCAGTTTATTGTAAGTTTTGAGCCATTGTGCTTAGAAATGTATCATGAAATTTTGCTCTGTAAAATGCTGCCAACTATTTCAAGTAAACAAACCGGTAACAAACTATTTGTCATCACGAAATTTACTGTTTTAAATTTAACAACTAGATTTTTGACCATTTCCCTTGTAATCTGTTGCAGAATATTACAGTAGTATTTACCATATTAGAAGTGAACTCAAGAAAGTTTTTGCAACACTGAGTGAGTGAGTAATAACAATAATGAGGCACAGTTTTATTGGAAGGTGGAGAATAACTAATAACTTGCCCAGCCTTATAATAGAAGTAGCTCTAAAAGCTGTTATAAATGAATGTCGTAACTGGGGCTCGAGGCGACTTATAAATGATGTGATTTGCTGGCGTCCCACCCACTGTGTGTGTAATCATACATTAATATGTGTATACATGTGTGCCTAGACATGATGTGGCTCTTAGAGCGTGTGCATGTATCTATCTAAATCAGTGTTACGAGTGTAAAAGGCCACAGCTAAAGTGAACAGAACATCAGTCACCCAGCAGCACAAGACAGGAGCTGGTAATTTGTGGCCCTCCTCTCCATTCCACCCCCTAGCCTGTGCTTTCACTCTCTCTATCTTTACCTCCCCAGCTTCAAATTGACCAGGCTCGACTGCTGGTCATGCTGTATTACATGGGTTAGATGAAGTAATTATTTCTAGGCCAGTGACTACAAGAAAGATTAATAGTTTTTGAAACGACCATAATGGAGGGCTGACCTGCCGTGACATAAGCATTATTTCAAGCTCACCTCCACTCTCATCCCTCTCACCTCTGGGCACTGGCAGAGTGTGATTTATACTTGGGCTAATGAGGGGAGGGGACCTAGGAGCACAGGGGCCACGGGCCGTAGTGTAACAGTCCACCTCCGACAAGCCAACAAACTCACAAAATGGTGAGATTGTTTTCATGATTCAAATGTAGTTGGTTGCTAATTTTGAATGCTAATAGATTAAGGGCTGCAACTCAGGCTTGAAAATAAGTATATCTGCTTCTATGTTTTTCAGATGTCCAGAGAGGCTAGATATCTGTCACTAGGTGGCACTTGGACATCATGTTATTAAATCCTTCACTTCACCTCAACGTATTCCTCTCTCCAGCCTAAGTACACTCCACATGTCAGGGAGTATTTTTTTTACTGTAGGATGAGTGCTTCACAGGCATTCAGTTTCATTTTTGCTCGCTGTTATGGTGGAGAACTGGCTCTGATTTATAAAACTTGAAGCTAATAATTAGCAGTGTTGAACTGTAACTTTTTTTGGTAGCAAGCTTTTTAATACAGCTTTGTAGCAGTTCTCACTTACTTCGTTGCAATTTCTAACATCTAAATTCACTGTAACTAACTTCATTAGTGAACTTAGAATAGAATAAATAGATGCACCTGCTTTAGTTTCAAGCCAACAGCAGGTTACTCTTCGATTCGAGCTACTAGAGAGTGCCAGGAGAATTAATCTCATACTTTTAATCTTGTAGATTTATTTTTATTCCGATGGAAAAAGAAGTTTTCTTGTTTTTTTCTGTGTATTGTACCTTATAATTTCATTATACAAAAGTTAACGGCACGTGAGTTCCAGAAGCCTGGCAGATGTGTTAACAATCCCAAATCAATTGAAAATTAATCCGAGGTCACTTCATAATGCTGGATTATCTGGGTCAAAGAATCCTGGAGACAGATTTAGACCTGTCCTAGATGTTAGACCATGATTTTTAACCACCATATGTTTTTTTTTTCTCCACAATGGATTATAAAGTCCAGCCAGTGCTTAGCGTTAGTGTTAATATGTAAACATTGCTAACAAATAATGCACCAAATTTAGCTTGCTGCAGACATGACTGGTTGATTTTGTTTTAATCTAGCATTGTGGTGGATGTAGCAGGATAACTAGCTTTTCCATTTGATAAGTTTTAATGTTTTGGGCCATTCACCAAAAAGTGACAGTGGAAGTCTTTTGTCATCTACTATAATGAATCATTTATGTTAAATATATAGTTCATTTCCACAGCTGTCAGCCAGTGCAGTGGAATAACCAGCTGCTCAGTTTTCTCTTGACTCCAAACCTCTCGACTTGGATTGTACATTATCCTTATCCCCCATAAAGTACCAGCCTCACTGGTGTCAGAAGATGATCTAATGTGGAGCAAGAAGGACAGGAACTGGGAAATCATCATCATTTGGAGAAGTTGCCTGTCACTTGATGGCCTTGATCAGTCCGTGCTGAGATACACAGATCTGGGTCTTTGCACTGTCGTACAGTGGTACCGGATTAGACACAAGCCATTTCGGCTGTGATCAGTCACTCATACAAGGAGACACATGGCAGGACTCAAATCCTCCTTGCACACTTCATCCAAATCTTTTACAGGATTTCTTTTCTAGCCTACTGTATGGAAATGAGAAGCACCACTGTTGACAAAGATGCCACGATGTCTTATATATGATTTTCTTAGGGTTGGACTATGTCGTCTTGTGTATCGGCCCAGTAGCAAACCAGCTGTGATGTCTATCTGGACACCCTGTACAGCTAAGTGCTATTGAATTTTTATTGTCACAAATTGTAAACCTTTCAATGACCAGGCCGAAGTACTGGACGAACACTCTTCTATTCATCCGGCTGCCCAGCTGAGCGATGTGTTGCTCTGCCGTGCTCCAAAGAGCGTAACAGCCTCTGGAGCTGTGGATTTTAAACGCTCCACCTGCTTATCGATCTCTTCTGCCCCACTGGACCATCTAAGCCCATCCAGAGGCAGCAGAAAGAGGAGGAGAGCCACATGATGAGGCCAATCTGGAGGCCTCAGTCCTTTGGTCTCAGGTCTGTCCTTGACACTGCCTGTGGGACAGGCCTGTAGGACGCGTCTTGTCCTCCTTGTAAGCGCTGCATCTTGCCCCTTACAGTTAGCTGTCCCTCCCTGAGGGCCCAACTGCACTTTGCACAGCTATATTGATTTTTGGAGGGGCAGGAGAGTGTGGCTGGCGGTGAGAGTTGGTGAGCAAGGGAGGGGGAATAGAGAAATCAGGAGAGCTGTATAAAGCACTGACTTCTCCTTGACTGCACCTCGAGACGCGACAACCCTGTTAGAACAACTCAGTGGCCCTGGCGCCCCCGTTGAAAACTGCTAATCACAGTCTTTCAATCAACACTCTCTTTCCCCTCTCCTTTAGCACCCCTTTTTTCCCCTGAGTGAACCAGACCTTGCTTGAATATCAAGGGAATGTGACAGCATTAAAACTGGCCATTCCACATGGAAAACAGCTGACCCCATGAAAGCTCATGTTGTAATTTGAAGGTGAAAACTAAAAAGCTTTTCTCGATCGACATAATCCTAATGGAAACATTATGGCCTGCCTGCAAAATAACAGTTAAAGTAAAAAGGGTTCTAGCACACTACCAACTGTAGACTTCAGGCAAATAGCAAGACATCAATGTACTTTGGCACTTAGATTAAAAAATGTAAGTGACAAAGTAAAAACTTGTACATTTTTAATTGTAATTTCTTTAGTTACTGTGAAAATGTGCAAGAAAAAAAAAAAAGCATTGTTAATATGCATTTAGCAAATCTCAAAGGCTGCAATTTTTAAAGTCCTACAATTACTTTCACGAACAACAAAATGTGTCACTTTCTACATAAAAATTTCAATCAATCCTATGCAATTATTTTATTAATTTCTCAGTTCAGTATAATATTTAATTTCAGTTTTCCAAAGAACAAATTTAAACTGGAGCTAAATTCTATCAATAAAACTTTTGTAAATGGAATTGCAATATGAGATTTTTCTCAAATAATGCATCCCTCTACAGAAAAAAGTCAGTTTGTTCTAATGAAATAATTGAAGCTGTTTTCACTGAGATTGAACCATAGTTGGGGAAGAAATATTACAACAATAAATGTGCTATTTGATTTTTTGATTTGTGTGTCATTCGATTATTATTTTCTCAACGCTTGTTATATCACAGATTTTTTTCTTTTACAGTGTAGATGAGACATGCTGACATGCACCACAACATTGGCCTACTCACTTTGAAATTTTAGAAAGAATTTAAACAAGCAAGTGAACACAAACAAATTAAAACAATCTAAAATAAAGGCTGTGTAATATTAGTTTTAGATGGCACATTCTTTCACCTTTCAAAATAATAATAATAAAAAGAATACAAATGAGCAGTCAGTTTTATAAATGACCACTTGCTCTCATTGATGGATGGAAAAGTTTCAATATAAAGGATCATGTTAGCAGCCAACCTCTCGTAGGGTGAAATAAACAGTCATTTGTCACTTAGCTTATACCTAAGGCTTCCTGGCTCAGTTTTTAATGTTCACTTTATGGATTTTGTTGCGGTGTGACTTCGTTATGTCAGATTTGTTTTTAGAGACTGTGCCATGTTGTAAAACTAAAATATGCTATGGTTATGTGGTAAAACGGGTTCAAGTTCAAAGGTTAAATCATTGCATCAGTAAAACATTAACAGAGTTTTAAAAAGAAAAAAGATGGCCAATGTAATTAAATATTTAGGCAAGTTAAAATGAATTCATGATATTATTTTGGTCTGAGCAGATTCACTTGTCATGTCAAGAGTTTTTTTTTACACAAAATGTCTTGTTCCACTGGCAGATAAAATACCTAATGTGTATAATCTGCTAAAATCAAAATATGTTTTTAATTTCATGAAGTTTTAGCTTTTCTAGATATTTTCACTGTAAAGCAACTTTTTTTCTCTTTGGGATCTTGCGTAGAGTAAGTTAATGATTATTCGATTGCTAAATTAGTTAACATTGGAATAATCAATTAGTTGTGATCAAACTTCTTTTAGTCTTAACTGTAATGAAATCACAATAGATTTTTTTGGTTGATATTTTTGCTGATTTTTATGTTAAGTTATATATACGCCAACCCTTCTTACCAGTTAATATACCAACCCTTCTTACCAGTTCATACATTCTCGTCAAATACTAACCAGGATGTCTACTAAACCATCACACATAGTCACAAAATGTCTCAGCTTGTACTAAACAAACAAACACAAAATTAACAAGTCAATGCAAATGAAATAACAGAAGTGGTGTTCGTCAAATCTATACCTCCAATTGTTTGCAATGAAGTAGCATAATATGGAACGGATTTTTATTGTAGCTTTCAACAATATGATTTAAGTTTCATTAGTAATCTTCTGCAAAGCTCTGAGCCACAATTCATTAGTCAGCCTGACGTTAACTTTATGGAAACTTTGTGTTGCTTCTCACAGGCCTATCAGATTTGCCGACCCAGTGCCAAATACACCGGGACGGAAGCGGCTTTGATGTGCGCCTCTTTTCACTCTTTTTGAACCGGACATTTTACAGCGAGCTTGTCAAAACTGTTGACTCACCATCACTTATGCGCAGGGTGGATCAGTTCGGAACCAGGTGTCATACAAGTACCAGCGGTTTTCAAAACTCTATTACACAGCTATCTCTCATCACGTCACCTAAGCCTGCCCGGGACTTGTCTACGATCTGGATTTATGGCATTTTTGTAGATATGACAAAAATGGTTGGCAAAGCTTTTCAAAGAACAGAGTGAAAGGTATGTTTTTGTTGCTGCGTGAACTCAAGCTGTCAAAATAGTCAAATTTCCAACTCAATTTCAGCACTGTTTTCAAAACCAATTTTTGATAACACAACACAACGAAAAACAAAGAAGAGAGACTTTTACTGACCGTTTCATAAGATAACACCATATTATGGCTCCTTAACTAAAGATAGAATGCTTTTTACCTTATTGGATATCAACTTTAAATCTCTCTCTCCTTATTTTTTTTATTTTACGGTTTTACAATAACTATTAGATTGCGACTAACTAGAGTTTTGAGTGAGTTTTTGAAAATCGTTTAAATTATAATTTGGGGGATAGAAAAGCTTCAAAGTTGTCATCTGTCTATCTGACAGTCATTTTCAATTTTGATGATAATTTAGGGGAAAATAGTAAATGAGCATGGCCTCATTATATGTTAGCCTCAATATTTTGGCTGAGATTATCTGCCATTGTTTCTCTGGATTCTAAGAAATTAGCAAAAAACGTCTACTGGTCGATCAGTATCCTTTCATCTCTAAATCATTAGTGTATAGTTTTTAGGATAACATCTTGCTCAACAAAGAGCTATTGTATTTTCTATGTTGTGTAGTTTTGGCGTTTGCGTAAATGAACTTTGCCATAGGGTTAGGGTTAAACATCTTGTGAGCCTTTTCTACAAGGCCAATTATTTCTGAAAAATCTGTTTTAGTTATTGCAAGAATGTCTTATATTTGCTACTTTCAACAGACTCTTGGAATGTGTATTTATCCTTTTAACTGGTCAACAAATCTGTCTATTTTCAGTCATTGATGCTAAGCAATGGACACTAATCTACTTTGAAGAATGCGTGCACTGAAGTGTCACAGATGGAGAATTAAATTAAATTAATAACTACATCCTACACAGTTTGATATCTCTTAAAGGCTTGATCAAAGCTAGGCAATTGGTTTCTATTCTACCAAATATGTTTTTCTGTGATAAACAGTCTGGCTGATGGAATAATCCCATCAAGGAATAGACAGAGGGATAGAAAGCATCAGATATATCACTCAGCCCAGATGGTTGCCGCCGCGACCACCAAGCATCTGCATTATTATGGGATTGGTAATCTCATTTCTAGGGTTTGCGTGGAAAGTGATTTATTTTTTTTTTCCATTCACGAATCAGGTGCAGACAGGAATAAAGTGGAATAATACAGCAAGAGTCTTCTTCAGAAGGCTCCGGTAACTTCTTGTCTTTCTTTTTTTCCAGTGGAATTTTGAAGTTGCTTGATGCATTTGACATGTGTGTGACAAGACTGTGTGCGATAGGGGTTGAAACATCATCTTGAGCTTGCTACCTTGTGCGTTTTCTCTCTCTCTCCTCTTTTTTTTTTTTGTCTTTTCGGATGGGCATTTCACCTGTCTGTGTAGTTGCGATTCTGACATAGTGAATAAAGCCGATCCTAATAAACCTATATCTATGTAGGCGGACTTGAACACACTCACAGCGGATACAAAAACACACAAACCCCGATGAAAACCGTCTGCCTTCTTCTACACCACTAGCCCAGAGCCTCACCTTGATATCCTCAGCTTCTGTCATAAGTCGGAATTCGACACCAGTGGATGTGTCAGCTTGTCAATTTTCTTTCCAACTGCCTTTGAGTGCAGTCTGGCCATGAATAGTGTATGTTGTTTT
This sequence comes from Mugilogobius chulae, assembly GCA_038363315.1. NCBI lineage: Eukaryota > Metazoa > Chordata > Actinopteri > Gobiiformes > Gobiidae > Mugilogobius > Mugilogobius chulae. The sequence goes on along the minus strand of CM076403.1, from coordinate 38,981,067 downwards.
GTTTTTCAGATTCCAACTGTCTGCGAGTCTGTTTTTGTTTGTTCCAGAATAACTTGGAGAGGCCTGTACACTCATGTGCATCCTTTAAGAAAACTTTCAGCAGGTGTTGTGTTGTTTAGCCTAAGGTAAAGATTTATCCCTGAAGGTAAATTCGCCAAACTGCCTCGCATCACAGGCCGTCCCAACTTCTTTGACTTGCTTTTCTGTATTGCATCCTTGCGTCACCCTTTGTAGATGCAGATCTTATTTTCCTTGTTTATACTTTAAATGCACTGCTAACAACATTAAAGTTTATCTATAGCTATGAAGTAACGTTTCGGTTCCCAGTATTCTTTAAAGGATGGCGCTTTATACAAACCATAGCAACATAAACATAAACTTTTGATTGTCAAAAGGCATTGGTATGTCATCAAGTTTAATTCTTTGAGAGGTTGTGTGTGAATTATGTACACCATCATTTGACGAACAACAGGGAGGGCGTGTGGAAATAGGGAGGGGAAACAGTTGTGAAATTTATTTGGGCATATAGTTTTATGCCATTTGCCATTGGATTTACAGGTCGGAATGGAATGCAGCCCAATGAAAGTGACTTTGATCCCACCATCAGGTTGACAGGTTTATTGGAGGAGCTTTGTATGGCACAGGGCATCTTTTATAAGGTTGTGTGGAACCCTTCGGCAGCCTGCACAAAATCATAAAATGTGAGAAGTCGCATGCTTATGGTGGTTCTAGGAGGAGTTTTGTTTTGTATGCTTTTTCTTGTGGCATTACAGTTTGTTTTGTTAAAAAAAAGAAAAAATAACTAAATATTCAAAATTAAATAAAATTCAATCCGATCTCTTTTTCTTTTACCTATTTATGTTGCACTCTACAGAGGCGGAGGCTACTGCAGGAGTTGGGAGACCAGAAGATCCCTTTCTTGGGACCTACAGATCGAGGCTTTCAACAGTTGGTGTGTGAATCAAACATCTAAATGGTTTATTTGTAGAGGTGCTGTGTTAGTGATTTTTATGTTTTTTGTTGCAGTGGGATTCCAGCTACTCTGGGCTTGTGCTAAGGAGAGCTTGTTCACTGCCTGTTGAGCTCCATACTCAAGTGGGAGCGGCTTTCCTGACGCTGAGAAAGAAAGGCTGTCTCCTTAGAGATTTGGTGCGTGTCCGGGACAGGGATGTTTTCACCGCTGTGTCTCGCACTCTGCTCGGGGAGCCAGGACATACCTACCGTTATCTCGACACACGACTGTTTGCCATTCCCTGGCATAGTGAACCCACTGAATCCAAAGGAGAGAACTGTTGTGACCCAGATTTTAGGGCCGCATGCAAAGCATTATGGGAACTCAACAACTTTTTTTGCACTGATGTGTCTCAGCTCAAAGAAGGAGACAAACTCTTACAAGGTGCAAAGACTGTGGATACAGAAGTGAAACAAGGGGACGAGGGGGACAGTGAAGACTCTAAGAACAGTGAAGGAGTGGACTCTGAGTCCAGACCCAGTGAGGAAGGAGACACAGAGTCCAAGCACAGTGAGGAGTGGGACATAGAGTCCAAACATAGTGAAGAAGGCTGCTCTGGGACAAAAGCAGAGGGCGAATGGGACACAGGGTCTAAAAACAGCAGCGAGGAGGGCGAGTCCTCACAAATGAAACAATGTGAAACAAGTATTAGCTCACATAGCGAAGCTATGTGTCCTACATGGGCTACCAAGGCCGTTTGTAGTTCAGAGCCAAAGCCGATGGGACAAGAGGACAATGAAAAGCCAGTGGCCCAGCTCAAGCACAGTTTGTCAGATTATCACATTGAAGATAAAGAGAATCTGGAAAATAGGTGTTCCCAGCCTAGCTCACCATTTCTTTTCACTGGTCCAGTCAAGTTCAATGTCACCTTACTAAATTATATGGACCCTGCCTCTATGAGCCAACTCAAGGAAGAGCCTTACTATGGCATGGGGAAGATGGCAGTCGGATGGCATCATGATGAGAATCTTGTCACACATTCCCCAGTGGCTGTTTATAACTATAGCTGCTGTCAAGATCAGAAAGGTAAGTAGTTAACGGTGTAAACAACACAACCAATATTCATGCTATAGGTTCATTAGAACACCAAATCACTAATGGGTGTCAGCACTTTGAAATTAATATGCGACTTTGCCTTACATCAATATCCCATCTACTTATCTCATTTGTTTCATGGCAGATCAGATGTGTTTAACCTTGTGCATCTTGGCCCTGCAGCAGCAGTGTGGCATCTGTAGACATGGCCCCTGGTGAGGCGTCATCAGATCCATCTATGTGATAGTGTCGGGGTATTATCAAATGTCACCACCAGCTTGCTGCTGACAGCCTTATCATGAACGTTGCTAAGGGAGATCACAGACATTTGGATGAGCTCTTAACACATGCTCAATAGCGAAGTCTAATAAACAGACTTTATCACACTTACAATCTCATCTAAAATCTTTTCCCCAAGAAATGATCGATGTGCAATTATCTGATATGGAATATTGAGCCTGACTTTGATAACTGTAGTGCTTTGGCTAATGCCATGTCTGTTAATTATGAAAGTGCTCTCTATTCCTTGAAAGCACTTTGTATAGAACATGCATACAGAAAACAAAGTGACCTAGGAAAGGAATAAAAGGAAAAGATTTTTTTAAAAGATAAGTTCTATACTGTACTAGATATTCTTAGGATGCACTAAGCACTAATTGCTGCTACATCATTGCTTGCACTGTTCAAAGATCCATGTTAAGCTCCACTTTTTTGTTAGGTTCACACACAATGTAGAGTTCAGAGAATACCAAAAGGTGCAAGTTGCATGAAGCCTGCACTGTGCAGGTGCAGTGTCAACTGCTTTGACATCCCATTCCTGCTCAACACTTCGCAGATGGACTTTGTTCATTGGGCCCTTCTAACTAGAAACACCTGCTTTTAGGTCTGTTTCAATGATTTGTTCTAGACCGTTTCAACTCTGACCCTGTGAACACAAGCTTCAAACACTATCCATCGCACCTTGCTGCTCTGTGCAGCTGTGTCTTTTTTAGTTTGGGGTGACCCTACAACAGGAAAGTCTGATCAGATACAATGACGTAAATAAGTATTTGGACAGAATCTATTGTGCATGTTTATACTGTGCTCTTATAAACATGAGAAAAGTCTGTAATTTTCTATTAGATGCACTTCAACTAGACACAAGATATAGGGTTAGAAAGAAGAAAGACAACTTAAATAGCATGTTAAGTTTTTTAAGGAATATATTTGTATATTGTACAAAATTGTTGTGATCCCAGATCACTCTTCATGTCATTGACCAGGTCGTAGTTGTTTGGCTATTGTAGAGGAGCTCATCCCGGCCTTGGGGAGTTCCACAATTTTGTCCCTGGTGTCTTTAGCCAGCTCTCCACCTTGTTGGACAGTGCGCAGTCTGGCAGATACAATTAACAAGTTGAAATATTATGAGGAGAGAGAGCTTGAAGTGAAACGAATCTCTAAACTAGTAATTTTTGACAATTATTGTGCAATTTTAGCAAGTTTCAGGTCAAACCCGTCACAAACTGACTCATACCTCACTATAGGTATGATAGATCATAGTGCCCCAAACAGAACAGAAACAAGCTCAAATAATTACAGTACATCTTGTCTCGTTTCGTACACTGTCCGACATTGTTGTGATGCAAAAGCTGGTTCTACATTCTTGGCCTCGGACTGTTTCAGCTGTAGTGAAATGCATTGTTCTAACCCACTCTCATCCAAAGGAATCTGTCTTGAATGAGTGTTTTCCGGCACCACGATGATCCTCCATCATTCCCAAGGCCTGAGGGAGTGCTGTCATTAGCCGGCTCTCAGCGCACAATGGCTGGAAATTAAGTTACTATTTATCCGTGCTGAGCAAAGGAAAAGGCAGCTGTGGGGCAGAGAGGCCCAGAAAGACTTTAGTATTGATTTTTCTGAAGGGTGTTGGCCAGCCCAGCCAAATCTTGTTTTCTTCATGTGCCTTGTAAGAATGGAAGGAGAAGAGAGAGCAGAGAAAGCGGTTACAGAGACAGGAATATCAGAGCTGACCAGCTGACCAATTATACACTCTAAATAATATCAGGGGCTTTTATCTCGCTCTTTCCACTTGCACTAGCATAATGATAGCATAAAGATCCTGTACTTACAGCCAATGTGATCACAAGAACATATATTACATTTGCTCTGCTAAGTGATTTTTACTCAGACAATGGCAGACATCTTCTATCCATTGTAAAAGTGGTGTGGATTAAATCATAACACCTTTTACTATTTAAAGTGCTACATATTTGATATTGATATTTTTCTTCTTTTTTTTCTGTAAAGGTCAGTAGTGTTGCACATGTTTATCTGGAGAGCACTTAATCCTATTGCATTACAACAGCAAAAGTAGTAAAAATAAAGAAGTGTTACTTGGTTTACGTGGTGCATAAAGTTTATGGTCTTTCATGCCCACTTTAGGTCACTGTGTATGAAACTGTCTTCTCTCTGGCTAAAAATGAATATAAATGTAAATGACAGAGATTCCAGTGAGTTGGGTGCTTTGTGATTGACAGGTGAGAGCAGCGAAGGAGGCAGCAGCGAGAGGTCCTTCTGGAGAATCGGGCTGAAAGTTGCCTGGGACATCCACACCCCAGGCCTAATGCTGCCACTCGAGTCTGGGGACTGTTATTACATGAGAGGTATTCAAACACACAAACATGAGCAATGCATGCACATTTTCAATATCTTTGTAAATTGCCAGTTGTTTAAACTGAGTCCAGGAAAAGAAAGGTGAAATATTTGATGTTGAATTTGCTGTTTAGCTATTAAATATTGATTTATGTATAACAAATTTGTTGTTACTCTAGAAGCAAATATTAAGAGACAATTTAAACTGATGTTATTGTTCACAAAAACATGATGAAATGAGAAATTATGACGCATAAGGTGCAACATTTAAATTATTTTGATTTGGTAATTTCTTTCAAAAACATACTTTATTTGACTTTTTACCTACTTCGCCTTACTTGACACCACATTGACTTGGTATTTGCCAGAATGTGATGATGTGTCTGAGTGAGCTGTGTGCTAAAGAAACCCTCTTTTAGCTTTGACATGGAACTTTAAGGGCCCTTGTAATGATGTGTGGAGAGGTTAGGAAAATGTTATGTTTTTGAAGTTTTGACTCAGTGCTGACTAAGAGGACAAATGATCAGTCACGCGAGTGTAAATCATAGATTAATGCATTGGACTGCACGGATAGACGCCTCGATCTAGCTCTCTTTGACCCTCTTTATGCTTCCTCATTATTTTGTCTAAGTGTGAGGGCATATATCCACAGCAGAGCAGCTGGAAAAGTTCAAATGGATAAGCAGTTAGGAAGTTAACTGGATCTTAAATTTATTGTTTTATGGGCAGCCTGTATGGTTTCAACATATGGGAGAATATTCTGTCAGAATGTATATGGTATCACAGTTGCACCAGTTTTGTTCAATGTGTTGATCCAACAGATATCTTACTAAGAATTTAGTCTTTTCAAATTTGGTTAGTTACACAATTAATTATACATAAATTCAAGCCAAAGACACACACAATTCGCACCTAATTATTCCTACTTCTAGATGATTTTTTTTTCTCCCCTGTAACATTTTATTATGACATGGGAGATTAACCTACTATGATGTTGAGAATAGACTGTGTTTTCTCAAAGATGCATAATCCTTTATCTGCTGCCTCTTTTAACACAGACCACTGATTAAGATTTAGCTTGTATTTTACTTAACATTTTCATATAGATTATCTTAAGGACATGCTTGCATTTACACAATAAACTGCCCCAGAAAAATGACATTATTAAAATGGTCAATACTACTCCACATTTCTTGGAAAAGTATTTAGCTGTAATTACTTGAGTCCATTTTATTATCAAAGTGAAATATTTGGCTGTATGGCTAAATTTGTCTTTTTAGAGCACTATAAACCACCTTTTCCTTTGAGACTAGCAGTCTTTTTATGTCCTCAATTGAAGACATAAGAACACTCCACCAAGATATATTGCACCTGTATTCCAGTGACATACACCCCATCATAAGTAGTTTTGTAGTATTGGACGAAAAGTACAATTGCATATAACCATAGACACCATAATATCTTTTTACCACAATTTGTTGCCTACTGCCCCCTTTGAACTGCTAATGTCTGAGCTCCTGGAGGCAAATTGAATCACCATCATTTCCACCCAAATGGAATTTCGGTGGTTAAAAAAGAACAATGCAAGTCTTGACACTGGGCCTGTTCAATAATCTGATTTCCAGCTCCGAATGCACGTGGGGATTGAAGCAAAGAGTTGACCCAATATATTTAAAAGCCTGCTTCCTGGAAAAGGAGGACAAGTGGCAGCAGGCGCAGGGGTTGAAAGAAAGATAAATATTTATTACAGTTATCGAGTTTGCCTCTACTCCCTCCTGATCTCACTGACGCATCAGACGCGCCAAGAAAAGAGCAGATTGATGGAGATAATTTGTTATTGGATATAAACAGTTTTAAAGACGCAGAGTAATTCTGCCTAGAGACGTAATCCTTCACAATCTCATCAGGGTGAAGAAAACACCGGCAAGTTGTTTTGTTTGTCACCATCTTTTTTCCTTTCCACCAAACAATAATATCTTCCTTCCAAAGCATTTGGCTGTTTGACTTTCAAATCACAGGCATTAGCCAGTGTACTCTTGCTCAAGGCGGGTGTAAATATGCACATGTGCTGTGAATGACAGCCCTGTCATGGCTAAATTAATTATTGGTATGAGGCAAATAATGGCAGGGCTGCGAAACATCTATACACACAAAGAAACACATGGAGGGATACACTGGAAACAGCAGTAAGGCCTCTGTGTAAAGCCCCTGTGATATTGGACAAATGTTTGCTGGTGTGGGCCTTCCATCTTGACAGATTGAGCACTATCTGGTTTTGTTTGGTAATTAAAATTATGGTACAATGCCGCGCAGTCTATTCGAATCAAGACTGGACCAAGTGCAATCTGTCTGGAAGCACAACATGATTCAGTTGTCATAATCATTCACACTTTATCTGCCTTTGTATTCAAATTTTGATGTTTTTTATTTGTTTTAATATAACTTTTTTTTCTTACATGATGTTTTTGGCTGTGTTTACCAGATGACCTGAACACCACCCATCAGCACTGTGTCCTTGCCGGAGACACTGCTCGCTTCAGCTCCACACACAGAGTGGCCGAGGTGAGAAATCAACACGTCTAAAAGTAGCCAGTATGATGTCTGGTCATTTGGCCTTTGTAATGAGGTCAAAACCTTGCAATAAAACAGCCATCTGTGGCAAATTTAACATTGGTCAGACATAAAACATTGTGACTTTTTGGGTTGTGTTTGTAGTACTAGTAATTTAGACTTGAGTAAAAGTAGCAACTAAACAAATTAAGTTACAATAAATTAAATAGCTTTACATAAAGGTAGAAACTATTAATTAAACACTAAAATGAAGTGTCTTGGGTAAAATAAAGGTAACTTGATATTTAACAAAGCGCTGTAAGTAATCACATTATTTTCTAACACAAGTTTGTTTCTTCGCACCAGTGTTCAAAAGGGACGTTGGGCTATATCCAGTCGCGGTGTCAGGAGGCCCTGTCCAACCTGCGCACAGATCCGGAGACAGGCTCCCACAGCCTGCTGGCCCTTCTGCCCACTACACTGCAGCACTGTGAGGAGATTCACAATGAGGTGTGTTCACATAAGCCAACAACTTCACCTGTGACTCTACATGTGTCATCGGACGTGAATGTCTTATGAAATAGACTACAAGTTTACAGCTTAAACAAATCGTGCTATTGTGTGTGTATATATATTTGATTTATTGGTTTAATATAGTTTTAGAATATTATTTTGCATTCAAAGAGAATAATATCTTGAGCTCTTATAGAGTATTGTAATTGTCATTTAGTATATTGTGTCTTATTTTTGCAAGCATGTTCTGTTATTGGAAGATTTCAAACTTCCCTTGCTTTACCTACACGGTTGTTGTTACTCCTGGTAATGCCTCCAATATGAAGTCCAGGTTGCTCTAATTTGTCCTGGCCTGTGATGGATTGCAAGGCAATAGTCTCTCCATATGTTATCTAAAGATGGAGTCATGACCTGCTCCATTCACAAACCCCTTTTCACACACAACAATGAGTGATGCTGGCTTGGGATTCTGAGGGATAGAGTGAGGTTAAAAAAGAGTAACACGAAGGCCGTAACCAGCCCCTTGTGCTGGCTTGCCACAGGCCAACAGTTAATGTACCACTTCACCTCTCCCCTTTGCACCCCTGGGCTCACAGCGCACATCTTGGATGATGCTAGCACCCAGACCCACAGCAGGGATCCATGACAGATGAGCCTGACGTAAGGTTGTTTAAAGGTTGTACAGCTATTAATTATTCAAAACCTCCTAATAATAAGTGGAGTGGTGTCAGGAGGAGCACAAATCTAGCTAGGATTGCATGTTGGCCTGTGCCACATAAGGCTGCTTTATTTATTTGCTATTTATAAAAGAGCAGGTGTGCCTATGTATGCGCAAGTGTTTAAGTAGGAGGGGGGCTCTCTGGGGTGCAGGCTTACCCTACCTGGCACTCGTAATGATCGATGTGGCCATTTGTTGTGAGTTGCCCACGAGAACGAACACCCACTTAAATGATGTATTGTTGGTGGAGTTATTTATGATGGCGGCCCACTTTGGTGCTTGGCGGGTGCATATTGCGCAGGTCGTGTTTGACATGGACAACCAAGAAGTGAACAAGGCTGAGACGCACGAGCAGACTGACCTGAACAGCACCTTATGGGCCATTCCTTAAGAAGTGCTAAACAGCCAGATTGCACCTGGTGACATGCCATGGATGCAGTGCAACATGGTGAAATGGCAGGGGGAGGAGGAGGAAACTTGTCCCTGGATGTGAACAGGTCTGATGATGAAAAAGTGTGCTTGAGGAAGTAGTAGAAAAATAGTATCTGATGAGAGTCATCCTCAGAACTGAAGAAAACTCCTGATTCCACCTGTTTGTTAAGCAGACTGTCTTACACCTCCTGTCCTAGGTGCTAAGGATGGAGGGCGTACCTTTGCATTGCACACGGCCCCCATGTGCATGTTTGCCTTTGAAATGCTAATACCTGACGCAAATGTCTTGTCTCATTTAAAGCCACTATGTCACTTCCCAGGTGGGTGTGTGACAGAGTACCCTAAGGACCCCTCTAATGATGCTAGTCCCCAACAGTAAATATTGAAGGGAGGGACGCTATATCCCACATGTTCAGACTGAAAGTAAACTGTGGTGAAACAGCAGTGTCTGACCTTGTAATGTTCTGTTTTAAAGTCATAGTATGTCTCCAGACCCTCAAGTCTAGTCTTAAGAACACAAGCTGAGTGGTTTTGGGTTCTCTTTGAGTACATACAGTATGTATACAAACATTAGATATTAACAATTCAATAATTTTGAACATCATCGTGCTGTATTACAAACTGCAGAGTGAATAAATAACTATGCATACTATAGATTTGTGAATTAGCTGTATCATATATGAAATATTTATCAAATGAAATATTTCTTTATATCAAAATATTAATATACTTGTGTGGCTTTCTGCTGCGTCCATATGTATGTCATTCACCAATGAAGCTAAATTAACATTAGCCATGCCCCGTATGATCCATGTGCTGGATTATAAGCCAATAGCTGTTGTTTGTCATGTTAAGAAAAAATAATAATTCTTCGTTCTTAATAGTGTTTGCCTATGTGACATCCACAGTGGCAGTTTCATGAGTAAAAATGTTCGGATTTTCAGTGAGTCTGGGGGGCCACTTTTCCAGACTGAAGTGAGAGAAAAAGTAAACAGAGGAGGGCAGAGTGGGATCGATCCTATTCTCATCAGTTCCCACCTCAGGGCTCCGGTCCGGAAATTGATTTGACCTGCTGTGGGAATACTGTGAAGGTTTGGAAAAAATGTGCCTCATTAAATGGAGAAAACGGGGTTTGCTTGCTTTAACTCCAGAGATGCCGTGGCGAGTGGCTGTCCGTCTAATGTGGGCCTAATGTGTGGTTAGTATGTCCATCACCTGTGGAGATGACAGCAAGTGCCGCAACGGAGCCACTAGTTTTCCTCTCACACTCCCATGCCGTCTGAGAGAAAAACTAGCCCTAACAACCCCACTCTTTTTCACACCTGTATTCGATCTGTCTGCAGGGATAAGATGGCATTTAGTTTGGGTTTCTCTCTTGGTAACGCACAGCTGGGTGGCCAGGCTCCAAATGCCACAGTGGCTGCACTTCTCTGTGGCTTGCTTTGGGTTGGCTGTATCGTTGCACAGTAGGGGACAGGCAGCCATGTCAACTTAAAGTGGAGACACAGGTCAGACTCTCGTCACTAAAGGACAGGCGGACAATCAGAGGGATAGTAGGAGGACAGAAAGAGGGGAAGGGGATGTCCGATATCGGCGCTGCGGTCTTTGTTGTGTGTTTGAGCTGTAGTGATCGAAGGGGAGTGGATTTGGTGAGTATTGAAGGGACCATAAAGGATGACATTTCTTTGAAGGGTGGCTTGTATGGAGTGACTGAGGGGCTGCTGAGCACTGCCACTGGCTGTGTATTCTTCCTGACATGCCCCAGTCCTTGCATGTCATCCCCGCTGTGATCAGAGCATTTGAAAGCAAATGGCATGAAGATTCTGTGTAGTGCTTCAACCAACGGTTGCCACTGTTGTGGAGGTTTTTCAGTTTGGGTCAACTATAAAGCAGGAGTCTACACTACACTGCGCTATATTGAGTCTATAGATCAGCAATTTAAAAGTTGTGAAGACAAGTTTATGCAAATTTGTGTGCTCTGATGGTTCATTTCCTAAAACATTATGAAATCCAACTATCTGGTAACTGACCCCCAAAAAATTATTATAGTTGAAATTTATCAGTAATAATAACAATAACACAAAGCAACAATGGCAGAATGTTGAACCTTGTTGTGACATTTTGGCAGCTCCAGAAGGGATTTGCTCTGCTTTGTTTCTTGCAGTAAACAAATAATTTTCACAAATAACAATAGCTCTCTTTGTCCTTTCTTGATACAAACCCCTTTATGAAAGTGGATTCTGTGTTGTACAGTTGTCTGCGTCAGGCAGAAATGCAGCGTGCATTGTTTTGGGTGGAAGATGCTTTGTAGGACGTTTTGGGGGTGGGCAACTACAGGCTTTACTTTCCTGGTGTCGGCAATTGGGGCAATCTTTGACACACAGAGTTACAGTGGCAGGGATACGTAGATGCTAACAAAGGGATCACACACCTGTGCAGACAGATACACTCACACGCATGCTAGTGCAGTGGCATAAACATAAACATGCAGACGCAAAGACGCACTTAGCGACGAGATAGGCCACACCTGGCTACATGAGGCATCCTTGCGAGGATTAAATCAGCACTTCAAAAGCACAGGAAACAAAAACACTCCCAGCGGAGGAGCGGCTCAGCGGCAGAGACTGTCATTTCCAGACGGAGCAGGAAAAGGGAAAGAAAGGGAGGGATGAAGAAGAGCTGAGGAAGAGGAGGGCGGAGTTTTCAGGTGTGCTCTGTCTGGGGCTGCCAAATGTGTGTGTGGACTTTGGTTAACTACCCTCCATAAGCTGACCAACTTTATTCACTGTTTCTGAAAACTGATGCTGCATTTTTCGGTGCATTATAAATGGTGTTAAGTGTGATAAAATATGATCAATAAATAATACCATTAATATTATTTCTTTATATAACCTATCTTATAGTTAGCATTCTCAAAGAAACTTGCATCAAATTTATAACGAATGTATGAAAAATATGATTTCCCAATAAAAGATCAAACAGTCAATTGTTCTCATCTCATATATATATATATATATATATATATAATATATATATATATATATATAATATATATATATATATATATATATATATAAATCTATATAGCCTACCGTAAGTACAATAAATATTTTTTTTATTAAGTTTTGTCATTTTTGCTTAATTTTAAATAAAATCTGCTACAATTAAAGTATAAAGTACAAATAAAATCCAACAAAACTGAACAATCCCTCTGTTATAATATACTTATGCTAACATTTCTGTATTTTTGGGGTATATTCACACAGGTGGAGTTTGAGTGGCTGCGACAGTACTGGTTCCAAGGCCGGCGCTACACTCGTTTCTGCAGCTGGTGGAGCAGACCCATGGAGCAGCTGGAGAATGACTGGAGGCTTATGGAAACCATGGTAGGCCAACTCAGACAGTGTACAGAGACTCAGACATATTAGGATTTTACATCCTATTTTATTCGAACACTGTCATTTTCAGGTTATTGCTACACCTTTACATAAAATTCCTTCACTCTTTGAAGCAAGACAAATAACATAATTTAAATCTTCAATTTTCTTTGAGATTGTTGCTCTAATGCAAACAACCTAATGATCTACAGGCCCAAATCTTCCCTTGAGCAAAATAGTTTTTAAAATGACATGATATATTGTCTAACTTCTTGCTGCAACACATTAAAAAGACTAGAGGGTGTCGTGCCTTTTAATTGAGGCCTCATACAACCTTTAATATGAGGAATGCAGGTATGCAGCTATCAGTCAGACACCACTATAAAGAAATCCCTCACAAAAGACAGGATATTATGATACCTTAGTCACAGACACACTGTACTTTCCTGTGTCTTATCAAAAAGTATGTCCATGGAGGCCTTTAGGAAACAGCAGGGGCACTCTTGCATCACTGTATGGCCTTACATCTCTCCTCTCCCTCTCTCGCTGGCTTTTCGCTCCATGTTGGTCGGGCCCTGCTCCTGCTGTCTCTGGGAGCTCTCTGTCTCTGTCAGTGTCGGCCGCTGAGCAGTAATCACATCTAATGCTCAGGCGGGGATAAAGACAGGAGGCTGGAGGAGAAGTGCACTGCGCGGCTGGCTCACTCTCTCCTCTGCGCACTACAACAGCCTGAGTATATGTGGCTACATGTGTGTGTGCGCGCGTTTGTGTGTGCAGACTGGAGGGGGTTCAAACTCATCTCCTGCTCCACCTTAAGGCCCTCGATGAAGTGTGCAATTTGGACCTGTATTTTGAAAAGGGCAGTGGTGAAGTGTGAGGTCTCTTTTATCTGTCAAATAGGGCAAACTTTTAAACACATACAATTCAAACAACACAAATATTATAGAATAGCCTACATAAAATACATTGCAATAATGTATGTCTTAGATATCGCATATAACATAATTACATTTTAGCTGAATTGTGTTTGGAAGGTAAATAAGCTCAAACTTCTGATGCTTAGTAATTACTGAATTTGCTTCACAAAAATAATTCAGCACATTCCTCTGTACTTCCAATAATTTATTACATAGTAACAACAAAATACGTTATTGAAAATACAGTTTGCTGTTATTAAACCAAATTGAACCATATGTTATATCTGCTATTGATTTATACCAAACTCAATTATTCAAATAGCTTCAAAGCTACTGTTTCCCTGTGCACAAATGCATATTGAACCCGCACAAAAATGATAACACATGCGGGCGCATAAATATAATGATTCACTATTGTGATGAAAGGCAGCATTATTGCTCTCACAAGCAATATTTACATACATGCATCGACCAAAGGAAAAGCACTTCATAGATGTGACTTATAGATTTTTTTCCTCTCATTGCTTTGGATAGCTTGAGCTACTGAGCCATTGTTAGATTAAAACACAAAATCTATGATCACTTTTAAGCATTTAAAGTGTATTATTACATCTATGTTCTCTCATATTTTACATTTTGGGACTGGCAACTGACAGCATAATTCAGGAAAACATCAGCGCCTTGCTAAGTGCGTATGCTGTTTATTTTCATTCAATTTTCGCTCTCCTCTCGCCAGCAGAGTTTATTTTAATACTAGCACCGTTTTTTGTTGTTGTTGAATTTGATTTTATAAAGGGTATTTTAAAATACTAAAAAAATGTGTCTTCAATAGAGTTTATAAAATTACACAGTTTTACTGAGACTGTAGCAATAATAATAATAATAAACACACACACACACACGTCTTTTCCTGCCAAAATAGTAATACTGACAGCAAGTGCCTTTATTGTCATATTTAGCACACAGCGGTATGGGATGCAGGGGCCTATGTATGCATTTGTTAGTTTGTTGAAAGAATATTGAAAGATGGGGGGCAGGCTCCTGTTTATGGATACTGTCTCCCTGGGCTGCTTCCCTTCAGCTCAGCCTGTTGTCATGCAAATGCTCACCCTTCCATTTGAATGACATTCTGATAAAATGCATCAAATAAATAAATGAATATCTTGGACAAAATAGGACCACTTGGTCTCTCTCTCTCACCATAACGGGTATGATGGCAGGTTTTAAACAAAGGCCTTCTGCATAATGTGTCTGTAAGTACGGGAGGTCTATAGCCTTTACCTTAAAGGTTCTGCTCTCCCTGGTGAATGTGGGTGCTGAAGTCGGTTTAGAAGCCTCCATCTTGCCTCCTTGCTTTCCCTCAGGACACTGCTATCACCATGATCATACACTGGTGACATTTCTTTAAACTAGCAACAATGAATAGCTTCCGCCTGAGTGACAAAAGACTTAGAGCCTTGGTTTTTATGCAGAATATTTTAAATACTGGCGTGGTATTTTTTATCTCCTCAATGCGGTGGGGAGAACGACAGCGGTGGGCCTTACAGTTTTTCTTCCCCCGTCCTGTATGTTGTGTGTGTGTGTGTCTATGCGCTCTATTGATGTTAATGTATGCACTTGGCTTGACTTTAATTGATTTAGCCGTGCCGCTTGCACAGTACAGCTCTTTCCCTAATTTGTCACTTTTCTGACTTCTGTAGCCGATCATCCCGCAACTTCAAAAGCCAGCGCGGATGCAAAGAGATTTCAATGTACGCCGTCTCTCTCTGGCTCTCTCCTTTTCTCTTTATGTTTCTTCTTTCTCTTGTTCTTTTCCTCAGTTTCCTCCTCATTTGACAGGAGAACGTGCCTCCTCGATGGAAACCTTTTCAACGCGTATCAAGGAAATTAATCTACTTTCATAATAAACGGGATCAGCACACATGAATACATTTGTATACTTCAAGATGTACAAAACAGGAAGTAGTCTCAAGGCCGTGTCTCCCTCTGCTATGTGCACCCAGCCTGTCACTTTATGTTTTCCAATGGTTTGGTCATACACCTACACATTTACGCCATGACATATTTTCTCTTCCTCATTGTGTGACAAATTGTAGACTCTCTGATTTATAATAGAGGCGGGGTCTTGCCGGGATGCGCTTAGTGACCATTTCATCTTCGTCTCTCACTTTAATAGCAGTCTGCGGGAACATTCTGGGGCTGCTGTGGAGGGATGCACTGCAATCATACACTGACTAGCCCGGTGCCATCGATAGCTGATTAGGTTATTGACCCGGTGTGTGAAGAGTGGCTACGAGGGAAGCAGGAGGGGCGTGCGTAGTAGGGACAGACTGTAGACACATGAGGAGGTGGGAGGGCGAAGAGGCTTGTGTGTGTTGGGCTGGGGGGTCAATGTAAATGTTATTGCCTTGTGAGCTCATTTGATCAAAGTCCTGGAAAGGTTAAGCGAATCCAATCTGGTTTTGTATGGCAGAGTGGAGACACAGGCGCTAGGGAAGAAACCCCCAGGACGGAGAATGGATTATCATATTGGCGTTGGAGTAGCAGGGGCCTCCGACGGACAGTTTACCCTGCCCGTAATGCGTTTAGACAGCAATTGGCCTTAATAACCTTTATTGACTTCAGCGGGTCAGTGCCAAGAATCTAATTATCAAAGTGTATCAATTTCATTGGAGTTTAGAGTTGCAGCGCTCAAAATAATTATTTTAAGGTCGGGCTGGGGCAATTAATCCCCTCTCCACTTATTTGATGGCTTTGTAAAACATAATAAATGTTATGGTTTCTGGTGTGCGCTTCACTGTAAATAATTTCAGAGAGCATTTTTTGTAATGTATTATTTGGGGAGCTTGCCATATTGATTAGATTAGAGGAGAAAAAGGGCAGTTTGCCGGCAAAAAGGCCACAGCTGAATCATGTCGAATAAGTTTACCAGCATATTTTCTCTCCTTCACTCGCTGTTTTACTCACATACTCAGGCAATTTTATACCCACTTTATATGCACACATGGAAGCCAGATTAATTATAACTGTGAACTAAGCAGTAAACTGTTTAAAGACCCCCTTTTATTGCTCATTATGAAACCATTTATTATGCTCTTATTTTCAATCACACAATGTTTATGCATCATATTGTTTTGCATTTTTAAGTCTATACCATGCAAATAGGCTTATAGATTTATTATATTCTCTGCGGAAAGCAATTGGCACACACAGCGGCTGCGCTGGGTTCTGCACTGGGGGTAGTGCCTTGCAGTTTGTCCACAGTGTGAGTAGAAAAAGTGAAAGCATAACCACACACTAGTTTATCCTTCATTGACAGTCAATACGAGGTGTAACCTGGATAGAAGCAGCTGTTTTTGTTATCGGAGGACATAGATAAAGGCCTAATCCATGCGTTCATTATTGCACAACCTTGTTTAGCTGTGGTTTGCATGCACATC
This sequence comes from Mugilogobius chulae, assembly GCA_038363315.1. NCBI lineage: Eukaryota > Metazoa > Chordata > Actinopteri > Gobiiformes > Gobiidae > Mugilogobius > Mugilogobius chulae. The sequence continues at coordinate 38,964,442 of CM076403.1, read as the reverse complement.
CTATTTAATGAAAAAAGCATGAAAACGAAATTACCCAAAGATTATTGTTATTATTCATTTAAAAAGGAAACATAGCTGATTATGCTTTTTACATTATGCTGCCACTTGTGTTTTGAAATATAAAAATGAATAGAACCATGAGGCGACAGAGATTGCGAGAAAGTGTAGCCGTGCAAAGGTATTTTGCAATTCTCTTTGAAGTCCCTATTGAACAGGGTAAGCTGAATTTTTCGGCAGTGCCTGATAGTGTTGTGCTTAAATGCTTAAACCCCTTTAGAGAATTTTCATGGGCAGATACGCGGTGGCTTGAAGGGAGCGTTTATGTTACCTGGAGCAATGCAGCCTGCAGCTTTGTACCTGAAGATGTACAGCTCCTGTGAATGGAATCCCACAGAGGTTTGTCTATGACAGAATCTCTCCACAACATCGCACTAGCCGGCATGGGACAAAGAGCTAGCAACAGATTTAACCCTGTCACTCCTCAACATAGGACTTAATGTCCACAAACATACAAGGAAGGATCAAGTCGACACCTGGTGGCCTAATAAATATGTTTGTTGTGATTAGTGAGCTACAAGGAATGCTGTTATTTGTTTTTTTAAGACTGAAATAATAATGTGTCATTTGACTTAATTACTTGTTATGTTGTAGTGTAGTTACCAAGACACATGGTACATGCATGGTCCCCTTTAAAATAAACAAATAGAAAAATATAACTATAATAAATATTTGTTTTACAGTTTTTATAATTTTAACAAGTCATACTCTTTAGTTTCTTTATTATTTTAAGTTATTATTTGCTTGTCATTAGAGGCTTTTAAAGAAACTTAGTGTTGTTTCTATATATTTAGTGATAAACAATATATCCAGATCAGTAAGGTACATTATGTTAATGGTAAAACACAAAATTGATTTAAAATTAGTTCTAAACATAAACAGGTCATTAATCTCCTGTTCAAAAATGCATATCCAACAAGACCCGCCTCTTTATTGTAACGTGACCTTAAAAAATAATAATAATACATTAGTTTACTGTCGTTGTTGTCGTTTTTGTTGTCGTTGTTGTTAGAAAGTGGCTACATGTTAATTTTCAACCCAAAAGTTTTACCTGGAATCTGATTTTTTTTGTATTGCAAGTATGCACGTGAGCAGGGATAGGGCATATGTGAAAATGAAGATTTTCTGTGCTTTCAAGTATCCATATCAGTAAGCAGAGAACTCTGTCCTAACAAGGTCAGAAAAGTACGTTTTGCATAACAAACCCCTTTTAACCTAAATCACCCCAAATATTTAGCAATAAAATGTACTCGTAAGTTAAAAAAGAAAAAAAATAAGTTTGTCTTGTCAATTGAATCCCAAGCTGCAGAGAAGACAGTTGAGCATCCACAGTGTCAGACACATACAACAGATGCACAAACAATTGCTTGTAATTGCTCTTGTTGTCAGAGTTGATAGTGTTTTACTATACATTACTGTCTGGTGGAGCACAATGGCCTCCACCGCTCATCTTTTCTGCTTTAACGCAATTCCTGCCGGAGCACTTTCTCATTCGAAATGATTAAAACAATTCATCATATAGTATGTGTGTAATTATTTCTCAATCACAGGATGTAAGTCATTGTCTTGCAAGCTAAGGTGTGGAGAGGTACAGCGTGTTCGCCGTAACAATAGACTCGAGCTGACTTGTTTAGGCCAGAGGATGATTAAATTTGGAACATATTACAGGAACTTAGCCATCATTGACTTTCTGTCCGCCCTATGGCTACAGCGTGTAAACTACCAATAAAACAATGCTGCAGCTTGACGTCACTGTCATTAGCTCATCTTCCAAACACACTCTGTATTGTTATTGTTCACAACTGTCAGCCCGGCTTACACCTTCACAAAAACGGGGCGGGATAGCATTTATTGACACCGGTTTGGATAATTTATTTTGTTTGTGTTGACAGTGTTTTTTTTTTACAGTATCAGCAAGCTTTGAAGGCGGCTTCTCTCGTCTTCTTAGAAAACAAATGAGCACTTTACAGAGACTGATCTGCCTTATCCTCTTAGCCGCTCCCTCAATCCCTGCGTTTATTTATTTACTCACTTATTTACTTATTTATTCATTTACTTACCTCTGTATGGATTTGGTTTGATCCCTCCCTCGCATCTTCTCTGCTCAGAGCTACCCCTTCCTCTATTTCTCTTTTTCTCTCTCATCCTTGGCCCCGATCAGCAAGATAAGGCTTCAGAGGAGGGGAGATAACATCCATTAAAGTGGTAAAGAGGAATTATGGGGCAACCCAGATTAATCACTGCTCGGCTTAATCGCATTCAGCGCGGACGGCGGGGGTTTGCTGCGGGGCCTAGCTTCTTCCTGTGTCATACCAACACTCAGAGAAGATGCAAAGAAGTAGCGTGCGCCTAGAAAAGTGCCTTGATGGTGGGGAAAAGTATAAAAAGATGAAAGCGAGATTTCAAGAGCATCTCGCCGCAAAGTCCGCCCCTCCTGCGGCTGACTACAGACATTAGCGCTAACCGGCTCTTGACATATAATTATTCTAACACTTTGATCCAGGTGTAATTGTTTACTCTTGCAGGCAATTGTGTCAGAGCTGGTGGAAACGGGAAGAGAGAGGAAATTATGACAATGATTTAAAAGCAAAGAAAACAACCTAACCCGCTTCGATGTATATGTTTGCCAAGATGATCACACTGAATATTAAATCTATAATCACAGGTCTTTCATCAGAAACTTTTGTAGGTGGAAGTAGCAATTGTTGCTTTGGATTGCAACACAATCTGTTGAACCAAAGAAAAAAGTACTTAACAAAGCCTGTAAATATCAAAATGTCATATTTAACTCAATAGTAAGTTTTACTAAATGACTGTATTAAGGCTTAGGCTGACATTTGCTTTTACTGTTTTAGGTGTAAATTTTCCAATAAACATCATTTCACAAACAATAACAACCCAAATATCAATAAAGAAAAAGATAATTTAAAACATAACTAGCCTGTGCATGTTCTAAATAAATTGTTAGTGTTACTGTTACATACCTGTGGTGACATTGTGTTGGAAAATGTATAAAAATCCATAGCTCAAATACTAATGAATACCATGAAATATGTATTAAATAATATACATGTATAGTGCATTCTAACTGTGGATGTCTTTAAATTATGGCTAGTTCCTGTAAGAAGTCTTAACATCTAAATAAAAAAAGACAATTTTACATGAATCTAAGCTATGACAGCAGTATAAAGACATCAAGATTTATCCCCCCCCCACAAATGATAATACCTCAACACCTTCCCCTAATTCTTCACAATCACTTGAGCGACAAATGTGTTAAAACCTTCTTTGTAAACACTTATGAGATAAACTAGGTTAATCCGCAGCAAAGACACTGTAAAATTGTTTGATGCATGATAGTCCCCGAATAAAGGCCTGGTGAAATGAGACGATGGCAGCAGCAGCAGGTTTCTAAACAGGTGGAACAGGAGGAGATTAGGATTGGACCACAACACTCAATTGAATCTTGTTTAGTAATAACTTTTAATAGTTTCCATAATAGTATTTAAGGCTGTTTGATTTTGCGGCTTGGCCTATTTGCACCTGTCATAGTTTTTAATCACTTAATTACACCTTACTTGGATGTAACTGCGGTTGTGAGTAGTTATAATGCTTCTGTGACATGATCAGAATAGAGTGAGTAAATCCCTCTTTTAATGCACATTGTATTTGATAATCTATAAGGCAGCTCTGTGTTCCAGGGCGTGTTATGAGTTCATACTCGCTTCATTTTTCCACATCAATACAATGTCAACAGTCTAAGTTTGCATATCATAAAGCATGCTTTAAATGTTCTAACCGATTTCATTCTTAGTCTCCACCCTTTATAGTAGCAACAAAGTGGCTTACAAAACAGCCTACACCTTGGGACATACTGCAGTTGTGGTGAATGTGTTGCAATTAGTCATTCATTTTACTAAGTTGCAAACAAACAATGGAAAAGGCAAAAGTGGATCATTGCTAGCTGTCAATACACCCTGACTGATAGGATTAGCACATTAGCATGCTAAAGTTACTCTTGTGTTTACTAAAAAAGTGTTCAGCATTAGTTGTGGTTAAACTGGAGACACTTTTTCACTCTCTTTTCCTGGAGATCTGATGGGTAGTGTTAAATGGGTGAGATGTAGGACAGTGTAATTAACGCTAGTCCTTTAGCAGACTCCGCCTTGTTCCGCTGGGAGTTCCAGATATAGTGCTCATTAATTCCTATTTGTGTGTAATGAGAGGGTCATGTTGGATGTAATAAATGGCTCTTTTATTTGGGCGAGAGCTGCAGGGCGGCATCCTCTCCTGGCTAACAGTCTCATAAACACCTTTTAGCAGTGCTCATCAGACTCCCTGGGTGGGGAGCGCTCACACAGAGGGAACGTACACTGTTAATGTGAAGTCAGGTGTGCTTAGAGACTCCAGAGTTATTTATTCATAGCTTACTTCAGATGACAACAGTAATAACAAGGCTTAATCACCGTTCTCTGATGATTTGCGTTTTAGCTAAAATAATTGCTTGGATTCTTCATTTCATGACCTGTGGGCTCAAAGACACATGGCAGCACATTAGTAGCCCCCCTTTTATTGCCTTAGTGTACTCTATTCTTTGATAAGTATGGCTTTTTCAACATTCATCATAATTCACCTGAATTACAGAAAGCACAAAAACAAATGACAATGATAAAATTCCCAACTTTTTATCACAACCACACTTAACTATAAGGCGGACATATTGTATAGGTGCACTAGCACTAGTCAAGCCTTTGATTATTGTGAGTTAGTTAGGTCCTTATAATTAAAATGCCAGTTTATTAAATTAACATTATCAACATACAATCACACAAAATATAATTTCTTCCTTATAATAAACACATTATCCTCTGGCTTTAGTTCAGTTATATATTGTCAATCTTCACCAAACACACCTCTCAACATAAAGCAGTAATACAATTCCTCTAAATAACATTTTTCTTTTAATCCATTTTTATTGGTTTAGCATTTTTGTCGTGTGGCGCAGTGTGAAAAACCCTGAAACTCATGTTTTCTTGAGCAAAAGTACTGGCATTGGCCCAGTCAGCAAAAAGCTTTTAGTGGCAGGAGAGCGAGACACTGATCGCTATCTGCTATCATATTCAAATCTTTACACACTTTCATACACTGGGGAGTGAGAGGGACATCTACTTCCTAAAGGAGCTTGAGTGTCACACTGATCACAAACGTCTGTGTTCTGCTTCGTCTTCATTGTAAAAAAAATTAGGCAAGAGCACCTTTCAAAGCTTCCTGTGATGGATGATGTGTGCATTCATGCCAGAGCGGAGAGGGTTATGCTCAAGTTTATTTTAAATATAAATCCCATGACCCAGTCGACTGCAGGGCTAATGCAGTCTAAGAACTTTTATCCTTTTGGGCTAACCCAGTCTGCACTCTTCATGGTTAGACAGGGTCAAAAGCTTTTGCGAGGAATTGGCCAGTGAATACTTATGTGATATTTGTGAACCTATTGGACTACCATCCAACAACAGATTTGCCTTTTCTTCTCACCACCAAAGGGGTTCCTAACAAAGGCCTTTGACTTCTGCTTCATTTGACCCTGTGGAAAGCATATGTCCCTCTATCTAGATTGTATTCTAGCCAGAAGATGGAGTGCCATCAGGGCCCATAGAAAGCATCCCTGCCCACTTGAGTTGTTACAATACCTTCAAACAAAATCACTTGTCAGGAGTCTTCGCTTTTTGGGAGGGTCCTGGCCCCTCTACTCCTTTGTTACTTCAACCATGTTACTCTGATGTTGCAGACACATTTTTCTAATGTTTTACACTCCATATAATCTACTTTGCCTGGTGAAGCCTATTTTAGTGCTTGACATAATTGATGGGGCTCGTGACCTTGCAGAGGTCAGGCTGGCAGCAAAAGGCCTACATTTGTATCACCACGGAGATGACGAGAACACATTAACCTTAGCACAGCACATACACTGGCCAATCTGTACGTCTTTGTAAGAAACTTGAAGTCATTTGTTTATTTTCTGCACATTATTGATTTCTAGATATCCTTGTAGGAGACTTTATAGATTTTATTGCCCATTTACAGCTGCCATAACTAATAGGTTATGCCAGTAATTAATACTGTAAAAATTTCTGCATGAAAAATTTTTATTGACTTTTTATGACACGTATGGTAAAAGACATGCTGTAAAAACATTTGTAATGGACCCTTAAATTGGAGCTCACAAAGGGTCAGTCAAAGGAAAGCACATAGGAAGTATTGCATTCGAAATACATGTCTTTAGTTATAATCGCCAATAAGGTTTAACAGTCTTTTCAACTTATTACGACTTTTATAATTGTAGGGCTGCAGTGGAAAATCAAGCACACACGCATACACATATGTAAACATATTTTATGATTCCATGCATGATGTCAGTAAAGTGAAAGCTGTCTGAGTCTATTTCTTCTTGGGCTAATATATTTTTTCTCCAGCTTTGAGTCTCCCCACTGAAGCACAGTAAGTTGGAACATTGATATATTGTTCCAGACTGAAAGTAGTCCTGACACAATCATAGCTCCCTAGTTGTTTATATCACTGAGCAGAAACTATCCATTACCTCCAGCATGGTGTGCCTTTCCCTAGACCTGGTCAAACTCATATTGGTTTCTTGTATTGGAAATGAGACTGAGGTGAGACAGACCAAGAGTAAGCAAACTTTACAGAGTTTTGGAACTATAAAAAGCAGAACACAAGCAGAATATTTGCAAAAGCAATTTGTGAAGGCTGAGCACCACCAGTAATGATAAGTAACAGTTGTTTGGTTGATTATTGATCTTGTATTAATCTGATTACATTTAGAGTCACTGTATGTTATGGGCAGGGAACACCTTGAACAGTGGCCACCTCATCCCAGGACAGACAACCATTCACTCCCTCATTCACTCTCTAAGGGAATTTTACAGGGGGGAAACTGAAGTACCCGAAGAAAACTCACGATGACATGGGGAGAACATGCAAACTCATCTCAGAGAGATCTTGAGGTGATATAGTCTGACACCAGAGTCGTACCCATGATCTTGTTGTTGGAAAGCCAGAGCTCTAACCACTCTGCTACTGTGCATTGTACCGGGCATTAAACTTACATTAAAACCATCTTGTATTTATTATATTACGTGTACTTTTACAGCCCTTGTGGTATAAACAGTGTGCTTCCATAATTAATAAGTTTAAAGCCAAAGAACTGTAAACAAAACAAAAATATCTCCATGGAGACAAGCATATGGCGGCCCCATCACCAGAAAAGTTAAATATACACAGTATTCTCAACTTATTCAGATCATCTTTAATTTGAAGTTAAGCTTTCAATGTAGGAACTATGCTTTGGAATGGGACACAGACAAGAACTTTTAGCACTTTAAGCTAAGATCTGCCATGCTTAGAGCACGGTAAAAATGCCAACTTGGAATTGGCCAAATGACCACACTCCAGTGGTTGGATTGTTTATCCTACCTTTTTTGGCAACTGACTTTATATAAAGCACAGGAAAAAAAGTAATTTGTGGTGAAATGCTTTATAAGGTGAGGTAAAGTTGGCATTGGTCTACAATTGCTGCCTTCAGTCTTGAGGGGTTTCCTGTGTGAGTGCCAGGGAGCTTAAGAGCGCTCTGAGGCCGTCAAATGTCCCACTCTGAAGTCAGCGGAGGCATTTCATGGGGTGTTAACTGTTTCTGAGACACTCTGGTGGTCAGCTTGTAGCTCCGTTTATGGAGTGTATAGCTTCAACTTCTGTATCCTTTTTAACCTTCTGCGTTTGAGCCTTTGCTTCTGCTATATGTGACCTGTGTGACAGCTATTCGCTAAACTTTCATGTGATGTGCAGTGAATCGCAAAGAATGAGCAGCGTAGGCTCTTCCAGTGTTGAATGAGTGACATGTTGCTGTGTGATTGAATGGACAGATGCTTGTTGGTGTTAAGATACAGTGCTGGCTCGAGGTGTTAGTGAGACGCCCCAGGCAGCCTTCGAGCCAGTCTTCGCTTTTGGAAGGCAGTCATCAGTCCGACTCTCCACCAGGCAAAATACCCCTCAGCTGGGGTGAATTCTTGTTTACTTGTGCTGCCTATGCACTGCACTGCGCCGGAAATGTTAACTGTGACCCTGTGCGCTGGAGGTGACATTTGGTTAACATGCAATATGCAATGACCATGTAAAAAATGCAATACTACAATAACACTATTCTAATGCACTCCTTGCATCTTTGTTAATGTCTTAAACTTGGTGATATTGTATTTACAGCAAAGAGACAGAACATACTTGCTTGAATCATAATAGTGATTTTAAGGTTTAAATACAAAATTTTTACAACATTGTGTAGAATAAATAATGTTACATTGAAATACTATAAAAATATATTTAAAGATTATTTTTACCTCATGATAATAAGGATGTTGATGGTTTCCATGACACACCTTTCCAGCATCGATCCAGAATAACCAACAAACTCACAGCTGAGGAAAATGTTAATATAACCTTCTTTGTATTGGTAGTAAATTTACAAAGATCAATTTATTACATTGCTCTCCAGAGGTCCTTTTTGTCCCTGTCTTCAACTCTGCAGCTAAGGTCAGAGGGACATCTGCGGTCATCACGCGATGAGAGAAAAGTAGGCCGCAGAAAGCTATTGTCATCAAGGTGTAAATAGATGGAAAAAAGAGGCTGATTAGTAATAACACAAGCTCAGAGATAAAGGGCTGTGGTGTGGACGATGCCTGGCCTGACCAGTAAACAACCAGTGGGGAGTCTAAAAGGCCTGGGGATCAGCCCGAGGCTAAACCTGAAGGATTCTCTCAGCACCAGCTCTTTAAACAGAAGGTCGTACACATGGACTGAACACACACGCATATTTGGGTTGTTTGGTGTGAATATTCTCACAACACTAGCTTAAAAAGAATTTGTTTGCCAATGGCCACTGATTAAATAATGATTCCTGTTGCTTAGTTTTTATTAGTGATGGGAAAATTAACCGGTTTGCATTGAGTAGAAAGTTTGCTTGACAAAATTGTGGTGCATCAGACTTTAGTCAATTCATCTACAATTTTAACAAATATGATGATAATTATCCCATGCAAAGTCTTGCACGCACCCAGATGCGCACAAAAAATATAACTCGATTTTCCAATTTTCTCTGGCTGAAGCTGATTCTGCTGCTATTGCTATTGCTATTGCTATTGCTATCACCAAGAGCAGCTCAAACAGACTGAAATGCTCGCAGACAAGACTGTAAAGCAGCTAAGCTAACACATTATTATTTACAAACATAGTATTTGTTTTACTTCTGTGTTGTCTTCACATAGGCTCAAGAGTTAAATCGAAACTTTGGTCAGATCGGCAGCAGAGCAGAGCTGAATGTATAACTTTTTAACTTACTATGGTAATCAGCCTTGTGCTCTCTCAGGTTTCTTGTTTTTTTTTACAGACCTCAAACACACACACAAAAATAAATAAATAAAAAATAGTAAAAGAGATATCAGCTAAAGACTTTGTTACAATGGAAGTATAGCTGCAACAGTAGCAATTTAAGACAATATTTTAGTAATAGTAGTAGGAGCAATTAAATGTATAATTGTATTTATGAAAGCTTTTAATAATTTAGTTTTCAATAAAGTGAATTTATTCTCAGTGTATATTTGGAATGACTTGTTTTTATCGTAGGGGTTTTAGGGGATTTAAATTTGTATGATCAGAGGTTGGCTTGAATCAGCTTGCATGCTTCATTTTAAGAAATGTGTCTTAAATACATACATTGCATTTCTGCGTGTATCGAGATGCACATCGTATGGGACAAAGATCTTAATACATACATTGCATTTCTGCGTGTATCGAGATGCACATCGTATGGGACAAGATCTGAGATTCACATCACTTGTTTCTATATTGTCTTTTTCCTATTGTTTTTAGTGTCCTCACAGAATTTGTGTGCATCGATGTATTCTACCAGTGCTTTTACAGCAGTGTTTTTGAATTTACTCCAAACACAACCCATATGGGAGTATTAGACACCAAATAGCCCAAATATTCTGAAGTGAACAAGAAAACATGTGTTTTGTTTCCTGTAATACACTTGTGTTTTATTTTTGATGGTTAGATAAATATAGATGATTTTTGTTGTACTCGTTGCCATTTTTAAAGCCACTTTCTTTTGAAGAGACAATGGTCACTGACATAGGAACAGGTGGAACAGTAGGCTATCCACACTTACACCATTACACAGGCAGTTCTCTCAGAGTGAGCTGGTGGTAGACACTGAATACACTTTGTGCTACTTCCTACGCCTGCCAGTCACACAGAGAGGACAAAAGTTTGATCCAAAGTGAAAGGTACAGTTCTCATAGGAAGTGTATCCAGCTCTGGTCACTGTAATCTTTGGTGTCTCCTCAGAGTCAGGTGTAATCAGTCACACTTTGCCACATATTTGGACATTTCCTGTGTGCGGAGGTAGAAGTAAGCATATTACTCTGTCTGCAAATCAGACCACTCTCCTTTAGAAACACACACAGCCAATCAGACTTATCTTCACATGAATTAAGACAGACAGTTGGATTGTCAGAGAAAAAAAGATTTAAAAAGAGGAAGAAGAATTGAAGATTGCCTTACACTGTGAATTTTTCCTTCTGTTTTGAAAGCGTGTGCATGGGGGGGCTATGTTGGAGCGGGTGACTGTTAATGGCAAGAAATGAACGCTCTTGACTGGTGGATGTGACAGAAAGAGACTGTTCTTAACAAGGCGTCAGAGTCCGTCATAGCTACACATCCATCACTTCTTAGATGCAGCAAGAAGGAGGAAGAGGAGGGGTGCATTTAAGGATATTCAGAGAGAAAGAGCCCGTGTGAAGGGTAGAGAAGAAGACGAAGACAGAGACGGCAAGGGGAAAAAAGAGGGATTTGAGTGTGGCTGACAGCGTTGCATTTAATTTGGACTGCCAGATCCTTTTTCATTTGACTTCCTCTCAACAGCTTATAGAGGCTGGGGAGGACTGGAGGGTAGGGTTTGCCAGGATGTCTCAGATTAGGGCTGATGTGCCACGTCACACTTTAAGCCGGCCTGTAATTCATGTTCAACAGGGGGATACTCACACATTACACTGCACTGTGCAGGACGCGATTAATTGACTCACACTCTAATATTTGGTAATTTGCCCGTCCTCTGATGTGAAACTGACTTTATACTAGACTTACTGTATGTCGCCGTTCCAGGGATGTTATAATAGTCTCCGAGCAGGGAAATCTTCAAAATCCGGATAGAAACTCATGGATGGCAGTCACTGTTGGCATGATAGCTGATTAGTTCTCTCACCACACAGCAAAACATACTCATATTTGATTTCTGGTCCAGGTAGGGCCTTAATATTTGGAATGATTTGCACGTTCCTCCAATGTTTGGGTGGGTACTCCGAGGTCCTCAGATTTCTATTACATTTGCCTCCCCCTCCTGAACAAAATCTGTAGCCCAAACCCACAGTCACCTGCAGTTTCTTAGCCCTGCGGGGCTAAAGGATGGTCAAATGAAGAGCTAAACTTTGTTGTTAAAAAGTGCACATTAACCTTATCTTTATGGGGATAGATACTGTTATTTGTGGATGATTGATTGATATCATTTTCTGATTACAAGGCCTTTGTATATATTTTTGTATTCATTAAATTTCTCACCAATTATTTTCAGCAATTATTCAAATATTCTAGCATTGACACTTGATTGAGCTGCATGTCAAGGACATATCAAGCCCCGAGCTGTCAAAATTGTCTTAATTCAAAACTTGTCAGAATTGATATACTTTTGTATCTCAGTACAATTAATGCACCCTTGTACGCCTTTTTTTTTTTTCTTTTTTTTTTTTTAGACAAATCTGTTTCTGGCATTGGTGGAGGATGATGGAAGAGCAGGGGACAACCGGCGGGACATGGCAGAAACCTTACTGTCTGCCTTGACAGACAGACACCAGCAAAGACAGACATGGAGAGACAGGTAACACTTTGTACCACCGATATTTCCTTACACGACACATTCTGTACTTAAATGTTTAACAGGCATAAAACAGTAATAGCTACTTCTTTAGGCATCACCCCATGCAGTTCATGAAAAGTAATTCCATTTCAAGAAGGCTGAAGATGCAATATGTAGCTTTTTCTGGTAGAAGTGCTAGTCATATAACCTGGCTATGTATTAAACTCTGATTTGAGTTCTTTCACATTATACAACTGGAACTTCCTCTGATGAAAATGTTCAGGTAAAGGTGGGACGTTTAATGTTTTTTGTGTTCTGAGCTGATTGGGAGACTTGTCAAATAGTTTGTGCTTAACCAATGACAGCAATGAATTGTAATCACGTATCCAATGTGTGCATGGGACACATTGGATAAGTGTCACACATGGACACCTCTCTGCTCTTCTTTCAAAATGGATATACTCTGTATTTCTTCTAAAATAGAATCATTAGCAGCAGTAACGCGTGCATCCACGTATGCTGCCATCTTTGTTTTGTTTGATTCAGGCGCACTTTGCTGTCGTCTTTGCAACACCCCTCCCCCACTCTCCTGCGGCAATGTGATTGACCGGCACTGGTTCGGACCGGAAACCAATGAGCTGGTGGGTGCCCAGATGGTTTCGCTAGAATTTGTAATTTCACAAATATCATGAGAACCCATCTGGCTTGCCAGGTTACTATGCTTTGCTAGAGTAATTACTCGTCCTCGGTTTTTCCACTGTATAACTTGAAATGCATTTATCTTATACATGTGTTGTTGTTATGCTGTATAAATACAGCATTAAATAAAATAATTGAGGCTATTTGCATGCAGCAAGTGGGGTCACCTGTTACACTGGTGATAGATATCTTTAATGCCATAATACCACTCAAGCCAAACTAAGTCCATCCTATTGGAGACAAGCAGATGACAAATAACCTAGCTCACACCAGATTGGTGTTTGTATCACTCTGAATTGAGTTCTGCACATTATCAAATTGGATAGATTGCAGCTGAAAGTTGTTGGGAAACAGTGTATATGACAAGTATTTGAAACTGATTGGTCAAAGCGTTACAGTGTTTTTTTTTTGACATATGTAGTTGAAAGGAAAAATATGGACACCTTTTCTGTCCACAAATGCATAAATCTCTTCTGTATTCACGTTTTAATACCCCATAATTTTGCAAAAATAGTTCAAAGTACATTTACTACTATGTTTTAGTTCGAACAGGCACTTGTGATTGGTTAGCTATTACTGACGGTGGCAGTCTTTGTGAAAATCACAAATGTCACTAGAATTCATCTGGTAGAGTGAGGTACGATACCAAACTTTATAACCATTTGTTGCCCATTTCACTTCCCTTGATGCTTGGCTTTTTTTGGACAAAACATATATTGTGAAATGAAGGCTGACTTGATTTGGCCTGCTTGATGTTTGCTTGTGGTCCATTGGCCTGGCAGTTATCACATCGACACGTGTGTCTTGGATAAGCTGGGTTACTTCCTTCCTCCCAGATAAGAACAGAGAGCAAAGATGAGAACATGAGCCATTTGTGTGTAGAGAAAGAAAGATGGGCCTCACACTAACATTCTGTGTTATTTTAGCTGTTTTTCTCTCAGCAACTCCACCTCAGCTCCAGAAGAAAACTCACAAAATGAAATGTATGTAAATCCACATGTTTCACTATCAACAGTTTTGACCTCTGTGTCACATATGCTCACATTGTACAAGAGAGAAATCTGCAAGTGATTAGGGGTGAATGGAGTCTTTTCTTGGACATACGTGTTATTGTTTGGTTCCATGGCGCCCCACTGTTGCGAGTTGTCACCCTCATTTGACCCTTTTGCAGTCCATCCAGATGAGTCTTGTAAACAGTGTTTTTCCACATACCTTGCTTTGCTGTGTGGATGTCCTTTACCACCCCATCTCTGATCTAGGCCTAACCCTGATAGTGCATTCCAGCTCCAGGTGCTGAAAGCTACAAACCATTGCACCCTACAGATACACACCCTCCTGCTATCTTCCACCACCCACAATGCAATGGTACCACCTACTAGACATGTTTAACCAGAGATGGAGCAGTGCCCTCCCTTGAATGCTCTGATGTGCAGAGGAAATGCTTAGTTTGTCAACGGGCAGACAGACGTTTACCCTATCACCAGTGAAAGACTGATTAGATTAGTTTGGGAGGGGGGCAAATGTCTCACACAATGTGTTTGAACTCCAGCTGCTCCCAATATCTCCCCTCTCTTTTAAACACATGAAATGTCTGGCCAAGCCTCCAGCATCGCTACTCACAAAGAAGCTGAGGGTCACACTGTCAAGTGGCTGTCAACAGATAGCATTAAGCAAAACAAAACACATGGTTGTATGCAATGTTAATTGAGACTTACTGATAATGATTAGATGTGTTCAACGGATGATGACAATTGATCTAAAACTAACATATTTTTAAAATACCTTCGATCATTAACTAGTTAGTCTGTGTCTCGTTGTACTGTTTGAATTTGTTAGGACTGGGTAATACTATATGGCTATAATTTTATTTTGCTTTGACTGAATGCTTCTAATTCTGTAAAAATAAAATAATAATAATAATATATGCTGATTAATTTTCCCCATTTAATAACTGGCACCATAATGATTTCTTTCCTACACACAAATGCATGCTTTTATCATTAAGCACTCTTTTCTGAGGTTCTTATTTAGCGCAAAATAGTTGCAAAAACCGTGGAACATAAAAAATAAAAGATGTATGATTGATGGCTTTAGCTTGCGGCACATAAACATAAACAAGCAGCACTGATTGATTACATTTCTGGCTGACTTTTGTTTCTTAAGCACCGGTTAAAGCTGTGCACTGGAACGTGGCTCTGCCTGCTGCTGCTGCTACCTCTGGGGCATTTTTAACACTAGCAGGAGCACAGAAGAGAAGAGAAATTGGACCTGGTCAACTGTGTTTTTTTTTTCTTCCCTCTGACTTATAGCCACTCAGAGTGAGTGATGCTGTGACTCTCTTGCATGCTGCAGTGGTCCATTCATTCATTCCAACAAAGTTATGAGAGCTTTTTTATTCTTATGAGCTTTTCTGGTAACTGGATTTTGCCGATGCACAACGCACGTCTTTGATAGATGCTGCCCTCTGTGTCCCTTCGGTATACGCCTTGTGAGCACCATGGAAATAGATGAATTATTATGTGTGTGGTGATTGGTCTTTCGAATTGAGCCACACAGGAAGCAGTCCAGCACAACCTCCAGGGAACAGCTTATGTTGTGCATATAAAATTTTACTCACTTACATCATTATGAATGCACAGAGAACACACTCACACAAAATGATAGTCATAATCATAATTGAATTCAATAGAAAAGCAAAAACTATTAGACATGCATTTTTACTTACTTTTCAGAGAAATTTGCTCCTGAGTTGACCTTTATCCAATATTAGCCACTGAAGCAGCCCATGCACTGACCATCAAAAAAGCACAAAATAAAAGCTTTGTCACAGGCAGCGAGCAAACACTGAAGGGAACAGCTGTGAGTTTTGTACTGACCATGCAAACTGCTGTAGGCTTTGTAAGGTCATTATATGATAATGAAAATCATTACAGAATTACATGGGGGTTTAGGACATGAGAGCAGTGGGAAGGGGAGGGGATGGCCACATTGGGTTTGATAAATGGACTGTGAAGGTGCCCATCTGGCCCTCTATGGCTTTCTTTCTGCTCTTTTATCCACTCCTGTCCTTTACTACCCCTCTTTCATTCCTCTCCACTGTTCTCTGTGGATGGGTTTGAAAAGCGGGCAGACCTGTAGTGAAAGATTAACAGAGTGCAAACCCGGCTCACCTCTGAGGAAGAGAAAAGAAGAGAGGGACAGACTGAGATGTTTATGACCCAAAGCGGGGCTTTGTGCCTGGCTTGACTGAGGTTGTCTTCCCCTCTGTCAGTGTGGGCCTGTAGGAGAGTAGGCAGCTTTTGACCCCTTGACTTAGAAAGCGGTTGGACATCTCAGGGGTGTGTGAATCAAGACCTTTAAATATCATGCAAAACACAGATGTTTTGTTTGTTTTTACGGGTGAATAGAGCTGTGAAATGTGATGATCAAACACGTTCTTAAAGAGCTCAATTAAAATAAGAAATCATCACTTCATAAATAAAAAAACACAAGTTGGTATGAGGCAGCTCACAATCTCTTTTAGGGCCTGAAAGCATTCCAAATGGTCATGCATTAGTATGATGGTTTGTCTTTCTTTCAGTGTTTCTTTAACAACTGTACATTCAGTGCATGTGTTGTCCTACATCTGTTTTCTGTGATTATAACTTTTTTTCCATTGTTGGGACTTAGTGAAGGCTTTATCCCAAAACAAGACAATGTCAGCTGACAAGACAGACTGAACTATTGGACAGGGAGTCAACAGTTGCACTCATCACTCAACTGTCCAGTCTGGCCTTTGACCTGCTTGTCCTCTCTCCCAGTCTGCCTGGCCTTTATGTTTCCTTCTATTGTCATTCTTTTTGGTCCTCACCTGGACAGGGCAAAGTTGCACAAAGACCCAGTCTGTCATCAAAACCCAGGGTCAGCGAAGGCCACTGGAGGCCAGCATATTTAGGCTGAAGCTAGCATGACCAAGAATGACCTCTCCAATGCTATCAACTACCAGTTGTACCCCTGTGGAGTTGCATAGAGACAAGCAGAAAAAGAGAGGGACCTTCAGCACCTTGCATTTCATTCCGGGGGTGGTGATGATTCTTTTGTGTTGTCTCCGACAGACCCACCCCCATTCCAGCACATGGGCTGGAGGTCAGCTGTCCCAGATGGGATGGGGCAGATTGTCAGTGTCATGTTGTCGATGTAATGTTCAAAGATAGACAAAGCGCAGCCTTGTTTTACGTGACCTCTAAATCACAACCCATGAACTCCTCTCATAGATTTTAAAAGCAGAACTGGGTTTAGTCCAAAACTTGTTTCTTCCCAACTGCTAGACTCACTTAGAATTTGGGAGTGTCGTCACACATACCATGTGGACTCTGCAGGTACAAAACTTTGGGAGTGATAAAAAAAAACATCACTTTGCCTTTAATAATCATTTATTTGTTTGAGATTGCAGATGGCTCCCTGTCTGCCATGAATCCAGAAAATATAGGTGAGCAGAAGGTGTAACCTAAGGTGAGCGGTTAATCAGATAATCTTTAAGACTGTGGCCCCATATTTCCCTCTACAACACCCTCAACAGCCCCCCTGAGCTTTGTAGTCAAAACCTGCATACTTTGACCTCCAGTTTTTTGCTTGTCATGGCCTTGTTTCTCTTTCCTCAGGGCTTGTTCACAAAAGTAGTAGAAACACCTGTGTGTGGGAGCTGGGGCTTTAGTTGTGTATTTTTTTTCCTTTACTACCATTTTGACAACCATCAACATTAGTGTGTTTTTCAGAAAACAAATAAGGACGAGAAAACAAATAAGGACATATCATCTGTCTCTTTGATGGCTGGCCAGCTTGTAATTAGCACAAGCTCAGTGGTTAGCCTAAGACAGTGTCGTCTAATTTGTCTGTCTTTATCTAAAACATGTCTGTGTGGTCCCGCGACATGTTTCACAGTGCAGTTAGATAGCCTGTGGCCTGGGTGTTTGTGAGGTGTGTGTTTGTGTCTTCTTGATTATAAATTATGAAAGGCTCTCTGATGCATCCACCCCTGTTTAGCAATCAGTCAGTTATGCATGACATTCCCTGACCTCACAGCTGCTGTGTCCTTTTTGCTTCTGGGATGGAACATACATCCAACTTTGATTCTGTAGGAATGCACTTTAGACAAGACAAATGGTTACACTTTTTCTTTTACCTCTACAAGTTGTTGCCATGTAAGCACACACTTTTCCCTTGCTTGGTTCTCAACATGTCAGTAATTAACCATTGAGGTACAAGCTTTTGCTCGTTTTGTGGTTGGGTGTGGGAATGAAAGGCTGGCACAGATCAGTATCACATTCTCTCTTTAACTTTCTCATTTTTCTGAGGTGAGTCATAACTTCATCCTATTGGTTACAGGTTTTAATAGATACCATTTATGATTGCACAGTAAGGCCTTGTTAGGACCACATTGCACTGAGAGAAAAATAATGTCATTAAATGTCCCACAGACATTTAAAGACACATGTTACCTTGACAGATGCCCATTAAATGGTGGCTTTCTTAATATGGAAACATGATTTGTGTTTGGAAAAACATTGTGTCTCCAAGTTTGGGCCTGTTTTACTGGTAAATCATGTGATCAAGACATTCTTTCTGGTCAAGCTAACATCTCAGTGTGCTGATGAGTGGATGTTTTTTGTCTTTTTTCATTGTGATGAACAATTTCAAATCGTAATGTCTTTGGAGGAAGGTTAAAAAATAGAATCACAATATATCTATATGCTAGAATGCCCAATGATGTTAGATCATGGAAACTAAGCAAGGCGAGGCCTCGCCAGTGTTGGAAGATAATACTTTTCTTATTATGTCTTATGTATATGCTTCCATCTCCACACAGTTTATTTTGAAATCTTTTCTAACTTAGCACCTGCTCTATCATCTACTACATTGTAACCTCTTCGATTATAATATGTATTTTCTTCATGCTTTTGTGTTAATTATAATCTACATTACTACATCACATGTTTTAAAGCCAACATAATGTTTTTCAAGGCTGACAGGTAGGTCATAAATTATCCTGAAGGTGAAAATGGAAGTTGGAGGAGATAGTTATGAAAATTTCATCTGTCTGCCATAGCGACTGCAGCTGCTCCTGTCACCATGCTTGTGCAGGAGGAATTACACCAGGTCACTGTGTGCGTGCGTGCTGTTCTGTGCATATGGAACAGGAACATGTGTGAGTACTTACAGTGTTCATGTATATACAGCTCATCTTTGTGTATTGTGACATTCATTTTGTGCGTCCCTTGTGAGTCACATCGGGCCCCTGTGTACTGCTGCTTGGCCAGGTAAGACCCACCTGTCAGCGTAGGGAACATCTCTGACTCTTTCTGTCACCCTCAGGCCCTCAGCTCTGCCCTGAAGCAGGAAGGACCAGGAGGGGGAAATACTCACAGGGCGGTCCCCAAGCTGTCTGTGTTCATTACTGCTACAGAACTGGGACGTGGCCGGCAGGTGGCCAGACCTTTAGCTGCTACCTACTGCGATCATCTGCTACTCCGCTCGGCAGCTGTGCGAGTGGGAGGATGTTCGACTGGAAAAGCGCGAGAAGTAGCTTATGAATCTAAGCATGTGCATATTTTATACTTGACCCAAGAGTTAGACAAATATGTGTCAGATTAATGCCTTAAAGCGGTGGGACTTTGCATCTTTGTGATGCTGTGCTAGCCTGCTTACATATTTACAAATGTAGAAAAAGTCAGCTGTAATGCTGCTTAGGCACTATACTCAACAGTGCGTGTTGCAGCACTTCCAAAACAGACCGCTTTTCTGAATGGCAATTAGCAAGAAAGTAAAACAGCAAATCTTCCAGACTGCCTCCCCCCTCCTTTGTCAATCTCCAGTGTTTCTAAAAAATTCTATTAGGGCCAAAGTCCATAGCTGTTAATTACAAGTCTAACTAGTATGTGTTCTGACAAATGAGATGGTTTTAGCAGTGCTATGGGATAAAAGGAATATCAGCGTTTTTCACTTCCCTGTACAAAGAAAGTGTGTGAAATGGGTCATCAATCCCATAGTGATAAATGTCTGCTAGAGTAATGACTCTGTTATCAGTGCAGGATTACTGCAGATATTTGTAATTAGTATAGCCACACAAGTCCCCGACAGATGTTTTTTAGGCAGCGCAGCATTGAAAACCGGGTTTGGAACTCCCATAGAATAATAGTGAGAGCTAGAGCTTTTGTACTGTTCTAGATGGAAGCAATGAATACAATTCTGAGCTGCTGTTATGTCAAGATATATATTGTCCACAAACTGTATATCTTTGTGGGCTCCACAGATGATCTTCAGCTTCTTCACTTTCAGCTCTATAGAGGCAGTCACTTCTATGTCAAGGGAATGAACAATTCATTTTAAACATAATTTTTTTTTTTTCCCCATTTTGGTCAAAGAAAAGTAAGATTGTGTTTGAGCTTCTTGCTCATTTTCTCTAATCCTAATTTATTTGTGTGATGTTTCTGGTCCTTTTTATTGTTGCCAATATATATATATATATATATATATATATATATATATATATATATATATATATATATATATTTATATATATATATATATATATATACTGTATTTCTTTAGCTCAAGTCTACTTGCATTCACAGTCTGTTCACCGGTGACAGACGTGTAAGCAGATGCAGCCAGAACGTGTAATAGCAGGTGATTATAAGTGGCACACATGCCAAACTAATTAAACCCCTGGGTTGACAGCAGCATTTGGTAGCACTGGTATTTTGGCATGTTGGCATTATAATAATTGTAGCAGCATATTTCAAAATCAAGACTGCCGCTAACAACATCGTTTATTCTAGTGCAAACCACATTGGACAGGTTTTAGTAAGCTTAGGTATAAGAGAATATAACACATCTGGATTTATCTTAGCTTTGTCTTATATGAATTTTCCAGAACCTGTAGTGAGAATCGTCTCTTTTCTGTGCCCATTGCCCAATGAAAGCAAGTTCTTTAAGACAAGGGCAGCAGGGGCAGGGCATACCTGTATTTTAAGTTAACACTACTCCAGCTGGGGGCTATGCCTGTGTGTGCCCCTTGGAGAGGTGAAACCTGTGCAAAAAGGCCAAAGACAGCTGCACCTGCACGCTCTATGCATTACACCTGGATGTTCAACTCCAAATTCCAGCATACCTGCAGTTCTGTGGAAAGTAGTCTGGCTGTAACGGACCTGACGGTTTCATGTGATTACTTAGTGTTGTGAGGGAGGTTGGCCCAGGTACAAACTGTGAGACAAATTGTGTACTTTTGTTGTTTTTATTCTTTGTAGTTAGATTAGATTTTTTTCCCTCTTTTTATATGCCATCCCTTTATAAATTCCTTGTAATATTATCTTTCGAATGTATACTTTTCAGGTTTTGTTGTGAATGCATATTTGTTATGGTGTTAATCTAGTAAAAAGAGAAGTGAAAATCAGCTCCTCAAAGGCACCAGCAAGTGGCTGATGCGACTGATATCTGAGGCTTAGTGGATCCTCATTATGTTGAATTGCTGGCTGATTAATACAGTTGACTTGTTCTCTCGGTGTGTAAGTATGTGCCCGTCTGTGCCAGTGCATGTGTGAAAGAGTCGGCCTTTAGGCGGCTGCGGCGTGTTATCTATTTTTTCAACCTTGTCATACTAATTACAGTCCATATTTACTTACATTGGCTCTTTGTTTAGTGCCCTCGATAGGCATCTGTGCGCCTCTGCCTGGGCTGTTCTCATTAACAAACTGATGAAATGTGATAGGGCTATCTAATGATGATACGGAGAGGTTTTAGAAAAAGAGGTCATGATACAAATGTTGTCAGCTTTTTGCAACCAATAGAATTATGTTTGTGTTATCAGCGACTCTGTAATTGCTGTTTACTGGAGTCTGCTGGTGGGGAACATACTGATTTTTCCAAAAGAAATGGAAAAGAAGACCAGATCGAAACATGATTAAACATTTCACTTTGACTTCATTTTGAATAGTCACAGTTAGGATTATGCAATGCAATACACTGACAGAATTGTAATGTGTTCATGGCAAATTGTTTATCACAACTCTTAACACAGGCTGATCTGTAATTACAGAGTTTTGTTGCCAAAATAAACAAGACAAACTGTTTGTAGATATGCTGCAAGGAAACCTTTTTCTAGGATTTAATTCAGATGTCACTCTCTATATTATATTAAAAACCCTCATTGGTTGCTTTACTTTCAATAAAGAAAAAACATTTTGTTACCAAGTGTATTTGTTGACTAAATTGGTTGGAGCCACATTTGTGCCATTCAGTACATCTATGTACATTTTCAGTAGCTTTAGCGAATGGTTAAACAGAACAGGAAGCAATGTAAGAATACAGAGAAGGGTGAACATTCTAAATCACAGGTCAGCTGGGTGTTTGTATGTAGTGGGCGGCAGGCTCTTCAAGACTTTCAAAGGTTTTATACAAGACTGAGTGACTGATTTCCAGACACTGAGCTCTGCGCACCGTGAATGGGTAAATGGCATTTATTCAGCCGGTTAGTCTGGGAAAACATATGGTGCCATTTGGAGGCCCAGACTGGTGCACGCTGTTCTCCTGTAATTAGACTGGCCCAGCAGAGCAGCTACTTAAGTGCTTCATGATAACTGCCCTACTGTTAGCCTACAGTGCTGCCACCCAACCCTGGTGCACCACATTACACATCCTGTTAACACTCTGTTCAACACCAGCTGACATCAGTGATATCACAGCATGGCAACCACACGTAAGGCACTTTTAGGTGTTAAAGCCTTTACCTTATTCTGTAGTAGCTCTATGACAAAATATGTTATTTAGAATGATATGGTTGTTTGGAGTTATGAATGTGGCATTGTTGCTGTGATTTAGCTTTGGAAAACAAGAAGATACCTACCTACCTACCAGGAAAGTACGTACGGTACTCTTCTAAATACAAAAACGACACCAGGCAGCATTTGTAAAACAATGAAAATAAAATAACCCAATATAATGTGCATTTTAAGATTATTATTGCAGCAGACCCAACGACCTCTGAAAAGCTTCAGATTCTTTTTTTTCAGTTACAAAAAATGAAACTAAATGTATTTATTTTCATAAAAGATCCCTCAAAAATGGAATGTTCACTATATGCTTGAAGTTCTTCGGATATATTTAGTTGATGTAAACACTTTTTGGTCACTAGTACACATGGTGGTCCTAGTATGTGTTGTGTTTAGTATGACAGCCGTATGCCCGTTGCTTGTAAGTAGTTGTTTAGTCAAAGGCAGGAATATGTTGTTCTTCCTTTCTCATTGTCTCTACTGTTTTTCTTTCTAATGACTCCCCACCCTCTTTTCATCAGGATCAGGGTAGCAGATTGTGGGTCGGAGGCATAGCTTATGTTGGCAGAGCTGTGGGAGTGTCAGCTGGGCTGTTGTCCCGTTAGGGGAGGATACAGGCTGGCAGCCCGGCGGGAAGGCCCTGTTAAAGGCACTCTGCTGGGAACCAGACTGAGCCAGCGCCTGGCCCAAAACCCACACACACCTACATATGTACGGATGATCTCCAGGAGGGACCACTCAAGATTGTAGTGGGGGTCTGCATGGACCTACAATAAAGATATTTCCTTCCTCATTTATAAAATCTGACACCAGCAGTCTGTCCTCTTCTTCTCCTCATCAACATCCTTCACTAGAATTACAGACATACATATGCTCGTAGCCATATTGTAGGAGGATGATTTAATGTAAAAGTCAGTGGGGATATGTTACTGACCTCTGTGCAGGAGTTGAGTCCTTTACAAGGTATTTTAGCTATTCAGGTAGCTATCACCCTGTATTATAGCAAAGATTCTGTTGATGGTATTAATTAACTTTACATACAAATGAACAATACTTAGTAGATGAAAGCTTTAAAGCTGCTGGCACCATCCAAATTACTGTTTTGCCTTTATTTGTTTATTTTAGTTATCATCCACTGTCATCAAAATTTTTTCTTTGTTCTAAGTGACAGTACACTATTGGTAGTGCAGACTTTTTTTTTATATATATAAAAATAACACCACTTGTATTGTGTGACTTTATAAACAATTTAAATAGCCCTGGGCAAAACTGGGACATTTAAGAACAGAGCAAGTAACACATTAGCCAACACGGCCCTGTGCACAGCCTCTACCTCCACCACACAGAGAGGGAAATTACAGGGGTAACACTCTGTAGTACAAACCGCGTGTGTCCAGATTGAAGCTGTCTTTGTGGCATGCTATTCTCTTGTTGTCTGTTTAGCAAGTACAGCATGCCAGAGCGCTGCCAGATTTGCATATGACGCCATGTATATTTCAGCAGCGTTTAAGACACACATCACCAGCAGTGAATTATGCATGGGGCCCAGTGCAGTGGTGATGCTTGTCTTTTGCACTTGCAAAAGAAAATTGAACTGTGTTTTCCTGTGCTTGTGACGTTTAAGGCCCGCGGCCCCATTAAAGTACACAGCGGAGACAACCTCTAAATGGAATGGTGGTGTACATCGAATTCCCCATGAACA
This sequence comes from Mugilogobius chulae, assembly GCA_038363315.1. Lineage (NCBI taxonomy): Eukaryota > Metazoa > Chordata > Actinopteri > Gobiiformes > Gobiidae > Mugilogobius > Mugilogobius chulae. The sequence continues at coordinate 38,940,204 of CM076403.1, read as the reverse complement.
AAGAAGGCATGGCACAGGGAAAGGCATCTGGTTCTGACAACTACATAACAGGATTCACGGCAAATCCAAAGGGACTTAGCGTGGTGCTGTTGAGGTACTTTTGTATAGGCCACACTACTGTCTCTTTCCCTGTGAATATGTACAGTGTTTGTTAAATGTGGTGAAATGTCACAAACGACTGACTGAATAATTTACACTTGGTATGTCTCGCAAATGATCCAAAGTATGTGTGTGAGTTGTGGGTGGAATAGAATACTGTAGTAAACATAGCTCTAAAAAGTCTTATGCATTATAGACAAGGCTTTTTGAGCAGGTTTCTAATATGCAAATAAAGCATTGCAAAGAATGGGATGAATTAATGAAATTTACAGCAAGTTTAGTTTGTTAAAAAAGCATCTGCATCTGGAACCCAGGCCTCAGTTTGCCCAGGTTTGATTTATATGCACACAAATCATAGTTTTTGAGAACAGTTTAACTGAAGGAAAGCTACACTACTTGCCTCAAGTAGCCTATTTGTTTGCGCTCACTCATGTGATACTGAAAATCTCTTCTGAACTTGTCTTTCTTTGCCATGATGTTACTGTGAAACTGTCTTATGTCTGTTCTCTGTAAATGGAGATCCAAAACAAGGCCATATCAAGGCCCACAACAGCTTTGCTGCCAATTCTGAGTCATTCTTTTGCAGTTTTAGTTAATTTAGTCATGTTTCAGGTGAAAAAATCACAAACTTCCTATGCCAGTGCTATTGCTAGACTCTGTGTGACATAAAATAGTCGCCTACACAAAACTGAATGCTTATCACAAACACATCACACTGCTGCTTTCCACCCTCAGCTCCTCCTTTCACTTTGACCTCATGCTTTTCCAGCAGCCTGCTTGAAATGTGTTTGTGGATGGAGTTTAGAGGGGTTAGCTTTGTATTAATGTGAAATTTGAAATTTTCAATGCCATATCCCCATGCTATAGATGACTTTATCATTACATGTTCAAACTAATTCTGGACTATATCAGTCTTACTATTACCACTGCATTCACTGGCAATACAAGGTCCAGTCTAAACCTAAATAATTAACATTTAACATTGAAATCACTAAAAGATTAAGGGGGTTCAAAATGACAAATAGTCTGGTGTACCAGAACTGACATATATGCTTGAAAACCACTGTAAGAATCTCATATTAACCCCATTTCTATATTTACCTCTATTAGGCTTCCGGGGTTAGCTCATTGTGTCCCTTCCTGTCAACAAAGCAATGGACAGTGCATGTGGTCAAGGTGGACAGTACAAAGCCGCCTGTCTCCTCTTTCTCTTTGCCGTACCTTGACTCGGACACCTTGTGACAATCACCATGTGGGTATGCCCTTGTGCCAGCCACCATGCTATTTATAAGCCTCATTTTAGCCACCTCCACATGGTAAATGACGATAAGCCGTGGCTGTAATAAACAATCTCGTAAACAGCTCTGGAGCTCAACCCTTAATGGCCTAAGGGGCTTGTAAGATCTTTATAACACATTTATTACCACTTTAATGGCCTATAGAAGCTGTGAGCCATAACATAAGGGGAACACTAATTTAATTCTCTGACATATATTGCCTTTATGTTATCTTTTGGTTTAGGATATTTTGCCAAGTCGACTTCTTTCATCGCTTATTCTTGTTTGGGATCCTTTCTTATGCGTTTTGACACCAAACACAACTCGGCTCGCACACTTTTGCTTCAATTATTCCGCCACTTGGTATTCCGAGTCTGGTAAGAGAAGAGGAGAAAACATTACTTTGTTAGCCAAAAGCACACATCGGCTCAGAACAGACGAAAGGGCCAGCATGGGGAATAGAGATATTTGATGTTGAATCTCCCCCTATTTACAGTAGGATGCCTGAATAAACGTGTTCTGAAGCTGGAAGGCAGCATTATGACCCATAACCCCAAGGTATTTGAAATGGAACAGCAGGACTTACTTTGAAAAAGAATAGGAGATGTGCTCTGGGCTCAGTGTTTATACCTTGATGTGATTTGGACTGAAATATGAAAAAGCGCCTGCATCTGTTCTTCCCTTTTTGTCCGTGGCTGGAAATTGTGCGCATTTTAGAATAGCGAACCCATTCACGTATACACTGCTGGCACTAGTTGTGAGAAGGAAGTATTTTCTCTGTTATTGTCCAAAAGCATACTGAAAAACTTTGTGTCCCTTTAATGTTAACTTAATATAGAGTTACTCACTTTTCTTGTCATCTCTGATTCGGCACCCAAGCCAGATTTGTCTTACACTATCGCCCCATTTAGCAAAGATTAAATTTGAACAATCTAATAGGACAGACTAGATTGTTTTTTTACTAAAGGTGCAGCTTTTTCATCTTAGACGTGCCCTTTTCGCAACATTTTCCCATTATGTTTTATTAAACTAACTCTAGGGCCTAGATATCTATTTCCACTTACTGCTCCTCCTTTCTCCAAATAGCAATTTCATCTTTTCCTCAATTATTCTTTTGTCTGAAAAGAAGCACGATATCAATCTTTTATGTTTTTTTGGAGGAAAAAAAAATAAAGCTTCTGATGAGTGCCATTTGCTGGACCTCCTGCTTGACAGAAATTGTGAACCTGGCATGGAGGAGAAACACGAAATTGCAAAGTAAATCAATACAGGGCCCAGGATTGTTATGGGGTTCCCCTTTCAAAAGAATATAATTTGTTCGCCTTATGTTTTTGATCTCTTACTGTACTCATGCCAGTCCAGTCACAGTTGTTATCGTAGTTGCTGTTGTTTGTATGTTATTTTAGCTTCTTTCTCAAGTAGCTATTTAGCAATTTGGACAAAAAGTACAATTAAAGAGCCATCTGTTTCCAATGGCTCTAACCTCAGACAGATGGAGTTTGTCTATTGAAGCCATATACTCAAGTCACTGGCAGGTTTGATGCTTTGGTAATGAACCTGCTAAGTATGCTAGCAGTCGGATTTCATCAGTGCAGACCTAGAAGTATCTTTTTTACCAAGTTCATTTTACATACATTAGCGCCAGCAGTCTTCCAGTAAATACTTTGTTCATGTTTAAACCTATTTTTGTAGTTGGAAAGATTTTACTCTGCACTGTCCGGCCGCTAAATCAAATCTTGTTAGTTAGCATTTGGTGCAATCGTGAATCTGTTCCTACTTTGAAGAAACCACTGCAACTTTGGAACAGTCATGATATTTGTCAGATGACTTCACTTTCAAACTCTTCACATTAAGCTTCAAACCACTGACCCTGTGCTGGCTCAATTATGACTGTCAAAGAGAATCTCACCAAACACATCACACTGATCCCTCACGCGTTCTGCATGTGTCTAAAGAGCTAAACTACTGCTACATAGCAAGCCTTATGCTTCCTGCCTGATCCTACTTTGTTCTGGTCTGCTACCACACTGCCACATTTACCATTTTCTACTCTTCGAAAGGAACTGAGACATGTCCCGCAGAACCAGCAGAGATAGCCTACTTTGTCAAGCTAGACTGTAATATTGCAGGATTTTAATACTGCTGTCAGAATGAAATTTAAGTTTGTCAACAAAAGAGGATTTGAAACTGTTATCTTGAGTATTGTTGAGTACTGTATTGTTATTTACTGTTATCTTAAGTATTGTTAACTTGATAAAGTTAACCATATTTTAGGGCATTTCTCCTCAGGATGTCTTTGTCAAAATCACGTGGAAGGAACATTAGGGTGAAATATCATACTGTATCTATTAACAGTAACAAGGTGCTATTGTAGAATAAAACTGACGTCAGACGATGCACTTTTGTCACGTTTTCATACACATGATCACAGTATACTAAACCCGGTATTTACTGTGATTTAAACCTTCAGCAATACACAGTACTTTGTAGATCAATATTATGAAGTACTGTATTGTGATACTTTAACCGGAATTAAAAAGCGTAAAGTTTCTAGCAAGTTGCTTTTAGTACTGAAAAGGTTATTGACAATAATGATGCAACACCAGATTTGGCTACACAGCAAATGTAACTGAGCCTAAAAGTACATTCGAGTCCATTTTTATTTTATTTTATATACAATATGTCACTTTAAATTGTGATACAGGTTATACAAGACAGTAGAACTGTGTGACTTTCTTACATGATACAGTTACAATCTGAGCCCTTATATTCTAATGATACACTGTGCACCTTGACTATCGCTGCATTGTTATGAAGCATTGCCAGTGTTTTGTCATAGATTTTGGTCATCACTACTTTTGCTAAATAGTGACAAGTTACTGTTAACACCATCATTTTTGAAACACAGAAACCAGCCTGAGGGCCATGACCAGAACTTGTCTAATATGGGAGAATTAAGCTGCTTTGAACTGTGGTGTTTTTCTTTTTTTTTTTTTTTTTTTGATAACTACTTAGTATGCTTCCTGGAGGATAACCTGTGGGCCTAGCTTCCCAAGCTTTAATCCCTTTGATTAAGTGCCAGGGCAAGATAGCCCAGCACTCAATAGGCCCTTTACCTTCCTAATCCCCACTGTCCGGATCTTGAAAGCACCAGTGTTCTGAACTTTGAGTTGTAGGATTTTGAGAACTCCTTTTGACTCCTCTGCACGTCGTTGTTTTATAGTTTGAGCCAATAACCTCCTTCCCGTGTGAGCTCTTCCCTTCCCTTGTCCTGTGTTAGGTCAAGATGTCCTCTGTTCGTTTGCCATGTTTATGCATTATTATGATTCATAGCAGCAAACCATTCCATGGTACAATAGAGCTCCTCTTCTTGGTGCAGCTGAGCAATGCCACTCTGGCCTTGGCTTCAGAAAAACCTGGAACAAACATTCAGACTGTCACATCTTAGACATAAAACACTTTTTATGTATGATTTATATTCTCATAAGCTACTGTGAGCATACTTTCTACTTATTGGCATGAATATTTTCTGTAGAAATACAGCAATGAATAACAAGGGGAGTTGATGTGAGATAGCAAAGTATGTTAACATGCCACCTTCAAAAAGAATGAGTGGAGTTAAGTAATTTACAGGCAACATTTATCTTCTTTTTATACATGCTCTAATTAGTTTATGTGATTGATGTAAAAACTTTTTTATTTATACTCATTGTGCTTTTTACATTTGAAATACAATCATTTTGAATACCATAGCAGAAGAATAAATCAGATATTATTGTTTTCTGAAACGTTTTACTTTTATTGTAAACTGCATAAACTTTGAACCTTGAAATTGTTTAGTAAATACGAAACAAACCTCAAACTTGAAATGTTTCCTGATGCGTACAATGATTGGCTCAAGATTTTGTAAGAAGAGCTTTTGTTATGCATTTTGTCACAGTTAAACACAGACAACCACAAGATTTAGATGCAGATAGAAAACACTCTAAAATTGGCTGACCTCCTCCCTGCACTCTGTACCTTGTGTGCTCCCAGTGTAGCGATATGAGGGCACTCTGACATACTTTTTTTGTTTGTAATGGTTAAATTCAGTCTACTGTGAGCTCACCACATTGACGCACACGTACTCTAACTAACTTACGGTACATATCTCCAAACCAGGCACCAGTGAGCAATCTAATCTCTCCCAACACTACAATTATGCTACGATAAATATTGTTCAGAATCGCAGCTGCTTTCAGTTACAAATTTGAGGTAGTTTTCAAGCAGACATGAAACACTTACAAAGCACATATTATGCTTATCTAATTATGTTGTAGCAAACATTTTCAGTATTTGTATATAACTTTTTATAGATCATGTGTATTTGTTTTCGTGTTTATTTTTATTTTTCAGTAAGGGTTGGAGGGTGGGAGTATTTAGGGCATAAATAAGCATATGTCACGGCCTTTTAACATTTCCTTATGAGTGAATCTTTCTCCCCAGCCGTGCCTTGCCCTCAGCAGGCCCAGCTCAGTTCTTCTGATAGCCATGAAGGGATTTGGGCTGGATGGGAAGACCCTGACTGGGCTGATTGCTTTGAATAGCATTGGCTAAAGCTGCCTTTGAAAGCATGGCACTGATGAGCGTCTTCTCAAGAGCTAGTGTAGTCACTGCCTCTGGGAGGGACCTTAACTAATGCTGCAGCATCAAATATACAGGAAGAGGCAGGGATCACCAGGCACCCTCAGCTATACTCACTCATGCATGCACATAGATCTGCACCGACTTTGACAACTCCCAAGTATTCCATTAAACTTTCCCAATCTATGTTTTTAGACATTTCATAGCAAAGCTAAGGCCAGGTCGCCTCAATGTTGTTTATTCCCCATTAAATACAATTTAATTTTTAAAAAAGTGGGGTTAACAAAGATTTGGACACTCATCAAATGTGTAATTGTTTTATTTTTTATTTTAGAAGTGCATAAAAAAAAAAAAAAAAAAAAAAAAAAAAAAAAAAAAGATTTAAACAAGAAGATTTGGACAACTACATAATACAAAAATCAGTGTAAAAATTGTTTTAATATTGAAAAAGAAAGCTTTAAGGCGAGAGGTCTGTCATTTTCATCATGTACTTTAGCTATTGTATTGCTTTTAAACAATTCATTTGTATATTTTGTAGAAGATAACTATTACAATTACACAATTTAAGTCAATACTTTGTATTGTAACCATGATTTGCAAGAGCTAAATGTTTGCACATGTAGCAGGTATTCTGACCTACTCTTCCAGGCAGATATGTCATGTGTTTGGACTGTTGGGCTGTACAAATAACATGTTTAAAATCATACATGTGAATTTCCTTTTTTTTTGTTTTGTTTGCTTTTGTTTATTTGTTTGTTTGTTTTTTCAGATTCTGTCCTTCATAGTTGAAACTTACCAATGATGAAAATTACACACTGAATTACAGTTAAGTGGGACAACTAGCACAATCTGGGTGTCCAAATCCTTGTTTAGCCCGCTGTAATGATCTAGTATACAGCTGAACTAGTAGTAGCACAATTAACCATATGGTACAAAAACAATAAAAAAAACTCTGTTTGCTAGGGAACATGGGCTTGCTTGTTTTGTTCGCAATTTCACCTTGTCCTTTTGCTCTCATAAAACACCTTGAACATGAGAGAAGACAAATTACAGCTTCAAATGCAGGTGTCCTGGTGTGTTTTTTCTTCACAGCCGGCCCCCAGGGTACATTAGATGTGTTCCACAGGACTGCCTATGACATGGAAGCTGTCACTGTGGGCCCCTGGAGGCCAGACTGCTGCTCTTTAACAGGGTGGCCTTCCTGGGCTGATAGCCTGTCGCCCCGAGCTCTGAGCTCTGAACTCAGGTTAGATCTGTTCTCAACACCTCTGACCTCAAACTCGGTTACCTCTTGACTTTGCCATCAGCTCATTTTTTTGGAACTGGTATGTCCTCAATTAGCATCCACATAAGTACATGGACACAACAGACTAATGCTTGTTAGACTGATTAGAACAAGTTTAAACAAGTAGACATCTGCTTTACATTTTTCTTGTCCAAATTACATGGAAATCCCCTGCTAGTGTTTGTATATGTGTTAAAAACAGAGTTGAGGGAACATGTTTCTACGTCATCTTCAGGTAAAACAAGTTTATTTGTGTGAAGCGTGAGACAAGGCAGACAAAAGAAAAGACAATACATTTCTACTAAGTCTCAGATAAGAGCACTACACATCATAGAACAAGATCACTGCCGAATGAAGGGCCGCTCCGTGCACCTTAACACACTGTTTTCTACAGTCAGATTCCTGACTTTTCAGACAGTCACCAGAACAATGTGAGGCAGAAGAATGGACATTCATATCAGGAGGACATGTGGTTATGCAAGTGACCTACCAAACTCAGTTTTCTATTGCAGTTTATGATTTTTCATGGTCATGGTTCCCCTGCTTCTTTTTCAAAAATAATCGCATGTCGGTTCTTGCAATTCAGACCCTCTTTCATTTCAGAGGTTTGTTTTTTGAAAAGGTTACTGTTATAGCCAAATGGTTTCTGTGCTTTTCTAAACACGGCAGGGCATTAGCGCAGGCTCCGGTTTCAGGGCCTGGATCCTAATGAGAGACCCAATCACACAAAGAAAAAGACGGATCAGCCGCGCTACACCAGACCCACTGTGGTTTACCTCTTGAAACATAACCACGCTCCTTCATGCTTCATTTTGTCTTTGTTTTTTTTCCTCATTTGTTTCTTCTACCTCCTGTCATGACTTTTCACTTTGAAAGTAAGTTGATCAAAGTTGATATTGCAGCTGCACAGATCTGCAAATAAATAGATTAACACAAGGACCAAGTCTGTCTTGACAGCTTGCATAGATGCACACATGGCTCAACAATACTTAGTGTCTTCTCAAATGGTCTGAGATTGTCTCGTCAGGAGCTTTGGCTGAGCCTCATATGGAACTTTTGAATCCAAAACATACATCCATGCATTATTTCAATGTATATGTTTTAATGAATATGGAGCTGAATTAAATTTGCTTTATAAGATACATTTTATGGTATCTGATTTAGGTAGCATTTGGAGGGTCCAAACTCTGTCCAAGTGTATGAAGTATTCCAGTGTTGTCAAAGTACCAGTACAGTTAATCTGTGACTTGCCAGTGGGGCTGCTGCTGTAGTCCTGCACCACTGCTGCAGAGGAACACACAGTAACAGTAAAGGAGCTGGAGTCAGGGAGCAGGGCTACTGCCACTGCACACTTCAGTCTCCCAGCAGTGGCCTCTATGATTTATGGAGGAGTCTCTATGTTGTAAGATTCTGAGGAGGATCACTCACACTTGTGCTGCAGAAGAGAGAGCAGCCTCTGTCCCTGGTGCTACTTTGCACACACCTATTTTTGGTCTTCTTATTTCAATTTCTGTTTATAGTTTTGACGGATTATAAAAAACCAATACCGCATGGTTACCTTCCTTTTCCCCCTCTGTTTTTTTTTTCTTGTTTCAAAGTGAGTGATTGTTAAACAGTTTATGTATTCTCTTTCTGCCTGTGTGTTTATTGGAGCTTGTGAATTAGGTTTGAATCCATCACCGGAGGTTGTGTTTGAAACTTGAAAGGAAGCTCCAACAGCAACGGCCCCCACCTTTCCTCTCATCTTTTCTCACTCTTTCTTTCATTCTATCTATCGCTCCCTCGCACTCTCTGCGTTAGCACAGTTGTCACACAGTGGCGCTGCTATCTGCACATTATTAGTTATTACTTTATCGGCTCCCAAAGCTGTCAGAAGACACCCTTCTGGAATATACAGCAGGCATAAGCCATCAGTCCTCATTACACTAGACTCGCATGCAGTTTACACCCAGCTGTCTTGTGTGTGTGTTTGTGCTGGTGACAGGGCTGCTCTCACATGAACACCTTTGAGAGACTCTTTTCACACATATGAATGGGGCAGGTCTAATGTCCCACATGATAAAAGCATCTACTTGCGACCTTATGTACACATTTGATGAGAGGTATGCCACATGTTTTTCATGCATAGTTGCTTACTGCTCCAAGCCACTAGGAGGCAGGTACAACACTAACAGACTTCAGGACAGATCGAATCTTGTTTAGGACACAGGTGTGAGGTAAAGCCCCTAGAGGCACACCTGGGATCCAACAGGGCCCAGCAAGTCAGACCATATGAGATACAATCAACACAAACTTCACATCGACTGAAAAAAGGAAAGGAGAGTGGAGTTGGTTGTAAATTTTCAACACATCAACATAATGAATTATGTTTTGATTCAAGCCTTGCGTATTTTGCCCGAGGTGGCTGTCATGAACAGATGTACAAGTCAGGTTCTCATCATTACTGTTAGCATTGGGCTATGAAGATTGTGCAAATCAGACCTCCTGCACTGACATGCCTGTGGATCCTTATTACCCAGCCCTGTTGCCGGCAACTAACCTTCCCACCGTTTGATCTAGCAAAGTGGCCACATTAGCACTGACTAATTCCCTCGACTGTGGCTTTGGAGACAGCGCACGTTCCTCCAGCCTGTTTTAACACTGTGATTATGATAGTTAAGTGAAATCTTTAATCCTTGAAGAAGCAACATGCCCCCACCACTCTTGTCAATCTGAGCTGTGGTATTTGTGTTTTGCCGCAGGAAAACAAATCACCTAGGCCTTTTTCTTTCTTCATTGCGTTGATGTTTTATTTGGACTTTGGGAGAACATCCAGGGATGTCACTTTTCCGCACTACAACACAGCTCATTTTTCACAATAGTAATAGTCAGTTATCAACATCTGCGATGACAGGGAAGCTTTTGGAGTCACATTTGATTGCTGCTTGTTTATTTATATTCTCATTTCAGATGCAAGAGATGTTTGCACAGCCTCAATTTTGAAGTCTTTGATCAATCATTATTGCATTGTACATTTCTAGAGAACATATGCGCGCTGCTACAGTGTTTTTGTAGCGGACACATTCTTTAGTAGTGCAGGATTAGAATTGACAAAGCCTGTGAGTTTTTGAAGGACCACAGTCTTCTTGGAGTGCCCTCATTTGTCTACCTCGGCATTATCATGTGAGCGCAGAAGTGTGGATCGCCAGCAGCAACAGGAAGGATTTGCTAAGTTGCTCTTGGATAGTTGCGCTTCCATTTCACATAGCTTTCAATACAATTATGCTAACTTTTTTCCTCGCATATGGGAACACAACACAAAATAATGGCTTTAATTTATGCCCTTACCTCCAGCGAGTGTTTTGTATGCAAATGAGCAGTGATTCTAGGGACGGAGAGGCAGAGTGTCTCTAGCATCCATCTTTTGTTGCCAGGCGGATTAAGGGAGATCTGTTATGGTTTGTTAACATGAGAGCTTTTGATTCGGATTGAAACGAAACCATGTGTAGAATTAGATTAAAGACAATGTGTGTTGAGTGGCGGCTGCGGCATGTTCTGGACTTCACCCACCCATATGCCAGCGCTCACCACTGTGGTCCCATTGTTTGGCCAGCTTCTGTTGTGAAGTGGGTTTTTGTCCTGTTTTTGTTCCGTAATGGGCTGTAATAACTTATATAAATCACAGTGTCTAAACCACAGCTCCACGGTTTTGGCTTTTTGGCATTGATGGAAAGGCCTGGATCTCTCGAGGACCGGCAAGCAGAAATTCTTGTGTATGCTGGAGGAAAAGTTTGAAAGTCAGCAGGGTTTAGGTTTGACAGTGTTGTTTGGCTGTGAAGAGAATCAGCCTGAGGTTTACTTGCGAGGAGGAAGGTCAAATGAAGAGAGAGGATAGCTTTGATAGTGATCTACAAACAGGGTGTTAGACCAGGACAGGTGAAGTTACAAAGAATATAAAAGAGGCTTGAGTTTGTGTGGATTTCTTCCCTGTCTTTTTGCGTTGCCTGAAGGCCTTTTGTTTTGATATCAGAGGAAAAATGAAACAATATAGCACGCGATTACAAAATCAGTTCTCATTGAAAACGTGAATAAAAAATAGACTTCAAAAGATTTGTGGAAATGTTTTCATCATTACCCGAAGCTGCACAGTTGGTCAAATGTATTTCTTGATATTAAGATTATTATTATGTTCAAATCCTTTTATTACATCTACATTATACATCTCCAAAAAGTTACTCAGCTAATTGTATCTGAGTAAATGTAACTGCCTTATTAAAAGTGCCTGCCTTATTAATTTGTGTTTTACTTTTTTTACTAAACATTATTATATTATTTAGATGCAATATTGAAATATAGTCACATAATTTGACGCACACTTCATATTTCTTGAACTCCAAACATATGAAGCTATTTTTTACAACAACCCCACAAACAATCCAATAGCAGCAGAGGTAATAACTGCCAAGTCAAATCATGAGAGCAATACTCCACCACATTATCACCTAGTGCATGATTTCCATAATAGCATGCTCAAATGTTAATTGCAGAGGTGCAGGAGTGCGATAACAAATAAAAAATTAAGAAATTACCATTAAGTCAGATCCCTCACTATGTTCATTACCAGTGTGTGATGTTTTGTCAATAGCAGGACGCGCATCGCCTTGTAAGCTTTGGGCGGTGCATTTAGTTACACTGCTGGGAATTGTCCCTAACCCTGTTTTACATTGAAAATAGCCCAGAGGAGAAGGGAAGCTGGGGAGCGTGGGGAGGAGGGTGCAAAGACTAACCACTGATTAATTATGCACATCCCTGATTGTGACATTCTATCGGCTGCTATTAATGGCCAAGGATAATCACTGTGGATAGCTACTGCAAGCTCTCCCATTTCACAAGTGCGTCGTGTCCAACATCAATCTTCATACCTAAGCCAGCATTTCAGAGAAAGGACTTCATTTGTTTAGCAGTCCCCGGAACTAGTGAAAGTAAAGTGTGTGAGGAGAAATAGGGCGAGAAGGCTGCCTTAAATGGTGTCAGCCCAATAGTTGATAGGCAAGCGACTGTGATATTAACCGTGCACTGCTTGGGGTTATAAAAAATAATTAGAGATTTCTGCGGAAGAATATGTTTTGAGGTGGCATATGAAAGTTTTCTCTACTTTCCATTGTTTGAACTTTTAATTCAGCTCCAAATGAGTGTCATTATTCTCACTCCCACATCTGCGAAGAGGAAATTTATACAAAAAAAAGGTGAATCTAAGTTAATGAGAAAATAACAGTTAGTTGATTTGAAGCTGCTGTTGGAGAGACTGCTACTGAGTCCCTTCAGGTAGCTGTGAAAAGTGCTTATGTGAATGGACGTGTCTGTTCCATGTCATGTGTATAATAACTCTGCTTATTAGAGGGAAATATAAAGAAGATAAATGGACAGTTTATTGCTCATTTCATCCAATTGTGGCACACTTTTTTCATTACAAAATCAAGCCTTATAAAAAATAACAAAGTGAAACTGAGCTTTTCTCTTCTTCTCCAAAAGCGTCTCAGTGGCAGTTTGTCTCAAAGCGGGAATGAAATAAGGAATGTAATTAGAGGGAGAGGAAACTTTTAAGGGGGAATTTTCAGTATACGGAGCAATCAAAGCCTTAAAGGGAGCGTTTTGGTCCCCCATCAGAGAGTCTCCTGCCTAGCCACAGACAGCGTTGGTACGTTATGTGTAATGGGCCCCTTTTCCATAGTCAAACCAAAAGACAGCAGAAACACAGCACCTCAAAGTTTTTTTTTTCTTTCTTCGTTTTTACTTTCAATTGGTTTGCTGTGCCGCTGTCACACCTACCTTACATTAACCTCACCGTGTGGTTTTGCGATCCAAGATTCACCACAAAATAAAGGCTTTTCTCTACAGTGGGCAGACAGGAAACGTTTTTCAGTGCTGTGGAAAAAGTAATAGATAGAAATAGGGAGATGAGGGAGGACAAGGTGTGTGAATAGCAGGCGGCACAGAAGAGGAAAATGCATGGATAAGAAGCATGGAAAAGTGTGTCCTCTAGCTCTTTGGGGCCCATAGGCGAGGCTAAACAAACAGCCAATGCTTTGGAGACACACATTAACTGTAACTGCCCTTGATCTGGCAGTGTTTAGAGCGCTGTCGGCACGGCTAATAAACACTTCATTTAGTTTTAATAGTGCCGGCGCCTCTCAGCAGCCTTCAAAAGTACCCTTTATTTGGGTCATTTACGGCTCTTCCTTCGAGGAGCACCCGGGGGACTTGAGATCCAGTCCACATCTCCAGGCCAGGGGAAAATTAATAGGGCTATCTGAGAAAAATAAATAAGTGATGGACCAAACCCCCGCCAAAACAGCCATGAGAGCCTATTAAGGCAAAATGAAGTGAGATGGGGCGGCAGAAAAGAGATTTTAATATGAATTTTGTACCTTTTCATGTGCGGCCAAGCGAGATTCTTTCACACTCCCTCTTCTATCTCTTTCTTCCTGTGGCTATGTGTTGCTCTTCTACAGTAATTGTAAACACAGCAATTATGGATTGTGTGAGACTTAATTATAGCTTGTGCAGAGCCCTGGGGGAGCTCTGGCGGAATGTTGTGGCTGATAAAAACGCCAGCTCATCAGCACCCCTCCAATGGCAGCGAGCCCCAGTGAGAGTGGACCAAAGGGAGCCAGCTCCCCAGGGCTGCACCAGCCCAAGGACCAATTAGTATTAGGCAGAAATTAATCTTAACGGGACATAGCCACTCAAACAGGTCCTCCAAGGTGAGGAGGAATTAAAGTGGCGGCGTTATTGCTTTTAGCCTGTGTTGTCTTTCAGCCAGTTCCCCATGCAGCACTCAGGCTTAGTCGTCTCAATAGACTAGATTAGCTTGTAGCTGATGTGTTTTCCACCACGCGCCATGTTGAAACATAAGTAAGTTGGAGGAAGCGTCTTATTTTTGGAAGGTTGCACCATGATGTTGCATTGTTCGTTTTTCTAAAGCTACAAATACCCTTTTTTTGGAATGATTTATTTTGCCTGGTGGAGGAGGGGAAACACGGAAGCCCTGAGCTATAAATATTAGACTCTGCTTCTTGTATTTAGACGTTCAACACAAGCCCAGTTGTCAGATCCCATCAGGATTGGGGGCTCGTATAGTGATTCGTGCCCAGTTTGAGTATTGATTTCCGGAGAGCGTGGCTCCATTAAGAGGCTGCCTAGGGGTGTGGAAGGGTCAGCTGTGAAGTTGTGGGTAGCTGTGACCCCAGCTGCAGTTTACAATCGATTAACTCAGACTGTGAAAGGAGAAAGTCCAAGGGAAGTAAGCACACACGATTATGCTACATTAGCCCTCTGGTCAGAGTTGTTCCAGGGGTTGCAGTAAGTCAATTAGTGCTTTCTTATGATATCAATGATGACAGGGCTAAAACAGCTACCATCGATTCAGTGTTTCTCCATTTCAGCCTTATAGAGCCAACACCACAGCATGGGGATGTGTGTAATCCTATTTCTTTGGATTCATACATGATTACACAGAAACCATTAGCGGAAAACAAAAATTATACTGAACATGTAATCACAAGCTTTGAAAAAAAAAAACATGTGTAAAGTATTTTAATCTGTGAAAGTAGCAAGCAAAAGAGCAGGTTGCTGTGCATGCAGATTACATAGGCTAAAAGTTTTTTTAAAGGAGATGAAAAAAGTATATATTTGGTTTAAGTTTAAACTCACATCTATGGCGTACTTCACACGGTTAACTGTCCATTGTACATTTTTCGTCTCCACCATTTGTAAAAAGGTGTGACGCACTGATTGTGTCTTTCCTACACAGAATCACATACTTCTGTCTTGTCACGTCTCTTCCATAATCCCTTTGTTCTCCCTCTGCCATTGGCTCATTTTGCCTCCTGCTCTCATCTTGTCATCCTTCTTTAACTTAACATTATTCTGTCTCCTTCGCTGAGTTCCTGAGCTGGTTTCACAGTACTCCCTTTGTTCAAATGAAAGGTTTACCAATACATCACTCAAGTCTTTGTTTTTCCTTTCTTTTTACAGTGCTCTTGTGCTCGATATTGTTTGTTTTACCAGCAGCTAAAGCTTCTCCTACCTCTCTTGCCGCTTGTATCGCTCCATCTTTGGCTGTCTGTTTTTTCGCTCGGGGCCCAACCAGGCAAGTAAAGCAGCGACAGATGAAGCGCCTTGTCTGTCAGCAACGTTGGAGGGAATTAATCACGATTCAGTAAGTGCTCTGATGAGGTTTCCAAGATGCTTGTTTGAGATAGAGTCATCAGGTGCGTCAGATCAGTCATTGCGCTGACAGCACCTCCAGGCACAAGGTAGAAGCCATGTATTAAGACCTGTTTGGGCCCCAGTCCTGCCTTTGGGGCACTAGTGGTCATGAGCAAACAGACTCAAAATCGACAACCACCCAAAGCACCACAAACGAGACACAATTGCGGCAAGTAATGTGTTGATGTCATTAGTAGGCGTGATGGAGATGCTTGGTTATTGCAATGGTCAGTGCGAGGAGAAGACCAGTGTTCTATAGTTGAAATTGGTTCTGCTTTGATGTAATAAATCTGCTGTGGAAATGTACAGCACTGACTGTTGTTTGGCTACAAATTAAAAATGGGATCTTCATTCATCATGCCTGTGACAGAAATGTTGGTATATTTATCAAGGGTTAATTAGGTTCTTTATGCTTCGTTTTGTTTACATTCTCAACTCAAATTTGTATTTTGAATAATACTCTCTACCAAATGTTCTTGATTTTGTGCTAGATCCTCCCATAACTCAACCTTCACAAATATTCAACTACTAATTAATTTAATTTGATTTAATTGACCTTTATTATCCTGGTTAAACTACTTATAAATAATATAGAGGAATGTTCCTCAAAATATATGTGTAATGCATTTTCACTGAAGATGTACAAGATAGTAAAAGATAAATTGAAACAACTCAGACAGTAATCCTTAGAAAGAAATAATAAAGTTTGGAGCTCTTGTGGAGAATGTACAGCAAAATAAATATTTTTAATGTCAAATCATACACATGCATAGAGGAATAATTAACCCCTGGATGTGCAATAATAATTGAATTTAGTATAAGCACAGAATCAAGCTTTGAACAGACAGGAAGGGTAAATCCAAACAGGAGTATAAAAGAAAAACAAAAATACATAACCATTCAAATCACACTGTAAATGACACAGTAAACTAAACTCAAAGAAACCAAATGGACAACTTTATTACATTCCAACTGAACATCTTTTGAAAAGTATTTTTTTTCCTCACATATACGAGATTGTCCTAAACATCTAGACTTTGTAGACAGCTCGACTGAGACAGTGCCATCCAGTGACAGAGTCAAAGTGCTTCTGTCTGGCAGGGTACTTACGCTTGTGTGGGGCCATGTCTTCACATGCCGAGGAGCTGCCTCTGCTTCTCTGGGAAGCCAAAGTGTATGTTATGGCTTTGTGACAAATCTCTGACATGACACGGTAATCAGATAAGAGCTGCACCCCAAGGCCACAAGAGGCCACTGGGACAAAAGAACAGGTTGAAAAAGAATAAATATTTCTAAAATGCTACAAATTATACTCACTCAGCTATTGAGGGGAATTATGTGATGAGTTCTTTGTGTCTGCACCCAGTTGCACATTCCTTGTGGTAATTTACAACATTGCTCGGAGCACCTTGTTTAATTTCTTAGCTTAAATGAAAGCCTTTGCGGCATATTGGCATATTTTTCTTGTTAAGCAATGTTTAAGGTAGAGATAGACATGGCAGTAATTGTAGGTTTGACTGAAAATAGAGTTGAAGTTAGCAGACACCAATCCTCCCCCTGTCCTTTGAAGAAAATGAAAATGAAAAAAGTAATTTTCTGACAAAGGTATGTTATCACCTTCTTTATTTAACTGTGTCTGGATTCTCTCGCATCGGGATTTTGCTTTAGATGAAAAGTAGATCCAAAATGTGACAGGAAACATTGGAGAAGAAAAAAAAAATAAAGTAAGTGGGACAGAAATTAAGAATGAGGGTGTATCAGATCATTGTAGCAGTAGAATAATAAACACCGTCTAAATTTAGCCTTTCACAATAAACCAACAGGGGTATGAAAACAAGCCTTCTGATGCGGCGGAAGATGATAATGAAGCATTGATTGTTTGTCCTTAATTTCCATTTTATTTCAGTTTTACATTCAGAGCAGGCAATTGTAAACACGCATATGTCTTTTCTGCTCTCATTAGCAACTCCTTGTGTCACTTCCTGTTTGCGGTTCTACTTCCTGTTTTCCCAGCTCCATGTTCTGCTCTGGTGTTCCCTAGTGGTCCTGTTTAATGCCTGTTTTGCAACCAGCTCAATGTTGCACCCGGGGGTCCTTGGGGATGTTTGTTTGCGCTGTCTTTTATTATGCCATTTTTAACCGTCGTTGTGGCAAGACAGGAATGTGCCATTGCTTGTTGTTGACTGTCGAAGTGAGAAAGCCCAATTACCTCAGGCCCACTGCCTGCGGCCCGCCAGCTCTGTATGTGCATGTCGTTCTGGCGAGCAGCTGTCCCGTGCCGTGCTGGCAGCCGTGGCAGGGGTATGCTTACGTTGGCATTGGTGACAGTGAAGAGGAGGAGGAGGATGAAGGCCACAGTGTATAAGGGACTTGTCATGTGTTCTGTGTAGCCACCTTGGTTAAGCTTGGCAGCCCGCTCCCCCGGTCTGTCCCCCAAACCTCGGTTTTACAGCAGTCTGATATTGTAAAAGCTTCAATGTGACGCAGCAGCTGAAGTCATGTGCCGTTCTCTCAGTTTACTCAGTATGTGTGGCCAATTAGAGCTGGAGGTTATGAGGCTGATGTATGGATTGTAGCCTATTATTCCTTCCTCCCTAATGTTGACCATTAACTGCTGTGTCATTAGTTCCTTTACCGAGTGCGGTGGCAGCACAGGAAGGCACACAGTCTGTCACACACATTTCTCTGTGGGCTCATGGTGGGCAGCGCTGGAATGTGCCTGCAAAATGGTGACAGCTTTGCAGGAAATTTTAGAGTAAACCAAGAACCACATTTCTGCTTGTACACATTCGAAAATTGTACACTTTTCGAATGTGTTTACGTACATAGTTACTCTTAGCAGCGTTGCAAGAATGTTCAAATATTGGCACAAAAATATCAAAATTATGTTTAAAAAGTCCTAATTCCGCTATTATATTATTATTATTATTATTATTATTATTATTATTATTATTATTATTATTATTATTATTATTATTATTATTATTATTGGAATACCTAGATATAGTAATAATTGTGACATTACCAGATAACCCTTTATTCCTTTCCCTTCCGTGTGTGGTGTGTGGTCAGATTTAAGTAATTGATTAAGGTGAAAAAAAAAAAAAAAAACATGATTTGAGTAAAAGTGAATGACTGCACATAGGTGTGACAGTGTTTTCTTTTCATGTAACACAGGCTTTACTGGCAGTCTGTCTGTGTGCAGTGTATCCAGTGTGGCAGCCTAGTGAGTGGTGTCTAATGGAGCCTCTGATGAATAATGAGTCCATACACTGGTAATGTTCTGTGCCGAATAACGGCTGCATTGGTTTCTGTCCTGTTAACTCTGCTGCTGTAAGATTGATTGTGCTGTGCTTCGCAGTCATACAAAGACACTTCATTGCTTGGCAATGAAAATAAAGCTTCTCCCAAAGAAATGAAGAGCAATGGCAGTGAAGCAAACCATGCAGACCAGCTTTGAGCCTGAAAACTACCGGTGCTCCATGTCAGCGGCATCAGTGACTGACACACCATGAAATAGGCATAGCTCCAATAAGATTTACTTGTTTACACATTGCTTTCTGCTAATTGAGGTGTGGCAGAGTTTGTTATTTTTTCCTCAGCTCAGATGAACCTTAGTGGCCCCGATTAGGCCTGGTACTGTACTTAGAGATCTTCCACCAAGACTCTTCTTCAAATTACACTTGACACTGTGAAGAAACATCTAATAGAAGTGTGTAATGGGCTCTGATGACAAACTACACGGTTGGAAGACCATGTAATCTTTCCGCAATTAATTAAACCTCACCCTGCATGTGTGTGTGTTAGCACGCTTTCCCTCTTCATGCAGCAGCCTCACCAGATGCCACAAAATAAGGGAAATAACATAGCCTGTCACCAGTAAAAAATGAAGAGCCGTAGCCTAACAAAGAAAGGTACTTAGAGCTGGCAGAAGGAGGCAGATGCAGATTATTTGTGCTCCAGTGCTTCTTGGTGTCCCAGTAAGAGTCCGCCACAACTCAACATCTGTACCTGCGCTCGCCTAATTACCCCCACACTCCTGCTTATAGACTGTCAGCACTCCACTCTCCCAGGGACACACATATTGTCATTGTAAAGTACATTTGTTTGTTAACACTTGCAAACATTACTGTATAGTTATTAATGCATGTTTCTGTATTCAGTATCTGGTTTTAACTTTTTGCTCAGCCATCCATGATGTTAAATCTGTTTTTTGTTGAATTGCTAAGCATAGCTTGCTCCACTTTGATTATTTTCTTCTATTGTTTTTCCTTTTCTCAATAAAATATTGATCCTCGACAGAGCACAATTAGAACCATTTTGGGTGTAATTCCCCTGTCTTATAAGTAAACGAGAAATTCTCCATGCTATATGGAAGTTTGGATGAGTCCTCTCACTCTCAAGTTGCTTGTGCTATTGATTTGATTAAAGGCATTATGCATTGTCTAATGAGTTTTACACATGGTTGAGTGGTGAATAATGACTTGGTGATTTCTGACCCAGAACTCCTTTCTACAGCTCCTCTTCATGTCATTTACCCCACTTTCTCTCTCTCTGCTCAGAAAACAGACACTCGCTACTTCAGGCAATATAACGGAAATCAATCTGAGAAGCTATTTTGTTTTTTTCCACTCAAATTGATTGTTCAGCTTGTTTTGTTTTAATATTACTTTTTGTAAGTGTTCATAAACTGTGTGAAGAATGAATATTGCATTAGGTGTCAAGTCTTAAAAAAACAATACATTTTAGTCTGTAAATTGTGTGGCAATTAAAGCGAATTGTGTAAAATAAGCTCCGGCTCCACTGGATGCTTAGCGTTATCAGGCCTGTTTGCAGATGGAATTCATACCTGCTGCAGTGTGAATTGCAGTACATAAAAGATGGACTGAATATGTTCCCGGGGAATATTGCCCTCTCTGAAAGACCAATCCGTCTTGCTTAGGGAGGCAATCTTAGGTGCGCTAGATAAACTAATATTTGTGTATAACCTCAGTCAGACAATACAAATGATAGGATGATTTTTCATCTCCTTATGCATACAGGGAAATATGAAAAATTGAAGTTTAGGAATATTTGCCGGGTCTGCGAAGCGGCTGGCTAGGCCCGCTGAGTGCCCTGGGCCACGCTCCTCACCACGAGCACCGAGTGAAGAGTGATGAGAATATTAGACCCGTCTGTTCGCCGTCACTCCCCATCCGCCCCCTCGCCCCCTCTATCCTGCGCCTTCACCACACTAATTCATATGGCCACAAGATGGCAAGAACCAGAGACGGACGCAGCTCCAGTTAGCTGTCATTAACTCCCGCCAACCTATGGGTGACAGTCATATTGACATCATTCTTTTAGGCCTGCTCCTCGGGTCCATCCTCCAGTGACAAAAGCTGTCACCACTGACTTAACCACCAAACACACACACACTTTATGCTTTAGCACTTGGCTCTGTAGGCTTGTTTTCACAGCATAATCCACCGTCTTAAGTGAACTTGTAAGTGTATTTGCTTTTCATTCTTTATGTGCATTATATTTGAGCAATACCTTGATATTTTGTGCTCTTCAAGTCTTTTTTTTTTTTTTTTAAGTTGATAAAGAAATGTTCTCACATGCAGACTGACAGATTCAGTCCTGCAAATGAGTTTTAGTTTTACAATATTACACATTTATGGTTTTACATACTGAACATTTAATTTAATTCTTCAAAAGGCCAAATCCGAAAAGCATCAGGTTCAACTGAGAGCAAATTTTGTTTCTTTTAAAACTGTTCTCTGGCCTATACAAATGATCTCTGATTAGGGCATTCTCTCTGAGAGTATAGACAGTTGGGAAAAGCCACTGAAGGGCATGTTTTGCAATATAAAAGAAGCATTTGACTCTTTTTTTTTAAATGGTGCAGGCTAGAACTACTCTTTAGCTCTTCTCCTGGATTTAAATGACTGCTGAATTTCACAGAATACACCCGTCAAGTGCAATTGGACTAGCTTTGACACAGGTATCGTGACATTTACCCTGTGATGCCCTCTTCTCCTTTCTGGATTTGTGAGTTTTTATTTTATTGCGCCTGCGCCTTCCTGGCTGGTTTTCCTTGAAAGCCTGTCTGTTTGCTCTCTATATTTCTGCATTATCTGCTTCGGCCCTATAAGCTTTTCAATGTCTATTTTTCATCCATCTTTTTATTCTATTTTCCTTCTGCATCTTTGCGTCCCAGCTGTATCTCGTACCCCATGCTCTTGCTTTGTTTTAGCTTACTGTGGCAAGGAACTGCTCCCCTCGCCTGTTTGTGATAAATCAGGGGTTGGAGCGACAGCGTGCGGTCAGAGGCATCAGTCGTGGCTGATGAGATAAGCGGTGCTCATCTCTCGGCCCTGTATGGAGATTTATTGGGCCTGGATAAGCAACAAGCTAGCCATCACTCTGCACCAAATAGACTCCCCGCCTGCATGTGTTTATTCTTATTGCACTGCCACAACCAGTGGCTCTGTCAGGGGTGAAGTAGCCCCCAGAGGCCCGCTCTGTGCTGGAGGAGAGCCTGGGCTTGCTCTCTGGATCATTACCTTCTATTAGATCAAGAAACAAGGCTCCACACAGGGGCTCGCCGTGACACTGATGGCCCAATTTCTCTGGATCTCAGAGGGTTGCATAGGCACATATGAAATCAGGTTATTGTAAGGTATTGGCCCTTCCCATCAGAATATTAGCGCCATGCTATTGCTTTTGTCATGCTTCTCTCCAAGAAGGTGGAAGATTTTGACATACATTTGCATTTTTTTTATTGATCTATGCTCTTTGACCTGGAAGGCATCAGGAAGGTTACTGACCTTCAAAGTGCATCAACTTGTATTCCTCATTTAATTTTATGTTTTAATTTCGACGAAGCTTGACACTCGGAACCCACAGCTTAAAAGTCAAGGGTCATCACTATGTATCAACTGATTGTATTTCATTGTGTTTTAGTTATAAAACACAATGAAATATCTTCCATTTATACAAGCATATTTGACTTGCTGGAAATAAATTAAAAGCACTATAAATATAAGTCGAGCTGTCTCTTCAGGTAAAAGTTACATATTTTCTACCTAAGTTTCTGCAGCTGCTGATGACAGCATTAATTTTCCGCGAGGAGCAGTCTCTCACATTAACCACTCTCTGGCTGATGTCAGGGGGAGCTGCGGGCCAAGATGTGAACATCCAGCACCCTGCCCCTCCATCCCATCACCCACCTCGCAGTCACCTGCCACGACACCAAAAACTCCACTCACCCAACAAGTTCTCCACAAATTGCTTTTACCCTCCTCACCCCATCAGAGTGTACACACAAACTTAGGCCTTGCAGGGGTGAAGGGGGGGTTACTTTTCAAGCACTCAGGTTATATTTAATCATGGCGGCTGGATGAGGAAGCTTTTCTCTTTATGAAAGGTATTAGAGTGGTGCTGTGTTTTCACTCAGCTTTACACTCTGCCCCATGCTTCTCTTCCCCTGACCCCTGTTACCATGTACTAGGAAGAATTTGATAAGTGACACTGGGCTCCCTCTATCCCACTCTTTCTCTCCATCTCCTGTCCTGTGTCTTGGACTTTAATAGTGCGCCTGGCAGCTCTGGACTGACTTTCATCTCATCAGTGGGGTCACACCTTTGGGTCACCCTAGCTGTTTCTTCTGTGGCACATGCCTTGTCATTTATTTTGCTGGTGAAACGGCAGAGCGAAGCGGCAAGGTCTGATTCAATCTCATACATCCCGGGGCTGATGTACTGGACACAGCTGAGGTTGCACACTCTACATTAAGACTTGCAACTTCGCCCTTCGCTCCCTCTTCATGGAACCTTTGCACATACATTGTTAAAAGCACCTACTGTCGAATAGAGAGTTGCACTCTAACAGAATAGTCAATCATTCAACTTTCTCTGTGCATCCTTTTGTGACTTACCCAAACCCTATAGTTGATCTGTACTACTTCTACTTAAGGTTCCCATTCCCTTTGATCTAACTAAAGTCACAAGAGAAGTGAAACGCATTGGGGTAGCTGCAGCAGGGGTATTACATACTTTCAACACTTTAAGAAACTGAAGATGCTTTTCATTCTGCTTCATGTTGGACCTAGGGACTGGAGCTTTTCACTAGCATGCATCAGCAGGCACTTGGTCATTAGGTAGATTGACAGTGATTGTCTGGCCTGTGGAGCTGAGGCAGCTTGGGCTCAGCTCAAATGCCTGCTTTGAAATGCACACGTATAGATTTTGTGTGGGTGAACAGAATTAACAGAAAACGTTACAAGCCAAAGTAATCAATAATGGTGTGGAAGATGCAGTGGACAGTGTGGAAATCACATTTTGGACAGGTTTCTACTCTATAATTGATCAACTATTTCTTTAAGCTCTGGCTTCTTTTTGTATAATGCAGAGGGTCTGTGTATATCACTTGGAGTGGAGATTTACTGTGGCCTATTTGATCTCAGTTTGATTGTGTTGTAGTTTGAACATTTGTTATTTCATTATGAATGATGTGATTATTTTCTTCACTCTGTCTTTCACACTATGCCCTTTATGGTAATATTTGTGTCTCAGCAGTAACAGATCTTATTAGGAGCTCAGAAATGTGCTTTATTATTTATATAAACTCATAATGAGTCATAAGATGTTATACTTATTGAACTTGCCATATAGCTGTATGCCTCACCTCTGGTGGTAGAAGTGCAAACAACTGAAAGTTGACATGCACACTGAAGCTGCACTCATGTGACCTGCCTCTCCTGTTAGTGAAGGTTATGAGGTTATCATGAGTAGAACAGAATGCACTGGGGATATGTAATACTCAAGACAGAACTCTGACAGATTACCACTGTATTTACTGGACACAAACACTAATCCACTGTGTGAAATATTATGGGCACAGTTTAACTATTGTCCATACTGTCTGTGGATGTTCAAGATGGACTTAAACCAGTTTACTGCCTTAGTGTACAAACGCAAGCTGGTTAAATTAGGCCAGTCTTCTTAATACCTTTGAGAGGGAAGAGGCAACCATTATGAATTATCTTTAATTACAGCCATTTCCTAAACTAATAAAGCTGCTAAATCTTTATGGCAAAGGTTAGTTTACCCAGTGTGCATAAAAACAGTGCATGTGTGTGTCTGTGTGTGCTTATGAAGGTGCGCCAGCTCATGCACCCAAGCGTACATGCGTATGATTAGGCTCTGTAAATACTGTTTGCGTGTGTGTGTGAGAGAGAAGCTGGTGGACTGGCAGCACCCACAGTCCCATTAATTTCACATGGGCTCCCTATCACCAGCCACAGATGCCTATAGACACGTAAATGAGTCTCCAGCGAGTGCGGGAGCGCCTCAGCCAGCCAGCTCGCGCCTAATGGGCTGGAAAGGCAGCGTATGTGACGGCAGGAGATGAAGCCTTATTTACAGTGGCAGACATTAGTGGATGGACGCTGATTCACTGATTAACACGTCAGACTCCTCGCATCCTCCTACCAGCCTTCAGCGTTCCTTCTGGAACACCATCCTCCCTTTAAATCTTTACACACACACAACAGAAAGCCTTTATAATATCTTCTTTTTCTCAACGATAGTTTTGGCCTTTATATTTACCACACTACTACCAAGGGACTCAAAGGTAAAGAGGCAATACAAAGACGTCAGAAATGCAGTGTACTGGGTTTGAAATGAGTAGTGGCAACATGCTCTGAGGGGAGCCCTTTGTGAGTGATAGTTCCTGTGGAAAGATAATGTTTCTCATGCAGTGCCGAGTGGGGTGCTGATGGAGGAAGATGACTTTTTGAATGGTTAAGTGGGTAAACCTTATATCACGTTTACTGCACTCTTTTCTCCTCACCCATCATCAATCCAGCTCCCACTCTCTCCCCCTTCTCTTCTGTCTCACAGCTTGTTTATTGAGAAGGCTCGAGGAGGCCCTAGATAAGAAAGGCAGAGCTAATGCTGTGATTTGTGTCAGTCACGGCAAACAATTTATTACAATCGTGACACTTATCACAATATAATATGTTTATTCTGGTCAATTAAGTGGCAGAGGAAGGCGCTTGCATTTGAAGTGTCACATGTGAGATGGGACAGGGTGAGGCTGATCAAAGGAAATGGAACTAATCCAATTGTGCATCATCTCCCCCTGTTACACATTCACTGTATCCATCCTCAGACCAGGGCTTTGGCTATGTATTGTTGTCTAAACTTACTGTTGAGTGTTTAGGAAGGGGGTAAGTACAACAAATACATTAAAGGGTTTTTATTCTATAAACCTAACTTACTGTATATGTGCTTTGAAGCATGGTTTTCCTTCATCATTAGCTTACTCAGAGTTGCATTTTGACTGATACGTCTGTGCTTGAGTAATCTTATATTGATCTTGATTTGGGACACTTTTTGCTTTGAAATATATTGTTTTCAGATGCTCCTGCCTCCTGCCACTATTTAGTTTAGATTATTTAGATTAGTGACAAATGTATCAACTAAATCAGACTAAAAAAATATCACATAAGCATTTAGAAGCAATAACACCATTTTATAAAACTCAGTATAGCATACTGTATGTTCAGCAAAACACTAAAAAACAGCAACATGTCTTCTTTTAAAGTGACCGTATAACTTTCTGTAGGTCAAATTAAATAAAAATAGAATGTTAAAACCATACTTTGGAAACTCTTATTTGAGATAAATATGTTTTATGCTATAATGTAAAAAATATAGCTTTACTGCTCAATAACATTATCTGCTCACTTAAAGGTTACATTTTTATTTTGCATCAAATATATCTCAATTACAAAAACTTACTTTCATCCATGATTATTTTTGATCAAAAGGTTAACCCATCAGTACGTTTATTGACATACACACAAAAGTACCTTTTTAGTAATGTTAATTCATCCATTACTTGTTCTACATCATCGGTGTCCCAGTAGAATTAAGTACAGGCAAATAACTATTACATGCCTTTGAGCAGTGATAAGAGGAGAGTATTCCAGAAAACCCAGTGTTACTCTGGTGTATTACAACTAAGCCAGTGAATAAGTGGGTGATCACAACCCAGTAGAACAGAATCGATGTCCCCATGTCTTCCTGGTATGTGCACACTTGGATACACTTGTGCTTGCCGCGGCCTGGTGCGGTATAGATCCCAGAAGTGTCAGAGCACACACATAAAAGCAGGCCCGGCAGTGGAAGCAGGCTGGAGCAGACCATCGATCCGATGCAGGTTCATTAGGTAAGTGCTGACATCACAGATTGATGTCTCTTTAAACCAGTGCCTGCCCAGGAGCTGACAAGGAAAATCAGCACTATTGACTTACCCACTCTGGTTTGTGTGCGTGTGTTTTTGCGGCCATATCAAAGTGTACATCCATATATTTGTTTTAGTACACCTCCAGTTTGTCAATGTGCATATGTGCCAATAAAACAAGCGTGTGCGTGCCAGCTTCTGATACACATGTACGTACATCTGTCCACGTGTGCTTCCCCAGACAGCGGGCTAAATACCCTTGTCTTTGATGAGGTCCTTGGGTGTGGATGCTCTCTAATGTTACTAGTTATACACTCAGCGGAGCAGCTAAGGAGGCTGTCAGCTGCACACCGCCCATCCATCATGGCAGGCAGGAACAGTCTATTTGGATTTTGAAGCAGTGTAATTGAACAATGAATGGGTTTTTGTAAATGAAGACTTTTATTCGTAATTTGTCTTTTTTTTTTAACCAAAATTATGTCATAAACACATTGTGATACAATCAGGCCACCGTGTAATGTCTGGACTGAAGTGCTTTAGTTCAAAACAAAAGTCAAAAGCAGTGCTCTGATTGGTTGTGGAAAAAAAAGAAAAAAACAAACACACACACACACACAAAACAATTTGAATACATGTAGATATTGACCATGAGTAGAAAAATTTGTGTGAGCTAGGAACAAGTTGGACATATTTAAATATCACTTCCTGTTTTGCAGCATGAAAATTAGGTACGCCGTGGGTAAGTACGTAAGTTAAAAAAATAAATACATATTTAAATGAATAAATAACTTTATAATGTAGTGATTAGTATGACTTTACAGAAGACATTTACTACAAAAAGCACACAGACACAATTTGAATCTAAAACACTGCTTTAGCAATTAACAATTTTATTTTAAAACAAAATATCAGCAAACTGAAACCCATGACTAGAGGCTTATAGTGTTGTTTAAATATAAATGAAATTGAATGTTCTTTAAAAAACAATTCCGTGGCACTATATTGTCAAACAGAAAAGTTATGAAAGTTTGCCTGACTTAATTTAAGCCTGAGCTGAGCATAATGCAAAGTAAGTGTTTGGACTGTAGAATGTGCTAAAACCCAAGGCGAAAATACCTTCCAGGCCACCAGCACCAGAGGCACATCCCCATTGGCTGCCTCCAGGAGATTAAAGAGAATAATTGCCAGCTGATTGGCTGATTAATTTTTTATGCACCTTTGATGCGCAGGGTGTTTGTGTTACCTTTATCAGCAGGCATATTAATGAGATGGAATATGGCACATTTAAGTAGAATAAATCACATTATGTTTTTACTTGATAAAGAGGTTGATGTATACTTTATTTTAGCAAAGACAAACAAAAACAACTGCTTTTTCAGTGAAGTGTAGATAAACGCATATTTTTAAAAGACGACCATTGCCGTTTTTGATTGGATTTTTGGATAGTGTCTCTGTTTGCATTTAATTTGTAGAATAAAATATATAAGTATGTTGGTACAGGCAAATCATTTCTTGTCATTGTTTCTCTTTTCTGGAACTTTGAACTTGATTTCTCTTTGTCCATAAGACATAAGACTCAGTGCCTTTGTGCCACTAAGAATATCAATAAAGCACTTGGTCAAGATTTGGAAAAAGTTCACGCTCAGGATTTTTATGATCTTGTTCTAAATGGAGCTGTTGTTTCTATTTGTCTTTTCTGACCTACAAGGATATTTGCTTTTAATTTTTCACCATGCTCGCAAAAATTTCTTGTGATGGAGTCTTAATTTTGTGTTTTTTTTTCTATTAAAAAGTGTTAAAAAGGCATTACATTTCACTTGAGGCTCCCTGCATACAACCTGAACTATATTGCTCTCCTCTATTTTTAGCATTTTTAAGCCATTATGTTTACCAAATATTTTTAATTTAGCATAAGCTCTCTCATCTGTCTGAACATACACCTGATTGCGTGTAATGTACTGTGTTCAGTGCAAGCCCTCTCCAGTGCAGATGTGATGGCTGCTTTCATGTAGAAGACAGTTTTCTGACAGTCCTGACACTAATCTGTAGATGTAGGTGACCCAGCTCCTCACTCGCTGCGTGCCTGAGGAGAGGTGAGTTGTTCTGTGAGTGTGAAGACTGTAGTGAATGTCTTCTCGGCGGTTCCGCTCCGGAGGTCCAGTCACGGTGAGCTTCTCATGGTTGTCACTTTCAGATGAGAGAGCAATCATTTCTTTGGACAACAGGCCCGTCCTCATCCCTGCTCTCCATCTGCTCAGATTAGTTCTTCTCACCAAAGTATATTTGCATAAAAAATATTTTTTTATTTTCGGCTTGTTTGTGTTTTTCGTGAATCCCTCATAGGCAACTGTTGTTGTGATTTCGGGTTCTACACAATAAATTGATTTGATTTGATTTGTTACCTTTCTACAATTTCAGCCGTTACTCCTTAGTGTTTTCGTCTTGTTTTCCCCTGATGCCGTAGACCATTTTATTACAATTGTCTTAATGAGTAACAATTCTTTTGTGGGATGATTACGACAGGGTGTTTTACCCACAGATCACCAGAGCAATTAAAATCTGTAAATAAGGCTACCCATGATGCCTCAATCCAAACAATTGAGGCATCATAGTGTCCCGTAGGCAGTGTTTGTTTGAAGGAGAACTCCGGAGAAGAGAGTTTGTCTCTTTTATGAGCTCTCACACTATCTCATTAATTAGGATAGGCTCCTTCAACCCGGCTCGCCTGTGTCCATGGGCCGCTTTGAACAATTGTTGTGACACATATTTCAGACACAAGATGAAGTTGTTTACATTTGTGTAAGACCTTGCATTACGCCACCACACTTTGTTTTGCAGCAAGCAAAACATAATGCAAGCCTAATTGTCTCAGCAATAGCTATTAGCAGGAGAAAAGAGATGTCAGAGTGAGCCACTTGTGCACTGCAGAGGCAGTCACTTTCAGCTGACCCACATATGCTCTGGAACTTATCTAAGTATTTAACAAACATCACTTTTGCTTCAGACAAAGTATAAAAATGAGAAATTTGTTTTGTCATTTATATATACCTTTTGTGCCTCTGGTTATGTGTGCTAATCTTCTAACACAATGGTGCGTTCACATTTGCACTTAAGACTACATCAAAGTTGGGATTAAACGGGGATTAAAAAGTTAGGAACTAATTTAGTACTAAACCAGGACCACACCAAGTCTGCATTTGGACTAAGTTGTGAAGAATGTTTAGTTCCTATTATCACAGCCGTTTGCACACAGAAGCAGTGAATGCCTCTGCTACTTTTTACGTAGTGTTGCTTCGTTTTTGTAGAGACAAAAGGGCTCTTTGTAGTTTAGTGCAAAGACATGTGCAACATGTCATGTATTCGGTGTCAGGATGTGCACGTACTGCTTCCGCCACCACCCCCGCCTGGCTTCATAAATTACTTACGAGTGTAGTTTGGGCAGGTTTGTGCAACGGAACCCAGCCGGTAGAGGGAGGGACCGTGGGAGTGCTGCTGCTCAGAACAGCTCCATGAGAATGCCTGGCTCTACGGGCCTCACTAGGGGCTATATGCCTTAACAAGATCCTGTTTACAGTCAGCTGAACTCGCTGCCAGCCACCCATTTCCATAACGAAGCCTGCAGTCTTTCTGTGGAAACTAATTTCTCTGTGCCGGAGATGCACCATGATATACTCAAGCTCTTACTTTGCATTCTCAGTCTTGTGTTTCAAGTCTTTTGTCTGTTAATACTCCCATCATTCTCTCTATCCTTTCTTCTCTATTTCTTCTTATGATAAGATTTTTAACTGGTAGCAATTTATTAACATTTTAAAACTTTTGAGTAAACCTGTAAGTGAAAATATTTTATAAATCTCCATTCATTGACAAATGTTGATTTGTTTTAATAGAATAAGCCACTCAATGGACCATGTCCATTCACAGGAGTGTTTACTTCTCTCAAATCTCGTCACAGGGCAGCCATCTTTAGCTTTATCCCCTTGTTCTTTCCTGTCATATGTTAGTGCAGATTTTTTCTGCCTCAGCCACTTGTGTTGTTGCCGTGTTCCTGTGCCTGTACATCAGTGAGCATCTGCTCTTTCAACAAGGTCCCCATGGCCTCAAATGTCAGAGCCAGCAGCTGCCAGACAAGTGCATTGTACAGCAGGGTTGTGCTTTGCCTTCTCCCATCCCACACCACTTCATGTCCTGTGATGTTAACCGTGATTGAAAGCAAGAGGGCACCAGTGACAGAAGAGAAATGAGGGAGGAGTATTTGGTCTTTCCATGTTTTTTAATTAGATATATTATGCAAAATTAACATGCAAAGAGGGATTATAGGTTTGTGTCTTTATTTTCCTATAGTGTCACTTATCATAAAGTTGCCCATTTGCCCTATATTTTTTCTCTTGTTTTTTAACAAGGTAGGGATACGTGATATCAGTGATATATGCTCTTCTGTGTGATGGCACAAAACGTTGAGAAAGAGATGTCCTTGTTCCTTTGTTCACATATGTGCAGTTATTTTATGTTTATTTTAATATTTAGTTTTAATGGACATAAGCCCTGGTTCACCAAAACCATGCACTTGTAAATGTTGCCTTGTTGAAGATTTGTGAGTGTGGAAGCCATTTTCCAGTCAAGGGATGGACAATGAAGCAGAAGAGATGGAGGCTGACGAGACATTCAGGTTCCCCCCAGGAGCAGGCCGGGGGGCAGAGGGCCAGGGGTTGGCCCGCCAGCCACCCTCCAGCACACAGCACTCTTCTGCTACTCAGACACTATTGATTTGACCACAGGTTAGCTGCTGTGCTAAGTACTACTCTTTTCACTTTCCTATGTCTGACAAAGACTGGACAATGGCTGTACTTGATGTCAGGTGATGCAGCTTCCCTGGCACACATGCCCGCCTCAAACCTTGTCGGTCTCCTATAAAGAATGGATGAGCCATCAGGGGGCACTGTTAGACTCACTCTTGCCCTCGAAAGAACTGGCAAAGCCAGCAGCAGGAAGCCCAAATTTGGCAGATGCACAGAAGTGGAGCATCTGTGTGAAAGCAACTTAAAGTGTCAGTCAACTCCTCACTTCAATTTTCCAATGTGAAGTATTTGGTGTTACTTGAGCGTAAAGTAGATTAGTGCAGAGATTGGAACTTGTGCCTGTACTTTTCTGTTTTTGATCCACTTGTGTAGTGAAGTGTAAAAGTTTGAACCTGACAGATGTAAATGAGAAGCAGGGCATCTCTTGATCAGACTAAGACAGTAGATGGCATTTGATCGTAAGTCATTCAGCGGTATCTTTGACTTAGCTGACAGTTGGATGAAAAGTCTTCATCAAAACACCTCATTGTGAACATTAACATGAACTGAGCTTCCGACGAGCTGCTCGGGATTCAGCGCTGTCACAAGTGGCAGATAAGATAAAGCTAGTATGCTGCTCTGCTTGTTTCGTAACATAACCCAAGTCATGTTGAGGCAAAATTGGCACCTGCCTGACATCTATTAAAGAGCAGTTCAACAGATGTAAAAGAGGGTTTGCTGTAACTTGCCTTGTATTTTTTAATTAAAACAAGCCACAATGAGTCACCGCCATCCTTTTAATGTGTCCGAAGCAAGAACAGGTGTGAAGGCAGAACAATGAACAGACACTGGGTGTGGGTGTTAAACAACTTCCCACGCTCCAACTGCGTGTCGCAAGGCCTTCTGAATGACATTGAAGCATACTTTATGATTGTTAATTAGAATCTTGCTCGGTACAACATAAACGAGTCGTCCTCTTGTTTGTTGCTCCCACATAGCTACATGTCATTTGTCATGGCCAAGTGCCAGACCTTTTATTATAGGTTTATCTAGTTTACTTTCAAAGAAAGGAATGGGCGCTTTTGCTTGTAACATAAGCAGAGTTATTGTTGTATATAAATGAAACTGGTTCCATGAAAAGGACTGTTCAATATTTGTGCATTACTGCTTAGAAACAAGTCATTATCAACCCTATCATTAACTGTTTAAAATACCGGATGTGGTTTCTTTCAATAATAAATACACAAAGATGAAGGTATTTTGTCTGTAATTTCCAAGTAAACCTTTTTATAATATATTATAAATATGATCATTGTGCATTGTATTCAGCATAGTGGTCATTTGCTTAAAGCCTCAGTAAATTCAAGCCCAATGACTAACCTTTTAGCTAAATAAATAGTTTTCTTTCACATAGCACTGATGGTAAAATTATCTACAAAATTGTAAGTTAGCAGTTGGTAGATTAATCAAAACCATCATTGTAAATAAACTGATTGCTCAGTTCCATTAAACAGTGTGCTAGTTAAAATGACGCAACGGTGTATGTTCTGTTATAGCTGTTAGTTCTGGCATTGATTGAGTGATTGATTAATGGTGTTATAATGAAGTGCTGCTACATAATTAAATATTTACAACCTCCTCAATTTATACACGAAGAAGTGCATCATCACTCGGATTCCAAGTGCATCTGGGAATTGCTCTTACGACATGAGCAAGGACTAATTTCTTGAAAATGTATTTGATTGTGCACTTTGCCTTAGTCTAGATCCAGTCTAAATCCTGTTCACATCCACCTCTGTTAGCAATCACACGCACCACACACTATGCTCTGATTTAACCCGAGGCAAAAGGGACCTTCAAACCCCCTCTTTCTCTCATCAAACATTCATAAAGGCAAGCTTCTGAATGATTTTCTGTCTCTTCCCGTACTCACAGTTTGTTGTCCTCACGCATCCAACTGCAATGGAAGTGAGGCGGAATCACAGCTGAGGTGACTTCTGACTCTGAACTAGTGGTGACAGTGTGTTTATAAGAAGCTTTCTTAAATGTGTTTAGACAGAATATTGGTTTGGACATGTATGAACACTTAGGCAAATACTACCATCGTTTATGTGAACCTAAAATAGTAGGAGCAGTCTGTTCTGTTCTCCCTTCTTGCACTCTTTGTCCTCACTCCCAGCTCCTGAACCCTCCAGTGCATGTGGATCTAAGACGAGCTCTCTGAGAGCCCCAGTCAGCAGGCCCAGGGCATGCCATCTGTAGCCCTCCGACTCTCTCCGCGTGTACCTACCTCTTTATGTATGTCTATTGTGTGCATAGAAGCAGTGTGTGTGCAAACCCAAAACACCGTGCCTCAGCCTGTTAGTCTTGCTACTTACCAGGCTTAGCCAGATGAGGGCTACTCAGCCTGGGTCTAATTCCTTCTCCTCTGGCAGCACTCCTCTCCTGGCTTCTCTAGCCTCTCGAGTGTGCGTCTGTGACCTTGGCTGACACAAGAGAGGGTTAAACTGTGGTCTCGCCGATATGGCCGCAGCGATTGAGTTGTAAGCTAGTTTTTGGATCAGAGCTTTTGCAGAGCCATCTGGGCCTCTCGGCTGCTCAGGAAGAGGTTATCCGCTCTTTTTCCCACAGCTGACCCGGGATCAACAGCGACGGCACAGAATTGACTTGGATAGGTGGTGTATATGGAGGGATGTTTGCACAGACAGACACAGTAATGAAGAGACGTAGTTTGTCTGAGAACTTCAGACCAATAGATTTTTTCTTTTGTTTTTCCTAAGACACCTGCGTGACCTCTTACCTGCATTATCATCAGTTGTTTCTTGTTTTATTACTTTGCCGGTTCCGATAAAATGCTGTCTTTTAAAACAATTGTAATATGCAGGTGTTACAGTTATGACATCAATCTTTCATATTTACAATACAAACACACTATTAAGTACCTGTTCAACAACAAACAGATTTTTTCCAAGACAAAGAAAATGTTTTAATGATTGATTTACACCCACAGATGAAGTAATTGAACTGGTTGGTTCAAACTGTAGTGTGCACACAATGGTGGAGTGTGTTGCTGGCTGGCTTTTCTCTTTGCATCCTGTTCAGTGCGCTGCCTCAGGGCCTAGCTTGACTGCTCCTCCAAACAAATTGCTGCCTGTTCACAGCATTTTAAATACCCAGACCCTTTAATTACACTATTTACTTAATAGGGTGAAACAAAACTCGTGTTCACGCAGCAGGAGCAGCAGGTGATGCAGAAGTTCAAACACCTGGCAGAAAGCACTCTTCTGGCATGAGCACAGTAGTATGCATGAGTGCATGTGCTGTCTCATACTTGTGCTGAAACTTAACAAAGGCCTTTTACAATCTCTATCAAACTTCAAACAGACTGAGAAGAATTTCTTGTTTAAAGCAAAAACAAACAAATTAAAAAAAATAAAATAAATACATAAAAAAATAATAACTGTGGTTTGGGGTTGCCCAAATACACTTTTACCATTGCAATAACTACATAAACCAAAGAAAATTGATAAGAGTATAATTCAAACACATTTAAATACTAACAGTTTTATGTGCATTAAGGGTGATGTTATGAAACACATAAGGAGAGAATATGTAAGTAATACGCTTATACAGGCTGACTTGTTTTCTGTTTACTTCTTTCTTTGGCTAAAATATTTTCTTATCAAGCAACTACGTAAAATAGTTTTTGACTCTCAGGTCACATACTCTTCTGTCTAACAATTGTTTCCATATTTATTTCTGTTTTTACAAAACATGCTCATGTCTTGCCAAGCAGGTTTTAAAACTAATTTGTGACACCTAATATCTGTTTTGCAGCAGTTTATTTTGTTAAGGTTTGCAAACATGACACCACATCCCCTGCAGCGCTGTGACCTGTAACCAGCAGCAGAAGTTACAGTCAAGGCTATTATTAGAGCGGTCGGTTTGACCCTGCCATTGTTACCTGAAGTCAGCTTGGAACCATGCCCATGTGGATCACCCTTATTGCGCGGCTGGGGTCAGGTGTCATTTTAGAGACCTGCTCACTGTTGAGGCTAGTCCATCCAGTGTACTGTCCGGGTGATGCCCAGGAGGTACTTATGGTTGTCCAAAGGAGGGAAGAGGAGTTCAGTAAATATGTCTAATACTTTGAACATCAAGTTCTTACAACACAACATTTTCATAGTAGTGCAAGATGAGATAATGTGCCTGATTCTCTTACAGCCTGATTCTCTTACAGCTTTTAAACTTCTGAAATCCTTCTGACCCCTTTCCTCTCCATGGCGCTATAAATATATTGCCATCAGTCAATACTATAACACCTTCCAAAGCAACCTTAATTAACCTTGCTTTCTATTCAATATTGCAACAGTATGGATTTTGAAACATGCAGGATGTGTCAAAACACACACTCAAAATGTCCCTGGGTGTGATATCGGTTTAATCACTTTAATTTGTCATTTTGGATTCTACTTTGCTTTTTCCAGCCAGGTGTTTAGGTGAGCTAGCTGTAACCTGTCACAAGTCGCTGTAGGGCCAAGCATCTCAGACACCTAAAGTGCTCTGTGCCTCAAGCCCTCACACAAATTGTAACTGCTTCTCTTTGATTCCTTGCTCTCTTTTCTCAAACGTACACACTTTTTTACACCAGGCCAGAGCCGGAGGGCGAGATATGTCTGTACACCACATTGTTGGAAGGATAAAATGGCCAGAAGGCCTCTGTCTGTTTATTCTTTTACCTGCCTTTTTATTAGAACCTGATTGCATTTAAGCTACAGTGGTCTGGTTGTAAATTTTTCGCTTGTGTTGACATAAGGCCACATTCCGTCCAACAGCCTGAGGTGCTGAAGGACCAGGCTAACGGTGTTGGGTAATTTGTTACACTGTTAAGTACCTAATGGACATCCACCTGGATTTTTGACAGCTCAAGCCTTAACTCAGAACTACAACTTCTGCACTTCCAGACTGTTAAAGTGTTTTATGACCTCCAATTATGAGAGCTATTTAGTAGCAACCTGCCTTTGTATGTTTTTGGGTTACACCTGGTCCTCCTCGCACAAGAAGACATACTTGTGTCACTTCAAACCTTGTGGCAGGTTTGACAAAGCTTCTACATCTGTAATCAGCTACACTAACTTTAGAGTGTAATATAGAACCACTTAGTCATTCATGCATTCCCAACTGGCTGTTAACGCTATAATGGGCCCTATTTGTTTCATGTGGTTTAATGAGGAGCCAGACTGCAGCTGGCTGAGGGGAGACCTCACAGTATTAAAGGAGGTCTCTACACCACCCAAAGGTAAACCCTAGTCCTGGGCAGGATCATTGTGTCCCGCAGCAGACGTGCGGTGATGACACGTGGGGGGAGTTTTCAAAGTTCTACCCAGAGCCCATACCGTCTCCTTTCATAATAATGCATTTTTGTGGTTTTGCTGAACCATTAATTACACGTAAAAAAAAAAGAGTGCATCAGATGTTAGTTTTATTAGCCAAGGCTCCTTAGAGGGAATCAAAATGAAAGGAACATATGTCATGCATTTGAAGTTAACCCCCCTTCCTCTGGTTCACTCTCCACATTGCCCACCTCACACACTTACAAAGTGTACAGTCAGCAGCCGTCTGCAGACACAATAGTGTTTGATCGATCCTAAAGAAACGACTACGGCGCGACTCGACCCACGCGTTCTGGCTGGCCCACATTCTGCACCACTTGAAATTTATCGCTCAATGTGGCAATGATCGAGATAATGGAGCTGAGGCTAATGAGCACACGTGAAGTGCTGCTTAGTCTTTTGAACAGACGAGCATGAGTTGGGTCTGAAATCTTAAGTCTCTCCTCTCGCTGTTAGAAATGCCACATGGCTTTATATTGAACAATATTTTACAACATTTATAAGCATTTTCATTTGGAATACGTTTATCCATATTTGATTTATTCAGATCATTACAAAGCACATCCCTTGTGGCTTGGTTGCTACACCAGTCACAGTGCTAAAACACAAATACAAGACATATTGTACAAATTGAGCTTTATGTAACAGAATGACACGCACGTTCTCAGCTGCTCATTCCTCAAAGCGTTTAAAAAGATAACATGGTTAGCCGCTGCTTACCTCTTCTTGGGACGTGACTGCTTGCCTTACCTTTAGGGCTGCGCTGATTTATGTGACACATGCCTGTTTTTTCATGACTTGTTTGATTGCATTCTCAGCTATCATGGGGGACTCCAGTTGCCAAGGCCATAAAGACTCACACCTGCGCAGGGTTACAGAAAAGTCACATAAAGCAATGAGGAATGTGATCGGATCTATTTTGTTTGGCTTGATTTAGCAGACATACAAAATACATTATTAAAATGACAGTGATATTTGATTTATTTCCTGTCATCAGGTAATTGCACACTAAATTTGATTCTCTTGTTTGAGCATTGGGTTTGGCACATATTTTGTTAATGACTCTATCTTGCAACTCTGAATGACCGTTTTGTGCTCTATTATGCAAATTTACATGTGCACTGTGTTTATTTTAAGAACAGACGTTTATACTAGTTGGTATTGTGCACATCGACGTATTAGTTCAAATTTGTTTGCAAGTTTCTTCCTTATTGTGTCCTTGATCCGCAAATACATTTCAGATAGTTCAACCACATATACTTAAAAATTAATCAAATAGAAACACAAAATGCTTGGGAATAAACACAAAAAACTCAATTGGAAAGTACATATGGCTTATATTAAAACAAAAATATCAAAGATTATTGGTATAATATGTAAAGTTAAAACCTTAATATAATATATAATTCTTCCATACCTAAATTATGGTTTGGAAATATGGGGGACTAATTACAAAACAACTAGACAACCAATCTTTATATTGCAAAAGAAAGCCATTAAAATGGTAAATTGTGTTGATTACATGATCTTGTAGATCTAAATACTGTAATGTACAAGGCTCATAATTAGAAGCTCCCTGACTGTCTCCAGGAGTGATTCAACTTTATATAATCTAAGAGGAACTGGTTTATTTTATAAACATAAAGTTAGAACAAACACCAAAAGTAGCTGTACCTCAGTGAGAGGAGTAAACCTTTGGAATAGTCTGGATGATACATTAAAAGCATCCACTTCACAAAAGACATTGAAGAAAATATTTAATATGAATGTAATAGTTATAAACAATTAGAAACAGCACATACAGTTGAATCCAAATATTGAATTTACACTGATGACTTTTGACCGTCCTGTCCCCATAAGAAATGAAAAGGTATAAACAATTACTTGAAGATTACCTGCAAAATCATTCTTAAAATACCAAGCTCAGCTTTTAGCAATTTGATTTTGTGCATTTGTGTCTCTATCTTGTTGCTTCTGGTTTGTTAAAAATCGCCACATATTTGGTATTCTTATTTTTTTTCTTGTGTAAATTTGTATAAATAGGGTTTTGGCTTCTATAAGTGTTACACTTCAGCCTAAACCCTTTCAGTCATCTCAATGTAAAATGTCTTGTAGTAAGTCATATTTAAACCTTTTTCTGTGTGACTGAAGAAACAAATAAACTAAACTACTTTAAAGCAGTTTTAGTTATTTGGTAAATGTAAAAAAAATATATATATATACAAAATCAGATATTGATTGTAGTAGTATATTCAAAATCTTACTGAGGACACACCCTGGCCAAAAAATGATCCATGTTTTCTAGTCCCCCTGTGTTTACAAATGACCTCCTGTAGCAATAATGCAATAAGTGTTTTCTCTTATCTGCGTTGTCGGGATTCTTTTTCACTTGCCCTGACACAATTGTGCATTTATCAGTGTAATTGCATGAGTCGGAAGCACTGATGTTGTCTATTAGGCGGATTTCCACCCTGTTAAGAGCAGAGGGCCTTTTAATGTATGGCCCTGCTTGAGTGTACAGCCACACAATTACACAGCGGCCGGGCGATTGAGTGGGGTGATGATGCTGATGATTGTGATGTTGGCGATGGCCGCAGTGATATTGGACCACCCTGCACCCTCCTAACAAGCCTCTCAGATGGAGTCTAAGAGTGGAACAACAATGTGAAACCGAGGTTAATCATTTTATTTACCCGTCTCTCTCTCTTGAGCCCCCACCACTCTTTCCTTTCTTTAACCAAGTGATGAAGCCCAGACTGTGCAGCATGGGGGGGGTGGAAATCGATGAGGAGCGCATTACAGTAAAACGTATTGATTAGGAGACCTGCGAGCAGTGTGTTGGTCGCAGAGATGGTGGAATGATGCAATGCTTAAAGGAATTTATCCTTTGACTTTTACATTAACCTTTTATTGACTGCTTTGCCTGTCCATAATTAACACTCACTTTAGCTAAAGTGGTTAGTTTGAGCGCAAAGGGGGCTCAGGCCCTTATTGCACCAGGGCCGTGGAGCTGCAGTTCAAGTGCTCTGTGCTCTATGGAAGAAAAGGCCTCAGTGGAATACAGGCGATAGAATCCTAGATACCTTTCACATTAGCATACCATTTAAGTGGGGGCCTGCCGAGCTATAAGGTTTCAGGGCAAATTGAAATGAGTGATTGTATTGCCAATCTCACTTGACCGAGCGCCAGATGGGATAGTTAGGCCCATATCTGTCTCAGGTTAATCCATTGGAACAGCTTGGACTCACAAACACATTTTCTCTCTCTTCACCTCACCCCACCTCCTCCTCTCCTCACACCTCTTTGTCTTTGACCTTAACTTTAAGGTGGACTGTTCAGCCATGGGAAAATCTTTTGGTGAGCCTTGTTTGTACGCCATTGTAGCTTATACAGAAAATTTAGTCAGAGCCCCAGAGAGCTTACGGAACCTCGCCTTGATATTGACTTTTTGTTTGGTTCCATTTTGCAGTCAGGCAGCGTTACTCGGTGAACAGCAGTAGGCTGTGTAAGAGTGTGTTCTGAATTACCTCCACTGATTCACTCCTAACACTGTTGTTTTGTGAGTATGTTCTGCTAAGCTAATTTTGAGGTAACCCAGATGCGTCTTTAACATTTACCCCACTGTTTGGTACTTTTTGGGCATATGTGCTTTGTTTTGTTTGATTCATATGGTCTAATAGTAATGTGTCACACCTATACCTGTCTGGTTTAAACAATTACAGACTTTGTGTCTTTGAGCAACATAAGTAACTTGAATGAACTGGAGTCTTGTGGTAGTTTCCAACACACACTATACTATACTTTTAAGTGACAGTATAGTTTATGCCTAGCCCTAATAATGTCTGCAGATACATGCGCCTATAGCCCACTGAATGTGTGTCTGGGTCAGTTAAGCATCTCTTTTGCTCACTTGCACTCTCCTCTTGATATGTATTCCAGCCATGTCCTCCTGCTCTTCTGAAGTGCTGCTTCCTTTAATTCACAGCCTAAATAAATGATGAGAACATTTAAACACACGGCTCGTCGCAAAGCCCCAAGGTCGCTTAATCGTATTATTTATGAAGTGATGTGCTACATAATGGTACTTAGTGCATGTTAACAGATGCTATTATCAGGCCCGGATCCAGAGCGCACAAGATATATTGGAATTGGTGATGTTAATGCTGCTCCTTACTAAGCGTAATGCAGTGGCTCTTTAAAGGGGCTAACTGCACCAAAACGCTGCACTTAGCCTGAGAGCTGGTCAAACATTAAGAGGCTCGAAAATATATAAATTGTGGCAGCCTTGGCAGCTCAAACCTCTGCATGTCGTCCATGTATGACCCATGCACAGCGAGACAAAAGTCATTAAAAAATATACCATACTAAAGTGTATGACTTTGTGTTATCTTAAAAACAACTTAAAATAGAGCCCTGTATTTTTGTCAGACTTAAGTGACTGTGTGTTGGGTGTCTGTTTTAGTATGTTTACCACTGATGTTAACTAACAGTCAAAACATTTCAAGTAACATAAAACATGTTGCAATGCAAAATAATGTTAAAGTAAGTCAACTGGACAAAGATTGTCATTTATCAAGTCTATGACAGATATTGTGCTTACAGCAAACAAAAGGGATGAGCTTTTTTAAACCAGTTTCTCCTCAAGTCTAGCCACAGAACCGAAGAACCCTGTTGGAAAACAATGTCACACAAAACAATGTCACTCTGAAAATTAGTTCAGTTGTCTTTAGTTAACCTTCAAAAGGCAAAGTCATCTAACTGAATGTAGACACAAAAACATGCTCAAAAGATGAATAAAAAACTATTATGGCCATATGTTGAGACATTCTTCCGCGGAGTCTAATATTGTTGGTTTGTTGCCTACTTTTGGTACTACTTTGTCCTACTTGTCCTTGGAATAGTTGCCTTGCTTTCCCTCTAGTTTATATTGGTGTATGACTTTAAAATGTTGTGGAATATTCAAACAATGCACTCATCATTTCAGTATACCTTTATAGTCCTCACTTTATTAAGCAGAAGTAAAAATGGCTTAACATGGCCATTATACACACCTCTACCCATTTGTTTTCAGGTGGCTAGTGGCCGTTTTAAGAGCTTCTACATGAGTTTGCGGTTGGAAGGAAATTCTTGAGTCACCGCACCTCACAAAACATATAAATACCATCTTCAAGCTCTCCCTCTTGCACCTCTGGGATCAAAGGTCATCCCCATCTGTCAAGAGGGAGAAGGGTGGGGGCAGATTTACTACGACACCAAGTCACTGCAGTAAATATTTACACTGCTTTGACAAAAGATGTGGCACGGAGGTCTATGGGGCTTCCAAACACTGTACAAATCAACGGGCTTCATGTTATTAATCACATCAAAATCAGGCTGTGGCATCAAACGCAGGTGTCTGTAGGCTTTGTAGTGCTTCCAACAAAGAGGAGTGTTACTGTTGTGAAATCATCTTGCTGTGTGGCCAAGCGAGTGCCTGAGATGAATGAGGCATTAATCAAAGACGTGATATCACAGCTATTAACTTGATCGCGTTGCAGCTGTTTGTGTATGGCAACAAGCTGTTAGTCACTTTCGCCTCCTCCTTTTAATAAAGAGCTTAATTGCCACTTTTGACTTGAGTTGAGTAAGCAAAAAATTATAAACATAAACAGCTTACAGAGTGTTTAGCATGTATTGCCAAGTTGTCAGTACAAACCCATTTTAAACTGGGATGCCATTAGTTGGGGTTTGAAACATTAAAAACAAATTACCA
Source organism: Mugilogobius chulae (assembly GCA_038363315.1). Taxonomy (NCBI): domain Eukaryota; kingdom Metazoa; phylum Chordata; class Actinopteri; order Gobiiformes; family Gobiidae; genus Mugilogobius; species Mugilogobius chulae. The sequence continues at coordinate 38,897,515 of CM076403.1, read as the reverse complement.
CATTTTTTTCTGATTCTGATTCTGTCTTTTGACTCTGTATATCAGCTAAGTAGCAATTTTGGAAGAAATTGACAAATTGAAGTTGAAAATTACAGGAAGCAATGTGAGTTCTAAAATAAAATCCCACTACATATATCATTAAAAAGCGCTAAAATGTTAGCTTCACGTTTTAGAAGTCCATGATATCATAAGGCTACATGGTTGGCATTATGTCATAATACAAACAATGTTCTTTGCTATGAAATATTTAAAAAAATTAATAATAATGAATTGTTTGCTAAGTGGTTGCTTGTTAACTGTTAAAGAGTAATTTTTGCTGGACAAAATACAATTATAATGAATTTAAATATTATCATGTCCCTTACGTTTTACAGAAGATGTATTTTACCAGTCATTTGCACTTTAATTTGCTGGCTTTTATCTCACAGGTTATATGAGCTGCACACTCTCACCACCTCAGGTTGTAATTGCGTTCGACCATTAGGTGTTGTAAAAATGCGACACAAACACATGTCGTCTGACTTCTGGTCAAACATACCAACTACAAGTTTAAAGCATTGGTCAATACTTAAAGCTTTGGTGCTCAACTTGTTTTTTTCTCACCCATAAGAGCAGAATTAATGTGCAGACCACCTGCATATTAAACATGCTATATATTTAAGCTTGTAAAAAAAATAATATGGTCATCACAATGTGAGTTTTTAGAATGAATGCTGATTGGTTGTGGAGAAGTTGTGTCACAAAGGGTTTGTGAGAGAGTTAAAAATACCCATTTTCGTTTACTTCACAGCTTGAAAATGAGGTACAATCACTTTAAGTGTCTTGTTATTCTGATGTAAGCGTCACTGCTAACCATTAAATGTAAACTGTGTGAAGATGTAAATGTGAAATAAATGAATGTGAACCTGAAATGAATGTTTTGAAATAGTTGCACAGTGACATTTGCCTAATTACGATTGAAGAATTTACTGATGGATTATTGAAATACCCACAATGTTTGTGGTTGGTGTCAGATATGATAATAGTTTCAAGGCTCTGTGTGGGAGGGACATATTATGTGGCTTAGATGTAATACTGTATCATTACCATTATTATTTGGTTTTATTGTTATTATATTATTTCAGATAAATCTGTTTTAACTCAGTTTCATCTGTGAAGATGTATGTTAATACTACAGAATATTTAAGATTGCTTAAAAATTATGTTTTGGCACCTCACAAGAAAAAGGAACTCAATTACTTTTTCTGAAATAAGTCAATCTTAGCATCTAGTAAATGCAGGGCAATTTGGGATAATTTTGCCAAAGGTAGGAGTGTGGCCCATGCTTTGTAATGTCACTGCAAATACATTCCCTTTTTAAAAATGGCATTAATTAAGCTATTCCTCCCGCTGAGCTGAAAAGCCTGGACGCAGCTGCGACTGTATTAGGGCATGCCACGGCTGACCCCAGGTTAAAGGTCACAATGTGGCGTAAACTGATCGACAGCAGACAGATTTATTTATGGCCTTATTATATTTCATCTATTATGTAGGACACATGCCTTGACATTTCACTTTGGTTATCAGGCCCCATGCCCGGAGCTGGGTGTTTTGAGGGCATCCTAGCACTTACCCACATGCTAAAAGAGCAGTGGCAGTCTACCACGCTGGATTTATGAGTTGGACGAGTTAATGGCTGCTTGTTTCCTGTGTCCTGTCGCCTCAGGTGCCACTCGACACTGGCCCAGACATTGCCCCCTGAGGAAGCCCCCGTGGACCGGCCTTTCTGGGGAGTGGATGACCCCAGCATGCCTCTGCCTTTTGATCTGGCGGACATCATCAACAGAGTGGAGTCGCTGCTCTGGAGGTGGGCCCAATTTAGACGTTTTTTTTTTGTGTTTATTATGTGTATGCGTCATATGAATCATGGCAATTTTACATTTAATACATTTCTCTTATGCAATCATTACATTTGTGCAGGGAATTTCTCTCTCATCAAAAGTATACAAATGATTTAGACACTTGTATCGACTGTCTGGTTTGATAATACATTACTTCAAATTGGTTTAACCTAATCTTCGGAAATTATGCTGAGTAGTCTTCATGCGCAAGAACAGTGATTGATTGATTGATTAATTGGTTGATTCATTCATTTATTCATTTCAATCAAACCCCAGGTAAGATATATATGACTTTTTGCTCTGGATGCATTCAAAATAAGATTATTGAAATGTCCGTGCACATTTGGGGTTACTTCTGCACTGCATTTATGTTTTGTATTAAATGTTTACACATTTAAGCACCTTTGAGACAGTATTTTTTAATACTAGTTAGTTCAAGGCTTTAAGTGTAAACTTTCAGCAGAAATACTGTTTTCTTTTGCTCAAGAAAACAAACAAAAAAACAGGTCTTCGCAAATCACCCTAATATCAGTGTTTCTCAACCTGGGAACCATAAAATGATTTTTGGGGTCCCCCTGTTGATTGAACATAATTTATCCACGCTTATGTCTTCAAAACAAAATCAAGCATAATACTAACAACTACATTATCACTTTATAAGTTGTCTATGTTTCATTTTGTGTTTGGGAGTCGCAAATACCTCCTTTTGTTATTTCTGTGACTAAAAAGGGTTAAAAACTACTGCCTTATATAGTGCATGTTCTGGGACACTGACTATTTTTAAAGAGTCAGTTTAAAGGTTCAAAGTTTTCGGGTGGAGGGTCTGCTACTTGCTTGTCTCAGTGGTGCTGTTGTAGGTTTTACTGCCATATGTGTTCCATAACATGGCAGTAAACTGACCAGTCTTTCTGGAAATAAACAGGTAACAAAAACAGACTGTGTTGGCTTGTTGAGGGGGAATCCTTTTTGCAGTAAAATAGACTAACTGGTCATGGCAAGTAACTATCCAGACAACCTAGTAATTATTATAGTAGCTTTTTTGTATGTAAACATATCTATCAAACATATTGGGCTCACAATTTTCTGTTTGAACAGGATGTGATGTGTCCCAGGCTAAAGTAACCCACCAGCTTTTGTGAATGACCCCACTGGATCAGAGGGACGAGACCACTGACAGCACCACCGTGATCTCACCATGGTTTTCGTTTGACCGGGGCATCTCCAACTCCAGTTCCACCCACCTTCACTTTCCTCTATCCTAAACCTAAACAGTACTAAAAGTAACATAATATAATCACAATAGTGCTTCAGTAACATATGCTTCAAGTTCAATGTATCAAGCTAGCATCACAAATCCTGCATTTCAGTATTAGCATACAGTACATTGTGTAACTATTTCTTTCAGTGTACTCAATGTAACTCACGCTCATGTAACCGACAGCAATGCTTTTATCAGTAGATTGACTCATTCTCAGTAACCACACAGTTTCGTATGTGCATATATACTTTTCCGATTTCTCCATAGTGTTATTATATACAAAGATATAGATTGCGTTTTTGCTCACTTGAATTCATTCATTGTAATGTATTTCTATTCACTGTGTTCGGAGGTAAAACCAGACTGAAGAGACCAAAGTAAGCTATAAGGATAAGTTATGAATGTCAACAAAAAGATTTTATGAAGAATGTGGCGTTTCAGTGTCTATATGGTGTGACTGTTGTTAAGTTTTTATCCGGCGTGTGTCAGATGTGGCTCAGTTCGCTTTCACGTCGGGCAAACAAGTGTGTGTGTGTGTGAGTGCGATAGTCTGCTGGAAGCCTGTAGGCGGCCTGCCAGTTGTTTGTTCATGAAGATGTGCATATGGGGAAAGAAAAAGGAGACTAGCAAGTGTGTGTCCCTCTGCCTGCACGGGGATGAAAGGCAGTGCTCATAGAATGACCCAGAACATTGCCATCGTTTCTCATAATTACAGCTGTTCTATTGCTTTTAATTACTAGTGTGTAGTGTACCACGCGCCCCTGTAATGCTGCAGGCCATCCGCGAAACAGTGAGAGGAAGAGAGAGGGAAGGATCTGGCGCTTCAGACAAAATCCACTTTCAAAGAAGAAGCTAAAAAGGGTAGAAAAAGGGGGCCAACGTCAAAGCAGTGTAGCAGCCCTCCTTGTTTGATTTCCCTTCCTCTATCTAGTTCATGATGAAGTAAAGACGCTGTTTACTATTAAAAATGCAGAATGCACTCCTTTTTACTTCTGAGTTCTTTTGTCAAAATGTTAATGGTTGCCAAATGCTGTTCTTCTTTGCTACGTCTCTGTTGTTTGCTGTCTGAGATTTGTTTGTAGATTGGCAGTAGCGTTAAAACAGTTTGAATCACTCTGTGCTCCCTGTGCCCCAGCTCGTCTGTCGTAAGCAATAGGAATGGCAGTAAAATAAAATAAAAAAAAAATGTTCTCTCCAACATGGCTCGTGTCAGTGTTTTGTTCACTTTTTAATCATTACAGAAAAATGTTGACTCATTTGTGGTTATTTAAAGGCGGCTTATTGTGTTTTTGTAGTAATTTATGACATGTGTAGATCAGTAATTTACATTTTGCGCATTTTATAACACGGAATTTATCTAAAATGACTTGGAAATCTAAACAGGACATTGACTTCCTCTTGACTTTCTCTTCTTTATAAAGATAAGATAAATAATATAAGATATAAATAATTTGTTTTTGTGGCTACCTGACTATTTTTAACCCTACATGATTTATTTGGATTATTTTTTGAGCGATCAATTGTAAATACTGACAAGTTGCTGGAGATAGATACGTAAACAACAGGAATTTGCCGAGCACTTGAGTATTGGCTGCAGGACATTACAAGATTACTCAAGTATGCACAAATTTATCCAATAACAACTTTGAGTAAAATAATGATGAGAGAACACATGGTTAAAACAGGTTCCGTTTAAACAGAGACAAACTGGAGGTAGGCACACCACCAGCCAAGTTACAGAGTCCATCTTTAAGCATCATACCCTACATCAGTGATTTTAACCAGTGTGCCGGGAGATGCTGCCAGGTGTGCCTTGAGATATCAGTTCCCAAAATTCAATCTATGATATAAGATTAAGCCCAATAATTGAACCCTTTGCCTTTGGGAGCATTTTGAACATTTTTGCCAAGAAAGCACAAGAATCATCATTTACTCATTTAAAGATGGGGTGCTTGACTTTTTTAGTTGTAATTAAATACACCTTTTCTTTTCTAACAAAAAGTATATCGCAAAAGCAGCACAGTGTGACTAAACCAGATCACTGTTTCTTGTCTAAATCAAAATGAAAGGCATTTGTTTCTCTTTAAGAGCCAAATGCAGTGCTCTGATTGGCTGTGTTTGAGTGGTTAACTCCACTTTCATTTTGTTGTGTGTAAAAAATATGTTCTTAAGGTTTAATTGCAGACAAAAAAAATAATGTATATGTTTCCAAAGTAAAATATAAACATATTTAACATGTACAGTATAGATTTTTTTTCTCAAAAATAGCTTAAAAACAGCTTATCCATAGATCTAACCTGTACCACCTGGCTTTGCTTCTCTTTACACTGATTGATAGTAAGAGAATAATTTCAAGCACATTAATAAAAAAAAAAACAGGCAATGGGCTCTCTACTGGAAAAGTTACATAGTATTTTAAGTGTAATTGACAATATTAAATAATTTGGTTTGATTTGGCCTTTTTTGAGTAGGTGGTGTCCCACAAAAACTTTTAAATAAAAAAGTGTGTCATACCTCCAAAAAGGTTGGGAAACCCTAACCTACATTATGTTTGTTTTTTGAATAAAATAGTGGAAAGTCATTTACGACTCTTTTGTTTTACTTTGAAATTACTTCACAGCTCCTTGACAAGAAGGTATTTGCGTCTACTCATGATCAATTTCCCTATCCATCTTCAAAGCAGCATGGAGCAGACCAGAGCAAACAGCTTGTATGTCCCACTGACAGATGACATGATTGATTGAGCTACTTTGCCGCTCTTGACAAACTGTTGCCCTATATTATATTTTTATGTTTCTCCAAAATTCCTCCAGCCTACGTGCGCCTGACCTTCAAGGCAGAGGCTGACCGAGTTAACCACTTCCTGTAGCGGCCCGGTGACTGACTGATGGATGATGGACGGTGTGTTCTTCCCCGGGGTTTGCAGCTGAAAAGGGCCTCACTTGAGGAGACAATGACACAGAGCTGGAGAGAGCCACAGGTATGCATTGTTCTGGCTGGGGTCAACCTGCAGACAACCAGCCCAGCCACCCTCAATTAGGCCAACAATAGGAGCTCAGGGAGATAAAATGACCAGGTGTGTGCTGGGGAAAGGTATCGGTTTGGGGTCACGGATCAGTCAAATGTGACGCCATGTGGTTATATAAGCTTCAAGTAAGTATACCATACAGTTTATAGCCACTAATGGAAATGGTGTTTATATTTTTATGTGTGCAATTTGAGTTATTGCTATTCCTGATGGCCACAGACGTCCAAAATGAAAACCTTTTGCCTCTGGGGCTAAGGTCAACTCTTCTTTGAGAGAATTAAGGTCATGACAACTGTGTGAAAATTGTTTGTTTGTTTGTGAAATTTTGTTCACATTTTCACATACTTAAAAAATCAAAAGGCAGTCAACTGTGGCCCTCAAAATGAGAGAGAGTTCAACAAATTCCTGCAAGAAACACTTAATACTACATAGTTTAATATATTAACTTTAGCTAGCTTTATATGCTTAGTAATAGAACAGCCATTCTTTCAGGTTAGCTCTATTAAATACTGTTTAGAAGCAGACTCAGTAACTTTATTTTAGATATCATAAACATTACTGACGTAGAAAGCATATAAATGACAAGTCCAAACCCATTTTAAACCTTCTGACAGCTTGAAGTACATTTGAAACACACTAATGTCTGAACACTCACATGTACAGCGTGTTTGTACAAATGAATCTGCGTGGATGTGTGTCCCTGCTCTTACCGGTGTTGGAGGCCCCGGGGCCACTAAGCCATGCAGTGGTAATTGTAGAAGCCTGCTGAGGAGCTGTGAGATAGTATCAGCGCTCAGGGGAGGCTGTTAGCAGTGGGATGGGCCCAACTCATTTGTCAAGTTACACAGACGAGCTCTTTGTCAGCCGGCACTGACAAAACACCAACTTGATTGACTACATGTGAAGCAACACCAGCCCTAATGTTTTGCAACTGATAATTGCAGCAGAGGTCATAAAGAGACACGCAGGAAAAGTTCCAGAGTCATGTAAATACTCAGCCTCAACAGTCATTGCTCTAAATTATATACTGCAAAGCTATCATTTCAGTCAATGCGTGTAATTCAACAGCTTTTGTCTTTAAAACGTGAGAAATAAATCACATAAACATGCCTTACTTTTCTTTAGGTGTAATAGAAAGTTGCTCGACACCTTTGCCTTGTTATTGACAGGTTACAAATAACTTGTTTATTGTTGTTGTTAAAAGAATATCATTTAGCCACCGTGTTCATCTGCTGAGTTTCAGTGGGCGTGAGTGACAGATGAATTTGCCAATCAGCGACTCAAATCTCGTAGCTAACAAAACAAACATGGACGCTTAAGAGAAAAAATAAATAAATGACAAAATATCATGGGAAATTGAAAAACATTGCTGAAACGATTCAAAGTCAGGTGACAGAAGTTTGATTTTCTTTTGAAAATTTACAATCGAACTCCTTTTTTATGTACATCATGCAAATAAACTATTTTGATTTGCAGTTGATTTGAGATGCAGCAGCAGGCACACACATCTTGTTTTGCAGAAGAGTGAGTTCTGGATTCCAGGTTGTTTTTCATTTTTAAACCAAAATTATTATAAGTAGTTACATGCTTTGATAATTGTGGATAATGTTTTGACTTATCAACCCTAACCTTAACCACAAATGTGACAGTTTGGTAAAAATGTTTTGATTATTTGGAAGATAATATAAGACAAAATAATGGTCATAAGGTCATTAGATTGTATTGACTGTGAACCTGGCACAGCTTGTACACCAGCCACACAACCTGACACACGTAATTGTTTATTGTTCAGATTAGCAAAAATGTCAAACATGCAACATGCGTCAATCGGCAGCTGTGCCTTTCATATTTGTGGTTGTAAGATTAGGTGCATCAATATTACAAAAACAAGTCAAGAAAAGTCCATAAGAGCTATGAAGGTGTTTTTTTTTTGTCTATTAACAGGTTGATTGCAGCTAACAGGTCCTTCAGCCTTATGTCAGTGCTTCTGCTGAGCACACTGTATGTACTGGTGTAGTATGTTTATAGTGAGTGGAGCGAGGAGGTCTGGAGGGACACTGGGTTTGGTAGTTCAAACACACGTCTGATCAGATGTGGAGCATGTTTGTGGGTCAGGGCAGTAGCTGTCCAGCAGGACTTCGCTGCCCCTCACTCACTACCAGCTCAGGACGTGACCTATTTCTCTTTTAGGTTATTTTTAGACTCATAGTTTAAAATGAACTATTTTTAGTGATTGTTTTGTTTCACTATATAATTTAAGAATATGCATACTCTTTTTGTTCACTGACAATAGTTTTTTTTTTTCACGTTTGTTTTTGATTTTTGAGATCTATAGATAAATTAACAAAGTTCCCCATTTAAAAAGAAAATATTTCAACTATTTACACACAATTTGAGAATTTCAGCTTCCATAAAGGAAGCAACTCCTACATTCTGTTTGAATGCAGAAGGGTCTGAAACCGAAGACAGAGCCAGTAATTTCGTCATCCAAAGTTAGGACAATCCAATCGCAAACGCCCCCCTTCCCCTCTGCTCTGCAATTCTAAACTTTTTTTCCAACCGTTTCAAAACATTTAAGATGGCTGATAGATTGTTTTTGACTCTAACTTCGGTTTTGAACAACTATGAACGTATCAATCAAACCGAAGCAGCAAACCGTGTTGAGAGCCTTCACACAGGTCAATGCCCCATTGAAAAATCGTTGCGGTACTACATATTTACAATAACATTCGGTTTAGCACGTCGCTGTTTCGGTGGAATTTACCAGTTTTCTTTGATTGATTGACTCCACACTCGTCCTTGAAATGAAAACCCGGTGCTCTGATCCCAGACCCTTACGTCTTTGTAAAGTTATCTGTCAAAGCGTGTAGGGACTGGCTGGTCAGGCAATAAAGGTCACATTTTGAATATGGAATAGCTAAAGCTGGGGTACCTAATTTTTACACTGCAAAATAGGTATTTAAATCTGTCTGACAATTTTTGAGATCTCACAAACTCTTTGACACATGGTTAATATCCACAATATATTATTTTTTGGCTGACATTACTGTATAAGAAGCCAATCAGAGTACTGCTATCAGTAAACAACTTGATTGGATTTAGAAAGGACACTTACTACTTTTTGGTGTAAATTCAGTAAACCAGGCTTTTTTTTTCTTCACAAAACCAATAGATAGACCTATTTCTGGACACAATCGTTAGACACACATATTACAGCGGCCTCAGTTCAGACGTTAGCATGTTACACTTGACTAACACGAGGTTTTTACTAGCAAGAAGAGAGGAACTAGCTTAGCAAAAGCTAACAGCATCTTCCCTCTGACGCCCCGTAATCAGCCCTGTTTCCCTGCCGCACTTCCGAAGCATCTTTCCTTCCACCTGTCTCTCCCTCTTACCGTTGCGTGCCCAGTTAGCGCACTGCCATTCATATCAGTGGGATTAAATGGATCGTTTTCCAGCGTTAGCAGCTCCTCCGCCAAGTGGTCTTGATGTCAGGCCAAGCATAATTGAGTCATCTGCATCTCATCTAAAATGGATGAAAAGACTTTTTGATATCGCCAGTCTCTCACCCCGGCTTTACCCAGCAGGATGGAGGAGCAGAGGCTTAGGCCAGCATCACTGCTTTGGAGGGGCAGAGCGAGAGCAGGAGATGAGGAGGAAGGAGTTTGTTTGCTTGTGGAATGATAAGAGAGCAGCAGGAACAAAGACATCAAAATACGGCCAAAAGGAAGTTTACAGGCCTTGAGTACTTAGATAAAATAGATTCTCTGATAAGATATTGCCTTTTGTTCACACCGCAAGCTTGCATCAACTAATTGTAACAAAAAAAATAGACTTCTTTTTTTTAATATATATATATATATATATATATATATATATATATATATATATATATATATATATATATATATATATATAATAAAAAGTCATTGGTGTCTCTTTGTACAGTAATGTTTTAAATGTAACTTTCCTCGATTAACACATGAATCCAACCCTTCTTTACAAAAATCAGTATTAACATAGTTGTCTTTGATAATATTGGTTGGAAATAATAACTTAAATATAACTACTTTGAGCAAATTTTTAAAATAAAGATACTTGTTTTTGCAAACATATATACTTCAAATATTATAGGTTTCATTCTATAAAATACATGCACATTTTCTTTCATATATTCATTAGTTAATTATTATTTTATACTGATGCAAAGATAATCGAAATCGGCTGGAATGACCAAATGAGATGTCTACCTCCTGAGTCTCTCTATCCGGCCATTTTTTTCTCCATTCATGATTTATCAATAAATATCTTAGTTGCATACACTATTGTGACGTTGTCCTTGCTCATAAAAAGAGATATAAATAAGAGGTAGTAAGAGGTAAGAAAGTTAAATTTTTAACTGTATCCTAAAATATACTATGTTAAATTTGATTACACCAAAACTTCTGAAAGTTGTGAGAAGTACTAATAACTCAACATGGTGAATAGTTGAAAGACTAAGTTATGAGCCAAATGCTGTATGTCCATGTCCCTCCAGGGCAGTGAATCTTTCCTTCACTGTTGTTCTCCTCGACTTTTCTCTTTTTCACCTTGTTGTGAAAAAGAGGGGACGCTCTGGAACATTGGAAAACAAGCTAATAATTGTTCAAGAGCAGGGGATGCTTTGGGACAAATATTAGCTTGTTTACTAATAATCTGCTTTTAACTGATGAATGTTTATTTGCCTGGAAAAGAGAAACGCTCTCTTTTGAATGTCAGTATTCGTGATTGACAGATTAATTAGCCAATCAGAGGCACGCATTGTCTACCGTGTGAAAACCAACATGGCTCCTTACACCGAAAAAAAAAACAAAACATGAAAAACACATCACGTGGAACTGAAAAACATTGCTGATTTCTGCAGAATCATTGAGTGAAGCAAAAAACTATTTTAATGTGAGGTGGTTGACAGACGACCAATCAACTTTTTGTTTTATCTGATTTCCCGGTACGATGTAGATTTGATCTGAAACGCAGGCGGGGGGCGTGGTGACCAGACCCACTCTTTTGCTGAAGTGTGAGCTCAGGATCCCAGGCAAAATGTTTATTGTTTTAATTGATTTTTTCAAAATTACCAATCCTGGGAAGTCCTCGGAGATGTCCTCAAGTTGTTGTGATTTTGGGCTATGCAAAATTAAATAGATTTGAATAGATTTGATACATGTCACCTTCTCCTCTCTAACCTTGGTGACGAGAATCCGGCGGCTCCACACTAAACACCGCCCACATATGCACACACAAACACATACAGATATTTCCATCCATCGCCACGCCAACACTGCTGCCTCTGCCCTGTGATTGACAGCTCTTCAAATGAGTGTCTGAGTTGCACTGGGCTCTGGTCTTCCAAGTAAGTGGGCCGTCAAATTACATCCAGGGGACCGCCTGGCCTCGTCTCCCCTGGCAGAGGAGATCTATTTATTTGTCTGTTTATTTGCTTGGTTTAAATATTTGGTGGGGGGAAAAAATATTGAATTTTTGTCCCCTTGGTCAAAGTCCCCTCATATTTAGTTAATAAAGAGCAGAGGAGGTTGTTTGCCCAGAAAAGTGCAGGAGAGGGGACTTTATTTAAGGGAGTCCTCTGAGAGTGTGCTTGACCTTCTTACTGTGGAGGGGATGGTTGTGTACACTCTGCTCACATCCATTTTCCAGTCCCACTCTCCTGTACATTCTATATAGATTCTTCTTTTGACTCTTGTCTTCTGGTGCGCCGCTTGCACGCTCTTGCTCTATCTATAGTGTATCTCTAGTGTATTCACCAGGCAGTATCCAGGTTAATGTCTTAATTGCCTCTGTGGTGGGTGGTTTAAGGAAGCCCACCTGCTCCCCGCGCAGAGGGCAGAAAGGTTATGAAGGATAGACTGTGGTTTGTACGCACTGTCGGACAATGTTGGGGAAAAAAAAGACTCCACTGCAATTTTGCTGTCTCCAGACCAGATTTTTATTTAACAACTTCAGATAAAAGATTAGAGTTGGAAAGAAACTACAAATATGTTCTGAAAATACTCATTCAGACAATAATCTGATACATTGAGGGTATACTGAAGACCCTTAATGCCCCAGAGACAACAATAAAATTCACAAAAATCAACTACATTTAAATTGAAATCAAATGAAAGAAAAAACATGTTGGTATTTGAAAATGTATACAATTTCTTTCTAGGAGTTCTTGCAAAATAAAACACAATAAAATTGCCACAAAATAATTTTTCTATGCAAGTGTTTTACATTTGGCCAGAACAAACAATCATTAACAAATATGGTAAACAGTAGATTCAAAATGTATGGCTAAGTTGTCTCGGTCTTGGACCAAATATGCTTTTAGTGAGAAAACATTGCTATTGTGGTGAAAATAGATAAATGGATAATGGATAAACAAAGGTTAGTGTATGTCGTGTTTTTCATACTAGTTAGTTAGTTATCACTATTCTACAGCCAAACACAGTGTTCAACACATTTCATAGCTCTAAAAAAGAAGAAGAAGAAATTGTATCATCCTAAACTTCTCTTGCTGTCACTAATTAAAGAAACAGAGAAAACAAATTACACTCACACACACATGTTGTGTTTTCATAATATTATGTCATGAGGACATCGCATTGACTTCCATTCATTTCGTAAACCCTTACGCTAACCTTAACCTTAGCTCTTCTCATTCCGCGTCCCTTCAAAGGGCCGTCCCACTTTTTCTTGAAAATTTTTTTTGTTTTACTGTAAACTGACAAATAAAAAAATGTCCTCAAAATTTAAAACAATTTTATAGGACTTTTGTAATGGCTCTGCCTACATTTTTTGAGTAATTTTAGGTCCCTAAAACTCATTTTACCTATTACCTTCAGCTTTTGAAGAAGAATGGTCAAAATTTGCCAATTCTAGTATCACTCAGGTCTCAGCTGTCAACCCCCAAAAAATAAAATTAATTAAATTAAATTAGGCGAAATTTAGATTCTGTTTTATTTTGTTTGGAGAAAATTCTCACTTTGTTCGACCCTGTTAGTCATCAGAAGCTAAAATTGCAGGGATACAGTTTTAAAAAAGACTCCAGCCGTTTTCTTGTGCTCCAAAGTGTTCAGAAACAGTTTTAGTTTGAATTTTCACCAATTTTAATCAGACGTGTGAGAAGGGGCTTTAGTGACTACTTGCCTAAACTTAACCTAACCCTCATTCTAATCCTAACATTAACCTTTGTTGAACTTAGAACCATGTTTCTGATCTCATAATGAAGGATTTACATCATGGGGACCTGCTTTTTGCTCTCATAAGGAATGCAGGTCCCCGTAAAGTAAGTGTATATATAACTTTTGGTCCTCACAAGGATAATAATAATGTTTATGTACTGGTTTACATCAATTCTAAACTGCAGAATTCGCCAACAAATTGTGATCAACATAAGCAGACAGCTCTGCAGAATTCTGTGTTTAATGGTGTGTACCTGGATGCATTTGCAACTTGCATCTCCTACTTATGCTCTCCTGTCACTTTCAAATTGACCCACTTGTAAAACGAATCAATCGGATCAATGACCTATCGCTTCATCTTTTAAATGTAATGACAGCTGTCGATCTTTGCATTTCATTAACTTCTACATCATTTACAATCAACACTTAACCACGGCTCTTTTTTAGTCAAACTGAGGAAAAACCCTGACGCTTTAGCTCGTTTCATAAGACTATATTAGCGCGTTAATGTCCTCTTCTCTGCGCTCCACCCCTACCATTGATTCCTGTTTAAAAGGCAATGGCTAGTCAATACGGCCTTCTCATTGCCATCTGTCTCTATTTACTAATAAATAAAGTGGAGAGCATCGACTGCTGTGGCCAGGCCTGTAAAAGCATGCATGGTAATGAGTTGTGGACCCATGTGAACACTATGAGAAGGTGGGATACCGTCTCTCTCTCCCTCTCTCTGATGGCTCTCAAAGGGAATAGCTCTCCAATCATGATAATTGCCCGCTGGTCCAGTTGTTGTTTAACATCACTCATCAGACTTAATGCAGTTGCACTTGGGCAGCAGCATAGATTTTCTTCTCACAGCTTCTTCTTGTTCATTTCGTGTTCTTTCTGTTGTTGTGTAAATTGTGCGCAGGTCAGATTGAGGTCTTGTAGTTGTTTGTTGAGATGAACTGTGATCATGCTGTGATCAGTCTGTTTTCACACATTTCTGAATTAGAATTGTATTACTGGTTAAATATATTTTTCCTGTATAAAGCATAAACAAAAACTTAAATCATTTTTATTTGTTTTTTGTATGGAAGGGTCTTTTGCAATTATTTATATACTAATTTGTTTGTAATGTGTTAACCCTAACCCTATTCTTTTTATGTTTATGTACAATGAACATCACTGACATCTTATATCCAAACGCATAGTGATAGTTAAGTCTGATTTATTCTTAATAATTGCTTGCCTACCTTTTTTTGAGTTTTATTGGGTATAATTAAGGTATAAAGTGATACCAATAAATGTGAAAAACATATTTAATTATGTGTTTGTTCGTTTTGCACAAACTGTGCAAAAAGGCAACATAATTACAATTCTAATCCTAACACTTACTGAATGTAATAAAAATAAAAAAATAAACCTTGGAAAAAAAAAAAAAAATCTGAGAGGAGTTAGAAATGCTTATTACATCCTCCTTGAAACTTTAATACTACACTTAATTATAAGTATTGAGTATTTCTATCATCTAAGTCAGATCCTGCGGCCCTCAACCTGTTTTAATCAGGCCCTCTCATTACACTCATTACACTGCGATACGTTATATTCTCGGCCAAAACTACCAGAACTCATCTTAGCCAGATTGGAATAAAATAGCACATTTTTGGCAGCATATTTAATTTGTTTCAAGACATTATTGTTTTGTTTACAAGATATCTGAGCTTGAATCAAATTAGCAAATTTATTAAAACTGGTCAAATAATCTTGATCCATTAAGTAAAACTTACTAACTAGAAAAATAATAAAGCTTGAAATCAAGTTTTGCATTGCATATTTCTTTTAGTTGATTGACTTAAAGCATGTGCTAGTACTTGTGTTCTTCATATAAATGGACAAAATAATAGATAAATACCCCTTATTTTATAGAAAATGTGCTCAGAACAATAATACATTTTTAGACCAATACCAAAAACTGTGGTCCGACCCTTTGCCACTAATCTGGTTTTGAATATGGCTCTTGAGAAAAAATAATTGCCCACCCCTGATCTAAGCTCATCATTATACTTATGCCAATACTTAAACCAAGCAAAAGTAAATCAGTGTTATTGTTAGTGTGGTTATGTCAAATATATATATATATACCTTCCTACATCCATCTTCTCTCCACAGATGTCCCCAGAGCCCATTTGGTGTGACACTTGTTTCCGGAGTGAAGGCATGATGCTGATGTGGTGGACACTCTCATTGCTCAGCATAACACAGGACTGCTGTGTCAACGCTGCCCCCCTGACCTCTCCGGAGCAGACCGCGGACAGTGGAGCAGCCCCGAGATGCAGGTGAAACTAGAGGTCAGAGGTCAGCGTCCAGTGTGTCAGGCGGGCTGATCGGGAAGAGTAGCTCCTCGCTTCAGGGAGTACACAGGCCTTGTCATGTTTTGGAGACACGGCACTTTGACGTGTATCCTCTGTACTTATTTTGAGTCAAGTAACATTCCTGCACAAACTGAGTACATTCTTCTTTCTGTTTCAGTTGACTGTGACGTTTATTTTGCTCATTTTGTTGCAGCAGTTAAATGCTTTGTACTCAGTTTTACATAACTCTCAGTTTTGTTCCATGTAGAAGTAGGTAGACAAATCTTTTTAAGAGAAAAAATATTTGCATTAGGAAGTTTGTTCCTAGCTGCTAAATGTTGTTGTTTGCAAATTTGCTTGAAACTCTGGTCTAAAGGTTGTAAAAAAAACTAACACAATGACTAATTAGATGATTAAAAATGCATTCAGTGAGCAAGCAAACACCTGGACTGCAGTAAAAAATAAATAAATAAATAAATAAATAAATAAATAAATAAATAAAATAAATAAATAAATAAATAAATAAATAAATAAATAAATAAATAAATAAATAAATATAAAAATAATAATTAAATAGTACTGCTGTTGCTTTTAAAATGGTTAAAATTGGGTACAGCACATTTAAGTATACAGTATTTTGAGATTCTGTATAGTAACCGTACCGGAGTAAATTCATTGCAAAACAACTATCCTCTACAGTTATGTGTGCAGGTCTCTTGACTCTTTCAAAGTTTTAGTTGAAGTTTTTTTCTGTCCTTTACCAGTATCGGTGGAGGTCTCACGGCGAATCAAATGGTGCAAAGGTTCATGTTTGTTTGTCCCAACCCTTGCTCCGTATCATGTGGCTGCATCCCACTGTAGACACATCCACACAGACCCCCTGCCACTACTGTTCTGAGCTGGTCCCTTCCTCCCATCCCTCACCCAGGGCCTGCATGCTCTCACAGACAACTTACTGTTGTTCTGAGCCACCCCAGCATCCTGCCAGTGGTATGAAGAGAAAACAGCAGCGCGGCGGTGGAGTTTCCTTTCCCTCTGTCTCATCTGAGGCCCACTCTGCTGGCTGTCCGATCAAACTGGCCCGCAGTGTGATGCCGAGCGGCTCTCTGCAAACAAGAGAAGAGTCAGCATTAAAGACGCGCCACAGGGGTACTCGTCCTAGAAGTTGGACTCTGCATCTGCCCTGTAGAGGCTTGTGTTACAAGGAGTCTGTGTGTGTGTGAACTGCAATCTATGTTTTATTCAACACTGCCGATTTCCTTTAACTAAAGAGGTATGAAGACTTGTTTTTAGATGTTTGAGTGAACTGGGTCAACATATGCTACCTGGCTTTTCTCAAAATGTGGTGCAATTTCAAGTTCTTATTATTAGACGTTAGATCAGTCTCATTCAGTTTGGGAAACTCAGCCAAACACTTTGTACATGGGTTCTTCTAGCTCCTTGTCTCCAAACATTACAATTTGCATCATTTGTTCCCAAAGGAATCTATGATATACTGTAGTTACTTAAATACAGAACGTCTAGGCAAAACTCAAAATGAGGTTCACATAAAGGTTAGGAACTTTTTGGTTATTTAGGTAGATTTGACTTCAGCAGGTTGTTTTTGAGTTTGATTTCCGAGAGCTCGCTGTGAGACCACTTTTCTTCTCTTTTGTGAATTCTTCAAAAGGTCATAAAAATGGATCAAGTGTCACAGTTTGCGCTTTATTCACAATTTGTTATCATTACTGTCAGCACTTTGATATTGAAGTCCTATCATGTGACATTGCTAATCTTTATTCTGTGCTTAGGGAACGAGTGAAGTTGGAAAGTCTCAGGTCTGCCGCTGCCTTGGTCTTTGTTCATGCTCGCTTCTGACAGAAAAAAGAATGTCAGCCTGTCTTCACTCTCCCCTTCTCCTCTCTCCTGATCCCCTTCTACCTTTCCCTACCTTCTACCTTCACTCATTCTGTCCAGGGAGTCATTATTGCTTTGGTAAATATTTCATAGGCCTCAATACCTGTGCACACAGCCACCTGCCAGTTGCCTCTGCTCTTGCACACACACCAAGGATAGACGGATCAAAATGAAAGAGAGAGCTGTAAAGACGCTGGATAAAAAAGTAGAATAGATTGAGGCTTACTAGACCACCAAGCCAAATTTGCATTTTAGGACATTTCTAACTTCACTGCATACTAAAAACTGTAAACGTCCCTTGGCACATAAGGTTTAGTTTATAAACAAAGACTTAAATGTACTGTATAATAGTTTAGTAGTTTACTGTACGTGAAAGTGGAGGCACAATGCATTGTGATGGAGAATACTAATGGTCTCCTTGTTGTGACCTTGCAGGAGGCTGCCTGTAGCCCTCTCCTTTCTTAGCTCTACCTGTTTACTTTGACGGCTCTTGCATCACCTGCACTGTCCTCACCCTCCTCCTGCTGCCTTGTGTTCTTCGTCTTTCCTCATGCCTTGGAAAGTGACTCCAAAGGTGCAGCAATACGGAGATGAAAAATTCAGCTTGGATATAAGTGTTTTAAGGTGTTTCAGAGAGGAGAGCATGTTGCCACAGAGCTTTGACTTCATAAATAAATGGTCAACAGTGGCCTCTGGACCGGTCCGTCTTCTGTATACTCATATATGAGGCTAGGTTGTGTGCCCGGGGCAAAGCCCTGCCAGTAAGTTCCAGCCCTTAAATATGGATAAGCTGCGAAACGCCTCTGGACATTCTCCTATGTAGTCAGTATAATGTTGAATAAACCTCAGCTGTGCTCTCAGCAAGAAACCTTGAGTAGAGAATGTACAATTCTCTGTGCCATCTTGGGAAATTCAGGCATGTCAGTTGAAAGGTAAGAGAACTAACTAAAATATGCTTTACATTCACTCATTATGTTTGCACCTGATGCCAGCGGGCACACATTTAGTGTCCAGAGTCAAACATGCTTCACTTTCAATGCAGCATTAGCTGGTGATGAGACACATTTAACCTGTGGATGTTTGCCACAGGGCACACAGTCTAACCACTCTTTTGCTGCTGTATGCAGAGCATGTTTCTACCTTCCATTAAGAGTTAATTCCCTCCACTCCGCCAGTAGCCCTTCATCCCAAAGTTCCTGAACTGCTCTTGTTTCACTAGAGGGAAAATTTTGACACTTGGTTTCCTTTGTGCTTTCCTATGTAAACGTGTGTTCTCACATTTGCCTTGCAGGTCTGAATGTTTCTACCAGGAAATGAAATGAGTGCGTAACAAATGTTTTGGCTTCTGTTGAACTCTTTTGCGCACACAGTGGATTGCCAACTGCAGCCGAGTGTTTGTGTTCCCAGAAACCCCATGGGATAGTAACTCCCCAAGCTTCCGGATAGAACACAGTTCTATGAGAAACGAAAAGACTAAAAAAATGGCACAGCATTATGATAAGACATTGAATAAAATTTATACAAAAAGTATGTATTAAATAAAAATTAATTCATGTCTTATTTGTGCAAATGTAGTTATGATCTTAGTTTTGCCAAACCACTTATGTGTAGTAATCTCCTGGTGAAAAGGGCAGGAGAAATGTGATGACAGTTCTCTTAAATACTGACTTGGCATCCTCTGGTTCAGCAGGTTGAGCATGAGTTGTGAACAATGTGCCTTTTCTGTGTATATGCATGTCACCAAAACAATATGTATCATGCTAACATTTGGTTTTAAATCTGCTATAAAATTTGACTGAGACAGGCTGCAGGGCTTTGGACCAGAGCTATAATGGGCCCTGTTAAAGGTGGCAGCAGACAGCTTTACTGATCTTTACAAGCCTCCAGGCCTCCAGAGATGATTACTGTACAAGCAGAAACATTATTTGGGTCACCAGAATGGTAAAACTTTCTGTGGTTGCCAGTAGCACACTCATTTTGTACAATGTGTTGAACGGAAGCCTTGACAACATTGAACTGGCGCATGAATGATGAGGTGTATTTGCAGTTTGTTCAGTGTGCGCGCACAGACAACAGTATTTGTTATTCTGTCTGTTGGAGATAGAGGCTGGGTCTTGTTAGCTGTCAGGCCGAGGATCCAAAAAAGCTCTCACTTATTGATGGGATCCGCCAAATTACAGACTCAAACAAGAAGAGTGGCAGCGGAAAACAGTCCTCGTAAAAGTTTTCTATAAGAAGCTCTCATATTTCACCATTGTCTGTGAGTATGAGAAAAAGCAAATGAATGTCAGAAGATCCCCAATGCCTCAGCTTTATTTGGCTTTCTATTTTTCTACACCGTCTTCCTTTGGTCAGGCTCTGTCTGGTCTTGCTATTATCCTGGGGTGTTATCAGTGTGTAGCTGCCTCTTCAGATTAGGCCTGCGATATGGGCTAAATAAATGGAATGCTTGGCCAGTGGACATAGGTCAAGCCGTGTTGCAGTCCTGTTTTTGTTGTTGTTGTTGTGTTTGTCTGCAAGGCAAGCACAGGGTGCAGTCTGAACAGAGTGTGCAGTCTAATTAACTTATTGATTTCAATTTCAGGGCTATTCTTTCTGCCCCTTTTGCTTCTGATGCTTTTATCTGTTGCAGAGAATAAAATTAGTTACTCTTGTCTTCAGACTTCTGTTTCTGCACAGCAGGGACCTGTCCAGAAAATGCCTGTTTTACATATGTTAAAAACATGATGCATGTTGCAAGCATGTGCACATTGCACAGTTTAGCCTGCACCTGTCCCTGCCAAGAGATGGTCTTACAATATGACAAACTGCATAAGCCATTGTGGGTCACTGAAGATGTTAAATGACCTCTTCATTTGTGAGGTCAGAGAGCAGCTGAGGACTGTGTTCTATCCCTATCACATATCACATTCATGTCATGTTTTCTTCCAGCAAATTACTACACCATTTAAAGATGGACATACATGCCTAGAGAAAGTAAGCACATTCCCAAAAGACAGCCAACTCTTGGAAACCAAGAGGCCACCAGCACTGGGACAGGAAACTGTATTTGTCCTGCTCAGAGAACGCTGTGGGAGCTTTGACCTGGTACATCTGATATATCTGGTGATGTTTGATGGCTAAACAGGGCAAAGGTCCAGGAGTTATAGATGGTCTGAAGACCTCATTCCCAAATATGATACGCTGGGAATCACAACAACAAACTCTGACAATCCTGGTTAGCTTTCTTGCTCTGGAGCATGGACTGAGCCTCCCACTATGAGAACAAAAAGAGAGCAAAAAAAAAAAACTGATGCTGAGTAGCGCAGCTTTTAATAGGCCTGTCAGAGTTGTATTGTTTATGTCATGTTCTAGATTAATCCATTCTTCCTTTATGAGCCTCTGCAGCCACCGTAAATTGCAAGCCCCAAGCCGGTCCACTGCTTGAGTTACGCCTCAGGGATCAGTGCCACACACGGGCGGAAAATAAATCATTTCCCCCGGATTTAACGCCGGGCAATACCTGCGTCCTTTGTAAATAAAGCTATAGATGTTTTTACAGCCCCCTATGTATTTCTCTCTCCTGCCTCCGGGGCTCTTATTGAATCTCAAAAGACACGGGAGGGAGAGACAGGGAGGGATACATGACAGAATGAGAGAGCAGAGTTGAAGGAGGGGAGCTGGAAAAGTCATGGAAGTGGGATAAAGCAGCACAAAACCAGGGGGAAAGGAGAGAGAGAGAAAGCAGGTGTAATGGGTGAGAATGTAAATACATGCTGGAGGTGGTGTGTGTCGGCTAAGGATTCCCTGGTTTCTGGATTTCAAGTTCTGTCAGAATGTCTAAGCACAAAGTAAAGCAACTGGGCATCTAGTCAGGGGCATTGGGACAGCGATAAGACACCACGGCTGCCCAGTAGTGTTTCCAACTCCGGACAACTCTAGCTGCCACCTCCTTGTAACTGCAACCTCAAGCCCGGGAGAGATATCGGAGTACCTGCATAGACGAGGGGACAGGGGGGAGAGCAAGTTGTTCATCCCTGGCATGTGCGGACTGCCAGGCAGAGACAGCCAAAGGGAATGGAGAATGTGCACGCAGCTCTGTCAGGACTTCATAAGTTATACATGACATGCTATGTGAAAATGCTTCCTGTATACGGCTCCGATCATACCCTTTTCTTTTTTTTTTCTATTTTAACCCCGTTCTTCTATGGCGCTGTCTTTCAAGAGCTCAAAGTTTTCTTTTCTCTTCCTGGACAAAAGTATTCTCAGTTGTTAAATGTTAATCAGTGGCAGGCTGCAGTGACACGAGAGCTTTGGGTTTCTGCTTGTGGTGTACCACAAGGGATAGAACTGGGACCCTTGTGAGATCACTGCTAACTAGACTATGCACTGACTTTTAATAGAATTTTTTGTGTATTTGTTAAATCAAGCCAAATTGTTTTTAGATTTCTAGCCAAAATCAAATTATTTTCACGTCAACAATAAACAACATCACCACATTCTGTATATGCTAAAAAAAACAAATAGATTATTTAGGATGCACCACTTTTGGTCTCTTTTGACTGATCTTGACAGATAGTGACAACAATATTCTCACCAGGACATTGTTTTTTGTCAGCCCATTCTTCTTCGCTGTGTATATGTAAGTAGCCTGTTTTCTTTTCTATCACAACATTGCCCCATATATTATCCTTTTGCCTTTGTGCACGGCCCTTCTAAAATGTCACTGAAACGTGTTTGTTGGCTGGTTCACTTGTCGCCCTGCGCTTTGTTCTGTTGCTCCCATGGCTTCCACTTAGAGAGCACATTAAAATTTGACAAGAGAGGAAAGAAGTGAAGCCAAGGCCAGCCTGGGGGTCCTGGGGTGTTCTGCACTTTTTGTCCCAGAATACCAGAAGGTCTGAGCAAGTTGTACAGCTGTTTGGCTTTTGCAATGGCAGATACACAAGCTTGAATTGAGATATTTGAGATGGTGTTGGAAATCTCAATGAAGAGATTTATCATTACAGTGTCCCTGCAAATGTAAACATCTACATTTATCGCTGCTTTTAAAATGAGAAACCTTGTTTTAGATATCAATATTCCAAATTTCACATATCACTATATCTAGATAATAATCTAGAATACACTAGTTCAGGGGTGGGCAGTTGCTTTGACTCGAGGCTAGATTCAAACCTAGAACAGAGGTGGAGGGCCGAACAGCCAAAATTGGCTTAACAAATCCCATTATTTTTTCAACAGAATATAGAAGACTAGTTCAAATAAAACTGTAATTTTTCTTGTAAAAATACAATTTTATTCTATATATTTTATGTATTTTATTTATTTAAATATAGATTTCAGAGATTAAACTTCAAGTTTAATCTCTAAAATATATATTTTTATGGCTTCAACTGTATTCTCAGAAAAATCAAGACTTTTTTTCTCTTAGTTATTTTTTTTTCTACTAAAATCATAACTTTCTTAAGCTTCAACCATATTTTTCATAAAATTACAAGATTAATCTCAAAATGGACTTGAACGAGTCAAATGTTCACATTAAAATACTCAACAGATTTTCATATTTATAACAATGTTCAATGATTCAAATGACAATTTTAATTTCAATTAAACTTCAAGTTTAATTAACTTTAATGTCATAACATTGTGCAGGAATTTAATCTCGAAATGTTACAGGTTCATGGTCATTGTGCAAGTTTTGTCTCTTAAACTTCGTCATGCATTTATGTTTCACAAAAACATGCCAGGGGCCTGATTGAAACAGGTCGACGGCCGCATTAGGCCCCCAGGCCATAGTTTGCCCTGGTCTGCCTAGTTAATACACATAGGACGAGGCCATAAGTGTCAAACTAAAAATTGAGCTGGGGTCAAACGGATCAAAGTCAGAGTTGGTTGAGGGCCGTATTTTAAAATATAAGCCTACAAAATACACAAGTATGACGATTGTGCCCATGAATTGTATTATCATTTGCAGAGTGTCCTTACAAGAACATTTTTGATTAAAATGTATGCAATTTTCTGCATTTCAGTGCATTTTAGACATTTATTTCTGTTCCATAGACAAGAACTAGGCTGCAGTGTATTATGGGACCTGTAGTTCAAATTGTTACAAACTTTTATCAGAGGCCCGCTACAAATAATAATCAAAAATCATCCTGGGGCCACATGAAATCATCTCAGGGGTCATATTTGTTGACATGTTTGACACCTATGCCATAAACTCATTCAACAAAATGATGTGATGGACTTTTGTGTGAGAACAACTGTTACTTTCAGTGAGAAAAGCTGAAAAACACAATGAAGCCCTAGTTTCTTTATGTACAAAGTAACCCAGGCTGGTCTCATTTTTATTTAAAAAATCAACTCCATAATTTTGTCTTTGTAAAACTTAAGTTGCTGCAGGTGTTTGACAGGAGGAATGATAGCCTTAGGGCTCGAAGCTACCGCGAGGCCCCGCCGAGATTTCCCATCATCCCTACAGTCTGGCAGCGGCTTTTCAAACAGTGCCCCTTCTGAAGTTGCCCTTGGTTCTACATGTGTAGCAGTAATTATGAATGAGGGGGACTAAGATCTGTACAAAACCATCAAACATTTTACAGCTTGCCGCTATTGTAATAAAGATCAATAGACAACGGTATCAGTGTTGGTTTTGAAGGAGAGGTGCTGCTGTACATTTCCCCCTGCATACTTAGAGCTTTCTTTCTCTTCGTCACGTCTCACTCGTTCACGTCCTCCTGTTCCTCTCTCTTTTGCACACCACTCTCTCTCTCTCCATACAGAGCCATTGCAGCACATCCGTTTTAATTGCATTTTGTATGAGTCTGTGATGTGAGCTGCTAAAAGACACCATCCCTTAAAAGACCAAAAGAGAAGAAGCAGAGTTAAAGAATGGTACTCATTACGGAGCTAGCTGGAGGTATACTGGTGACTAAGGCCAAAGTGTTAGCATTTGCACTACATACAGAGACATGTCTATATATAGATGTGTTAGAAGTGTCCTGTCAATTTATGTGCAAGCAAATGTAACGTGTAATGTGTGGGAGATTTTGTGATCTTGTGTTGGACAGGAGTATATACACGGGTTGACACTGGAGTCTCTATTAGATCAGTCTACATGCGGTGACTGAAGGTTAAGGTGAAAGTGCGATGGAGGCCACAAGTTTTGAAAAGCGTAAATTAGGACTTTGGGGCACTTTGCGCTTCACCTTGTAGAGTGTGCCTAACATAAGTCTGTTTGATTCCTGTGCAGGCTGATTTGTTCAATGGCATTCCCCGTCTCTCTTGTGTAGTTGGTGTCTGCTTGACTGTCTCTGTCGTAAATGCAAAAGTATGAGGAGCCAGATACAATTGAACAATCAAAGTTAATACATTCATGAAGATCAATTGTTCGTGGATTTAAATGCATTTCCTTTTGGCAGCAGTGGCTTTGTGATCAGACATTACAGAGGTCAGTAAATTCAATCCCAACGCATTCTGTTTTTGTGCCCATAGACAAGACATTTCAGCCATCTTGCTTGCCCAAGGATGTTGATGATGCTGTTTGGCTAAGGTTGTGAACCCCTCAATCTGCATCTGGCTCTTGGCTCATCAGAGAGCAGCTCTTTGGCTCAGTCATTTTATTTTTTCTCTTGCCTAGTGTGGCGTGCATAATGCAAGTCAAATTGGTGATATTTTACAAAACTGTAATGTTGTTTTGATCTTTATTTTGTGCAAATCTGCCTTATAGCCACAGAAAAAAGCTACAAAATACACCAAAAAAATAAAAAATGCGAAAAGTTGCATGTGTTTATAAAATGGCATTTTAGGATATTTAAAAATTACTTTTACCCTTCATTACTGGCTGTACCTGATTAATGTCATAAAAAAGAGGTTTGCAGTGCTCCAAACCTATTTTGCACATTTAAGCTCATTACAGTAGGACGTATTGCTGTTACAATATGAATGAATGAATGAATGAATGAATTCATGTTTTATATAGGCGACACACTTTTTGGTTTGTGGATGATTCATTGTTCCATAATTAAATTCAAACTGACCAAGGCCAACTCACAATGACAACAGACCCTTTGCAATCTGGTTGGCAGAACTGAGTCAGAGGCAGAAGATGATGTTGCGTCCATTTAAACCAGTGTAAAATAGCATGTTGTTGGAGGGATTTTAAAACACAAAAGCAGAAAAAAATGTCAGGTTCTGTTCTGAACTGGTATCTTACTCTTTGGGACCTGACAACTACTTTGATAAATTACTTTTGGGGGAAGAAAAAGCCTTTTTTTCTGAGTTCATGTGGTTCGTCAGAGGATCTGGATCTGCTCTTTCACATGGCTGAAAAGGTGATTTTTACATTTGTTTTAGGTCCGTTTTACTTGGCTAAAATGCTGCTTTTTAGGAGTTCATTCATGTCTTGAAGCTAATGCTAAATATGCTATTGTATGCACCTCCTATTAGAGTATCAGAGACAACATTTATTAGTTAATATTTTAGTATAACTTAGTTTTGATTCATCAGAGTTGCTTTTTGTTCAATGCTTGGTTGCTTGTAGCTTCGGAAATCAGTTTGCTCTGGTCAAAGTCGTTGCTAAAGCAGGAACTGATGGTCTTATGTACAAAAACTGAATAATTTTGACAAAAGTACAGTTTTAGCTAGAATTCTAAATAAAACAGATCAATTTTAACATCAAACTGCACTTGCACGGCTGGGTAAGGTCTTAGTTAAAGTTCACAAAAAACAGTATTTTAACAATGATAAATCCTCAAACTTTTAAGGCGTGAAGTATGAGTTTCTTCTTTTTTTTGTTTTTGTTTGCTTCTGTAATACTGCAAGACAAAATTACATATTCTTTATCTACATTATTAAGTATTTTTCTTTTGCTGATGTTAGTATCGGTAGAATAAGCATACCATTTCATAGGTCAGTTCAATGTCACTTTCAAGTATTGTGGGAGTGGAATTGCAAACCGTTAGCTAGCGAGTTGTGGCCGTTTAACTAGAGGTGTTGAAATGTGCAGAAGTTTTGGATCAAACGGAATATTGTCTGACAGGAGGAGATAAAGAGAGTGTCAGCCTCACCTTAGAACAAAGCTCCACTGGCTCACCTCTCCAGCCCACTGTGGCTCCCCGACGGCCAGCCATGCACTGCCAAATCAAAAGCTTGGTAAACTAAGATGAACGTCAAAAGATGATCACAATGCCAACATCCAGCTTATGAATTATTTCTCAAATCATGAAAGGTTTTGTTCAGAAATGCAGTATGTTGCAATCTGATGTTGTTAGTAGAAAAACAACATGGCTGAAAAAGGTGGGTCTTTAGCTATATCTAATGATTGCAATACTGTAACCAAATTTTCAGTTTGTTTTCTCAGCATACTTGTAAGCTAAATTAAAACTTCATCCAAAATGTTCAAAAGTTTATGATGTGAATATGTTTTGTCAAATATTCTACTCAAAATAAGTCTTATTTTTATATTACACCAACAATAAGAATTTAAAAATTTAAAAATGCGCTTGCAATTATTGTGGCTTGATGGAGAAAAAAAAAATAACTGAGAATAACTTCAGTCCAGGATTAAGCAAATATGTGAAACTATTGATCTGAGCTGTCATAGCAAAACAAACAGTCGCTGATAGAATTTTATCCATGATGCTGTCTTTGTGTTTGCCATTACATTTGTTGCCTCTTCGGTGAGTGATTAATGGATCTAAAAGGACATGGCGACATTCCACACTATGCTGCGTGTATAGATTTTCTGCTAAGCTTGAGTGGTCTGCTTGTGTTGATAAAGAATAAGACTAAATCTGTCTGATATTAAATGGATATTAAACTCAAACGAGTGATTAATCACATTTTGGTTCCTTCATATGGTCTATAATCTGAGACAATTGCTTTAAATGCTGCACAGATTTTCTCAATCAAAAGAGAATTTAAGTCCATTATAATATGATTCTCAGTTTGTTTTCATTAGGCATATTTGTCACATTGCAATCGATGAGCTTCAGCATTTAACAGTAAACTTTGAAGCCACACATAATCTGCTGCTATTGTTTTTAATGGCCACCTTACTACTTTGGAGGATAATCATTTTATCAGATAAATGAGGATTTCAAACAGCCTTATCTGGCGTGCACTCGCAGTAGTTTTCTTAATCCTTCCATTCTGTCTGGCTCTTTTAATTGATTCTGCAGCAGCCAAGCTTTCTCCCAGAGATAATGCACTTCTCAAAACAGGTCATGATCTCTAAATTAGGGAATTTCACTGCCTGGGCTTTGGTGTGTTTACTGTCCTCCATAAACAGACTCACATTTACTTAAGGATATGTCCTAAGTGGATTGATTTGTGCACAACTTTAGTGGAATGAAGACAAGAAATAATATCACTGGCAAAGGATTAAACACATTATAATACTACAGCAAAGTTTAGGGTCTCCAAATGAACAATTCAAATGTCACAGCAACAGACATTAGAAATACAACTTCCATTTGAGTGATGCCCATTAGAAAATAACATTTACATATTTTTTGAACAACTAAGTCTCATTAACATTCAGGAACCAACCAACTACTAACTAACTAACTAAGCCCTGACAAAGACACTTAGGTGTAAAAACGGTATGTGGGCAGATCATCTCCTGTCTTGCTAAGATTCAGGAACTCTTTCATTAAAGAGATCTGGCAAGGTAGCAGCCAACAGAATTAATATAATAGAGAAAGTTACAAAATAGCAAAAAATAAATATTGTAAAATAATCTTGTACTAGGGTTTTGGTTGCTTAGAGTAGAATTGCAAAGAAATCTTTAAATCAATAATAATGAAGCACAACTTTACTGGTGGGGGTCAGTCACCTGTTTTGTTTTGTTTTCAGTATTATGCATTGCTATCAACTTGAATTACACGTGACATCCACAGAGCAGCACCACTTACAGTGACACCAGGTGAACTCTGGTTGGATGTGTTTTGCACCCGGGCTGCTCCGAGGTCTGTGTGATAGGGTGCATTGGTTTCAAGCACTTTCAAAGTCTTGTGGGATTCATGCAAGTCCTACCCCCACCTGATTTGCTTACGGCCAAGGGTTAGGGAAGTAACAATTAAAAAGACCAGATGGAAATTGTAAAATTGAAAAATTATTTAATGTCAAAATAAGGTAAGAGTTTTAACAAAAGGTGTCCAAAAATAGGTTTTAAATTTACAGAAAATAAAAAGTAATAATTTGTGAACAAAAATTAAGTAATATTAAATAGAAAAGACAATTAAACAAATAACTCGAGTGCTCCAACTAATTACAAACAGAAAGTTAACTAAACAAGTTTGTAATAAGTAATTGGTGTTAGCGCTAACTAAACTTAGAGAAACAAGAAAATGAGACAATAGCAAGGCAAGGCAGTCTGGACATGGAGCGGGTCCAGCTGCCATGAGCGGCGGAAGTCGAGGCCTTTTATTGGACACGCCCTCTGCAGGTGAGCCGTCCCATTGGATGTACGGGGGAGAGGAGGCCAATTCAGGAGCGCGGGGAGTGGACAGCAAGTTATCTATTCGACTCCAGCGGCAGAGACATGCACACAACAGAAAAAGGCAGAGAGAACACGGGAGAACAACATATCAACGAGGGCCAAAACCAAGGCCGTAACACACTCGCCATACACCTGGCGTAACAGGCAGTTTACAAGAAACTCACATGCATCCTGAACCGAACCTTAGTTAGTGTACACAGTGTGTGGGATGGCCTTAGTGGCAAAGCAGTGTTCTCGAGCACAAAGCAAGAAGGTTTTGTGTTCAACTTCCAGTTGATGCAAGTTCATGTGGAGACTGACTGTTGTCCCTTCGTATCTGGCTGCTCTGGTTTCCTCTACCACAAAAACATGTAAATACAATAAATACAAAAATAAAAGTAAATAAAAATAGATAGGTCTCATGAAAAAAAAAATATGGAGACAAGAGAGTGGCAGACCTAGTTGAAAAGCTGCATGGTGTAGTTAGTTTTGCTCTCATGCAGCACATGACAAACACCGGCGAAACAGAGGGTTACTTAAGTAAAAGTAAGTACAGCATGTTTTTTCAAAGAGACACCATTGGTACTGATGCTGTGAAATTCTCGGATGCTTGTCTCACCACCAGGCTCGGTCACATTCTGTATTAGATTTAACTACATGTGGTGCCCTATGTCTTAACGTAATTTAAACTCAGCCGAGCATGGAATGTAGACCACAGTGATTATCCAATAACAAATATGTGTAGTAAAACAAGTGTTGGGACATCCATGCTGCACTGTGTTGGACCATGATAAGGCTCATCCACTAAGACCTGCAGCCACCTCTCCACAGCCGTGAACTCACCCACGGTCCCACAGGGGGCCGCTGGGGAAAAAGCCGTTTATCCACATGCTGCGAGTGCTGGTCTGAGGATGGGGCTGTGTAGTGCATGCTGAAGACAAACAGGCATATTTAGTCTGCAGGGCATGACCATAGTAAACATCGGGTTATGATTGTCTTGTATGCCTGTTTACATACATCTGCTTTACACAGTCATTCTGGTGAAATCAAGCTTTTTGTGTGATGAATAAGCAGACCGGGCCCTGTCATTTAGGTACGGAGCATTACAATATCACCTTTTTTCTACAGAGCTGAATATCGTTTTATGTTTGACCCAGGGCATAATAACAGGACAGAGTTCAGTCTTTATCTTTCCCACATGTTTCAATGCATGTCCAGTTTATGGTGAGGACTGAAATTGTATGTTTATCTCACAGAGGCATACACAAGCTCAAACAATTACCTTTATAAACTAGATTTTGTTCAGTCGCAGGTTTTAGCTTTTGTAACCTACTGTTTCTTCTAACAGACAGCAATTATGTGTATCATTTATCCTTATTAATGTCCATCACTAATTTAATAAAGTTGTGTTTCTCAGACAATTATTGTGTCACTTTTGCTATGAAAGCTTAATTTGGTTAGTGTGTCTTCTAAAGTTTTAACATTTGCAGAATATGTAGCTAATTGTAGCTTTGGTATTGATTGTATAGTTTCTTATTTTAGGAACGATTTTATTTAATATTAGGCCTGTTTTAGAGATGGAATTATTCTATTTTAAACCTAGGTAACCCTCAAAATTATGTTTTTGTCAGTTTTTATTTTTTTTTTTTTCAGAATGGTTATGACCTTTTTGAACCTATATGAAGGTTTGATGGTTTGAGAGCAAAGTATTCCTGCCACAGATACACAAAGCGCCTCTCCGTGGATGTTTTTCACAAAAACTAAATTGTCTGGTTTTATCTTCCACCTGGCAGCGTCAGGTTAGAGCAATACAGGATTAATAATGAATCTTTTGAAATACAACTGTGAGCATATGGTGAAGGAAGCCATTACATGTGTTAAGTTTATTTTATAAATGTTTCCTAATGGATTTTAGCTCTCCCTGCAGTGTCCAAACTAACTTATGAGGGGTATTTTATTATTCTACTTGTACTGAATAGAATAGATTTTGTTTACATGAGATCACAACATTCTATTTATTTTTTATCTAAAATGAATATTGTTTGAATGCAGTTTGTCTTTGTCATTGTAACACAAAAAACTGTAGTAAATTAGCTCTTGACACAATTATGTCCCACAACAAGAGTGGAACCTACTAAAGGTTTTGTGATAAGGAACATTTTGTCTGCTCCTAAATAGGAAAATCACAATGAAATAACCTAGCATAGTTTAAACCTTTTGGAATCCCAGTACATATGTGCCATTAGTGTAATATTCCAAGCATGCGCCTCGTCGCAAGTGTCATTACAAAGTGGGAATGGCATGAGGTAAGTCAGAAAGCTTGTGAATCCCAATTGGAATTGTGACATGAACTGTCCCGCATCCTTTCCATGGGCACCTGTCCTGGGGTCAAAGGTCATCCTGTTAGAAGTAATCCTCGCAGAAACCTGACCACACTGGTGGATAGTAGGCCCCAAATACGCTACGCTGTACTAAGCTGGTCCACTAATTCGCGCACTAATCACTTTTTAATTGAATTCTGTTGAACATGTAAAACGTGCTGGAGTTTTGTTATTCCATTTCCTAACAGATGTCCTTGTGATCCCTGTAAAGCAATCTACGGCGGTGACATCTTCTGCCGGGAACACACACATGCATTTATATAGAGAGAGGAAGTGGTCTGTGGAATCATCACTGGAATGACAGAGGAATGTCATATGTGGACTACATGTGTGGAATGTACTGTATCTGAATGTATTTATCTATTCATATATTTCAATAACAAAGTCGCTTTTTTTAAGCATTGAAATTATACAACACAATCTCACAAGAAAGCGTACACATACCATGACACAAAAGCAGCGTATTAGATAGATATTGCACGATATAATAAGTGTAAAAATGACACAAGATTTCACATCATAAAAACCACAAAAGCTTTGGTTGAGGCCACGTGGGGACATTTTCTTTAGGTTTAACGTGTAAGTTTACGCATCAGGTTACTAAATTGGGTAAGATTAGGGCTGGGGCTTGGGATAGGTTAAGATTAGGATCAGATTTTGTCAATATTTAGAAAGAAGAACTCATCTTCACAACTACCTTAGAAATTAACTGGAACAGTGACGTGTGGCATATTTACCCAAAAAGAAGTGAAAATGTGCTAATCATCCGTAATTTATATGTCCTGTAATGTTGTGTATATGTATGCTTTCTTGTGAGATCTGGTTGGATTATAACACTTTTATGTTAAGCTTCTTGCTATGTAAGTTAATTTTGCTAGAAAAAAGTACAGTATTTTCCAAACTATAAATACACAAGGCAAAAAATACATAATGAAGAAAAAATAAATATTTGAAACATCCTAATCAATCACACTTTGACTTTGTGTTTATTGTTACTGTTTTTTTTTCCAGGTTACTAACTGAAATATATATATTGATAATATGGTATTTTCCTGCTGTTCTCAAACAGTTGCAACTCTGAAATTTCCTCGTAGTAGGCCAAATAAAGGATATCTTGTCACTGACTACACTTAATATATATCCACTGACTACACAAAATATATATCCTTTTAAAGAAAATATTTGTTCAAGAACCGACTCAAGTAAAAAGTTAGACTACTGTACAAGTAAAAGCAACAAACTTGACATTTAATTTGTGTTATGTATTTGGAACAGCAAAATAAAAAGTTATAAAAAATAAAACTAGAAATCGATAAATAGGTTCAACGAAGTAAATTCTGAAAAAAGTGTGTGCAACATATGAATAGACACAGAAACAATGTTATAAAAACACAACACAATTACACTTTCCCACTTGGTGTAATAGAAACTAGAATGTACAAGGCTTTTCCTGAGCTGTGATTCAC
Organism: Mugilogobius chulae; assembly: GCA_038363315.1. Taxonomy (NCBI): domain Eukaryota; kingdom Metazoa; phylum Chordata; class Actinopteri; order Gobiiformes; family Gobiidae; genus Mugilogobius; species Mugilogobius chulae. Next base: position 38,864,601 of record CM076403.1, on the reverse strand, counting down.
CAGCGAGTTCACCCAAACTTGTGCGTGTGCAGAGAGAGCCAAATCAAAGCACTACTCTCTTATTACTGCCTGCTTTTGAGGAAAACACAATTTGACTCTGTGCTTAAAAGGACTTGTCTCATTTGATCATTTATTGCACATTTTAAGTGCTTTGGAAATAACTTGGGCCAACATGGTCTGCATCTCTAATTGGTGCTCCCTTTCTCCCGTTAGTACATCCAGTCTTGTGATCCTCTAAAACACGCCAAAAGACATGAAGGAAAGGGTCCACTCTCCAAACAGAGCATTGTCATCAGTCCGCAGTTGCTGGTTGAGATTTGCTTGAACGTGCAGCTGTCACCGAGCTGGCTGGACGTCCTGGACCTCAAACAAGCAGAAACAGAGCCGATTAGTGTGCCATGTCAGCCCACTGTTACCGCAGATGGTAGCGGTGCTTTTAGCCTGCTCCCTATAGGCACACATGCATTGATCTTTTGCACTCTTTACCGTTTGATTTTTCATACTGTTTTATTTATCATCCTGGCATTTGCAGTAAAGTACACTAAAGTTTGATTTTCTTTTTTGTTTTTATCTATAGGGGCTGAATGGATTATGTTCGGAAAAAAATGGTGTTTTCGTATTCTTCTCATTTTATTTTTCTGTTGTTTGTTCCCATCATATCCAAGTTTTTGACTTTGGGTCTTAGACGAGGTACACTTACGTGGCAAAGAAACTACAGACAGACACTGGTAGATTCATTTCCTACGGCAGGCCTATTCAACTTAAGTCGGGTGCCAAATCAGCACTCCAAAATTCAAATTCAAATTTCAAAATATTACAAAAATATATTAATACATTTTGTTTAATAAATTGTAGATTATTCTGGGAAAAAGTGGCCAACTTAAATTTCTTAATGAGTCAATAAGTGCTTGAACTAAGCAATAGTTATCTTGATTTTATTATATTTTTGCTGTCTGAAAATAGGACTTACCTCGTGGAACTTTTCTTATGTCAATTCCAGTTGCATTTTTTGAGAGAAAATGTTGTATTTTTCATATTTTATATCTTGTTTTGTCGACAAATCTTGTTTTAAGGCAGTTAAATACGCTCAAATAAAGATAAATATGACTTAATTTAAGCATTTATTACTATTATCCAGCTTAAAATGGTAATTTTACAGTGAGACCTGATTTGTCTTATTCAGCCTATGCTTAATCTGTTTGGTCCTGGTTTAGATCTGTTACCTATATACTCAGATTTGTTATTACTGGTTCTTAATTGTGGTTTCACGATGATTTGGACATTTTGCTAGAGCAATAAAAACACTATCACTATAACAATTCTAGTCCTCTGAGTTTTTGGACAACCTCGTGTCAAAAGTGGTGATGTATTGTGCAACAACCCGGCCCAGAAGGAATGGTCCTCGATAAATCTGGCCCTCTGAAAAATAAAGTTGAATAGCCCTGCCCTAGGAGGACATTACAGTGATGCCAAATGACTGAGCCTTTTGGAGTTAGGTGAAGGCCGAAACCTACAATCTCTTTATTAGGAAGCAGAGCTCTAACCACTCTAATGTACTTGTACGTTTTGGCAAATCTGAAATTATTAAATGCTGGCTCATCTCTTTTCTTTAATTCCAAACTTCCCCAAGCTCAAATTTAGCCCAACATCACACCAGTGTCGTATCACACCTTGACGTACGCCTAGTAAGCGTGTAAAACATTCCAGGGATTTGTTCTTATTTTAATAACAGAACGCTTGTTATGGGAGGGAAAAACGGTAGATATCAGTTACTGCTTTTTAGAATCCTGGCACTAGTGTGAGCAGCCCTAAGTCCCAACACAGTGACTAGATCCAAGACTAACACATGGGACAAGTGGCAATTTCGCTTTTTTTTTTCCCCTCGGTTTCTGTGCACATTTTTCATTGGCGCTTCAGTTGTGTGCTAAAATCATGATGAAATATGGTTGGTATGGTGGCATGTGTCCAGACATTACCTGCGAGGGTGTCCGGTGATAGCCTTCCTAATTAGCCTGGAAAGCAAACAGACAGTTTTGTTTTCATTGAGAATTCACACTACCCTCTACACTCGTAAACGTTCGTGTGGCAACATGTAATATTTTGGCTAATGACAGACACGCTTCGATTCTCAGTGTACACTCTAGGGGGAGTTTATTTTATTTTTACTGCACCGTTAAGGGGTTTAAGTCAACCTTGGTGAGTGGCTATTGATTTATGGTGCGGTATAAGGTGTGCATCTCTCTAGGGGCGTTCGGCTCGCCCAGACACAGCCTATGTTGAACAGTGGCTTTCAGGCATCAGTGACACTCTGTCCCAGGGCTGAACCACGGACTAGGGGCTGTGGTTTGTAGCCATATATAAATGTATGCGCTTGTCCCATAACACGCCGCTAGACTAAAGCTCTCAATCATTGGCTCTCGGTCCACTCCATGCCCGTGTTCTCCGGCTGACAGACTGACACGCTGCCTGCAAGACTACTCATTAGAATCTATGTTTCACAAGCGGAGCAGGGATAGTAAAATCGTTCAAGCTCGCTGTTGTTTTAGCTGGCCCCAGACAAACTCTTCTCTGTTAGTCTGTTAGCTGAGTTAAAAGTAGATATGGGAATTTCGGCAATGACTTAAAACAACGAAAACAACCTCAACAACTTGCTCGAATCTATGCGCTCTAGGGGACAGAAGTCAGAAACATCATTAGAGAACACAACTTAGCGCTTATGTTTCCAATAAGTTGTAAAAGATGAGAGCGTTGCCATTGGGACTGTAGTTGTATTTCTCTGCTATGCGATCCTTCATCACAGAGTTAAGGCCTTTGCTCTGTTTGAGTATGTCTTCCCTATGGCTTACTTCAAAATCTGATCAGTTTTTTTTTAAATGTTACATCCAATTCCCTTTCCCATGTTCTAACTACCTAGTCCTTTGTTTGCTCTTGTTTTCCCGTCTCTTTGCGGATCAGCTGGCTCAGAGTGTGTAATAGAGCACATTGTGGCCAAGTGGAGCGGCCTGCTGTGACCAGATCAGATATGTGCTCCTGATTATGGAAGTCCCTTTTAGTCCCTGACAGACATGGTAATAAATGTGTCCATAAATTGAATTTGGGGCTTTTGAAAAGAAGCAGAATAATAAGGAGCGTTTGGGCTGATTGTCTCCAGCCGACATGGCTGGCTTCAGTGGGATTCAGGGAAAGCTGATCCCGCTGCGGTATGGTTGGAGCGCCATGAGTGGGATGCAGAGGAGGATATGGGACGGTGCCCAGCCAAGCAAAATAAGACTGCTTTATTGCTATTGAGAAAATGGATTTGATTAGATTTGCACAAATAAGAAGATTGAGGCGCTCTGCGGAGAATGTCTGTTTATATGTCTAAATGTAATTGTGTTTGTGCGTTCATGTGTCTAAGCTTTCAAGACCTTTTAGACGATCTCAGAGAATTACTGCACAGAAGTGACTTTTCACTAACTTTCAAGTACATGTGTAATATTGCTCTTGGATATGTTACTCATGTTAACGCTGTTCACGGGGTTGATAGATTGCATGTGGGCATTCAAAACCAAACGGTAAATAGTCATTGTTTTCTACAAACAATGATTACAATGGCTGCCGGTAAGACAGAAAAATTACCACCTGTTTGTTTGTTTTTATTGTCCTGCACACCATTTTGACTTTTCACATGACTTTTCATAAATGAATGGAATAAAATTGTGAGTTTTAAGAAAACAAAATGAAATAAGTTTGCACTGTTCTGGGTTTGTTATGTTATCAAAAATAACTCTGAATTCTTCTGAACTGTTTTAAGCGACAAATACGACGGTTCATCCTTGAACCTCTGATCCTTGATCTTGAAGATTGATTATGAGAACTTTGCTTTTGCATTTGTGTGTAGCAAAGAACACATCACAGTGATATTACTCTCACTTCAGAAGTTGAGTGAGAGCACCATCTACTTGCTGCCAAGGAACTTAAACAGGAGAAATAATCAAACTGATCTTGCCTGATATGCTAATGTTCCAAAACGCATTATTGACTTAAAAACTGCAATAGATCTCAGAAATATGCCTGTGATATCACAAGCCTAGGAAATGCTTTTTTGAAGTCCAGGGAAAAAAAAAAAAAAAAATTGTGTGTTTTTTTTTTTATAATATAGTTGATTTTACATAGTGAAAGACATGAAAGTCTGTCTACAAGCCAGAAAGTGCGTCCCTCCATTAATCAACTTGATCACGTTTATCAGATGTTCTGTTTTTTTGTTTATTGAATGTATATTGTTTTTTTCTCATTTTCTACCATTTGTTAACCATTAACTTTTTAACTTTGGGAAGTCCACCGAGACGACTGTTGTTGTGATTCTGGCTGTATAAAAAAAAAATGATTTGAAAATTGATTTGATATTACTATTTGAAGTTAATTATATGCTTAGCAATTACCTGATAAAATAAAGATCCGATAAAAGGTGACAATAAACAAAATCCATGCCCACTTAAGTTAAATTGCAAAACCTAAAATGAATTCCAAGTTTACACTCAATGATAAATTACACCTGTGTACAAGAACTGAGATAATACAAAAGTTCTAACCTCCTGACTTCTTTGGCGTGGCGCTGACCAGTGGATGATGCTGTAATCAAGTGCCTGCTAGAATGTGTATATTTAGCCTTAGTGAGTCATGAGGGAGGGACACAAGTTCTCGGAGCTGTGCGACTGGCGTACATCACCCCTGCGAGTCACATGTCCTCTCAGGGGGTGTGAAGTGACAGCCTGGAGGTTCTGCTGTGGGCCAAAGGTCGTCCTGAGTCACCGCCACTGTCCCGGATTAAGACGCACTCATCTCACATCATGTTGTGAAACTGCACCGCTCCATTATTTATTCACTCCCGACATCTGTCTCTCTGAAGCCGTTCACAGTGGGATTTTTATCTCCATTCCATATAATTTGCTCACAACTCTGTCTTTTCCACCTCTCTTTCCCCATCAGACAATCTTCTCCTCCTTTGAAATCTTATGACTCACAAGCTCTGTCTCTGTGTAGTCTCTGGTTTAAGGCCACAGAATGGCACATCACATCGATTACATGTAATTTCCAAACTTTTATAAGGTGCATTTATTACTGGCCCTGCCATAGTTTGAACCATGGTCTTTTGCTTCACAGTATCTGTCTCTTGCATCACGGTTCTCGACATGGAAACCATTATCTGCTGTGGGGATATGCCAAGTGAGGGCTACAAACGTCTTTGGATCTGGAGAACATTATAAAAGTTGGATTCACATGAAAGACAACGTTGTGAGTTATCAAGGAGAACAGTAGACAGAGCTTGGCAGACCAGTGTATTTAAATGAGGGATAGTTGCGTTTAATCCACGAGAAGCTGCTCTGGACTTCTTTCAAGTCAATTACTTACCTATAGCGTTGACAAAACATACTTGTCAGGGAAGCAGTAGCGAAAATACCTATCACGTAAAACTCTATCCTCTATTGTGTTTGCCTGTTTAATTTTATTCATGTGATTTGTCTCCAGTCAAAACTTCCACAACAGGTTCAAATCTGGATCGCATTTCTTCATGGATTTTTGTTTGGCTTTTATGAGTTATGAGCATCAAGAAAGTTTATTGGTTGAATTTTTTTTTTTTCCACCACTAAACTTTCTTGAAGTCCATGTACAGCTTCAATTGATCACAGTGGACTGAATTGAGCATTGTGTTTGAAAGCAAGAAAGAAAAGTGTACAAGATACTTTCATAGTATTACGAGGTAGAGAAGGGTTTTTTTTGTCCTGAGGGTTGTTACTCTCCTAAAACCACACAATCTTATAATCTTACATGGTGAACTCTCATGTCATGTTGAGCTAAACTCAGACTCGTGGTGACATGGAAGCACATGGACAATGTTTTACAGCTGATTTTTCCTCTGAATTAATATTCTTTAAGTGACACAGTTGGACACACAACCTTAGAAAATAAATGATTGTTATATTTAGATCATGATGATAATAATGTTTATACTAAAATGTGAAAGAATATTCCTTAATGAGATAAGTTTTGCATGGAAACAAGCCAAAGGAGGTTGTTCTCTGAGCATACAAGAGTTAATGTTATAGCCATGCAAGCCCGATCAAAAAGCATATTTTTATTGTTTATTTAGTGCAACAAAAACATCTAAATCACAAAATAACATGTTTTTTATTTAAGTGTATTTTTGGCTAAAACATGAACCCTTAAATATAGATTAAAGGATAATCAGTTCATACAAAAATGTGTAAAATAAATTAACAACACGCTTTTGACTGAAAATTCTCCAATTGTTCTTGTTGAGGCAATCCATCACTTGGCAAAAAGGGTCACTGTAGCATTAGGTTATGCAATGTTTAAATAGAGGTAAACTTCCAAAATCATTTGCCATTAAAGTGACTTTTAAGTAGCTCCATGTGTGTTATCGTAATGCCTAACACTCACTCTCACTTATGCTGTTATTCTAACTTGTGTTTCTTTCACATTCTCTTTCACCTCAATAAAAAGAAGCCAATAAATCACTTAGCTGCCGCTGTGGCTTTGGACTATTGATGTTGGACAGAGTGGACCCACTATTCCGAACCAGGAAAAAAGAAAAACTTTGCCTGTTCCCCTCACTCACTCACCAAAACCAACATGGTGAAAATTACATTCTGGTTGAAGAGGCTAATAAATCTTGGCGTGAGCGCGGCTGGAGATGGGGGAAAGAGGCCCGGGATGGCGGCTGCGTCTCAGCGGTGTGGACGGCACGCTGGGGGAGAGGGGAACCACATAAGAGCAGGTTTGTGTTAGCCAGGAGTGGATGAGGTGAGACTGGAGCTGCAGGGAGGGCAGAAGACATTCGTGTGTGTGTGGATTAGAAGGGGTGATAAGTCTTATATTTGGTGTTTCTGGCTCCAGAGCACACATTTAAACTGCTTTATGGTGGCTCATTGTAGATGATGTGTTTAGCCAAGCACTTCAAATAGACAGCTTATTAGCAGGTTGTCTAAAATGCAGTTTTATTTGGAGCAGTTTGAAAAGAATAACATTTTCCTATACTTGGGGAGTAGATAGAAATCTGTTAAAATGTGGATTAAGTATTCAAGCTTGTCACCCATAAGCAATATAAATCTTAATGTTTTTAGGGTATTATTTCTTTTTTAGTTTTTATACAACATAGATAAAGAGAGAACTTCAAATTATAGTATGTAACCAAAATGTCATTGTCCCCATTGCAGTAGTCCAAAGTTATGCTGTATGTGTCAATATCCAATTGAATGTGTTTATATACTAATACTATACTAAACCAAATTTGTTTATACTTTTCAATGCATTGAGTGCATTGAAAGGTAGTGCTTTAACACCTTTCATTGCACTCTATGCATTTAACATCAAGAAATCACTCACACAGCTTACGCAGATATTGTGGCCATACTGCTTGACAAAGCCTGATCCCGTTAGATCTCAGAAGCTAAGCAAGTTAGGGTCTGGTTAGTACATGGATGGGAGACCACTGGAAAACCAGGTGCCACAGAGGGACGACAAAAGTGTATTGTCGTTGTGTCCTTGGTTAAAATATTTATAAATAAATACTTGCCTCAATGTCTACGTACACTTGGTGAGTGGATACTAGATTGTAAAGTGCTTTGAGTGCCTGGAAAGGTAGAAAAGCGCTATATAAATAGACCGTTTAATATTCAGATACTGAGATGAGTTGGGTTAAGTGTATTGCCCAAAGGCACAACAACAATTCCAGTGGTCTCCCATCCAAGTATGTATTTCTTGACTTCTGAGATCTATGGTGAACAGACATTGTCAATACGTATACGCAGCATTAGTCCAGTCCTTTTTTCTGCTGCCCACAATATTCATTTATGGTCTACAGCAATGCGTTGTTCATTGGCATTGTTTAGTATTTGCCAGGTGTTGTAATGGCCCCGTTACAACAACGGGCAAATACTGGTGGCAAACAAAGTTCTCAGGAAATGTATAGTCACTTAACTTTAAAATCACTTTACGAGTTGCCTAAAGTCACTTTGAATGTGGCCATGCCTACTGATTAAAGCCTGATTATGTCAGATCTCAGATGCAAGCAGGAGAAGGCCTGGTTAGTCCTTGAATGGGAGACTGCTAGAACACCAAGTACCACAGTGGGATATGGTGGATTCTCGCTGTGTCCTTGGGAAAGAAACTTAACCCATCCTGGTTTGATGTCTGCTGGGTGACTGGACACTTAATTGGGTCCCTTAAGGTGAAAAAGCGCTATATAAATAGAGAATGTTGACCATTTACCATTAAAATTTCCCTTTTTATGTGGTAAAAAAATCTGATACAGCTGTCCTGTGGTATAATGACCACCACCAATCACTCTCCAAAAGACACAAGGACAGTATAAATGCATTTAACTTTTTATACTGAAAAGAGGTTTTAGGACAATAGGAGATAATGTTATGACAATGTGATTCCACCAGGCCTGAACAGCCTCCAAACTACTCCAAATAAACACAATGGAGTAAAATATGAAATCAGCTAAACTATTTGTAACACCATAATTCTTCTTCCATGTTTTGTTCATTATTGGCTTTGCTGCTGAGTGACTTGTTGAATGCTATCAGCAGTCTGCCAGGCTTAATTAACACACATGTACAAACACATGTACAAATCAACAATTACAACACTCTGAAACATTTGCTGCAACTCACAGTTTTCAGTAAAAAGTTGTGTTTACTGTGAGTGCTTTTCATTTTCTGAGCATTCCCACAAAACTAACACTGGTCAGACTTTTGTTTGATACAGCGACGTTCATGTTTATTTTGCCATTTCAATGTTGCCGAAATGGAGGCATTGGAAACCACGATAATTGAATCCAGATTTAGGCTTTATTTAATTTGTAGCTCGGCATGGAGTCATCTCGATATAGATTATAGCTCAGTATAAACTGCTGTTGCTTGTGTCACTCAGGGTGAAAAGTTTCTCTGACATTGTTGTGCTCTCATCATCTGGATGTGCTTTTCTACCTCCAACTGTTTTAAAACCACTGTGTCTCTGTATGTACAAGCACAGAAATGGGCTTTTTCACTGATTTCTTCTGATATGCTCCGAGATCTAAACCAACGTAATCTTTCCCCTGCTGAGAATGTAGTTTTTCATGTTTTCACCAAAACACCAAGGTCATGGTTCATCAAAGCAAAATGATCAAAGAGAAACTGAAAATGTACTTTCAGTAATAGAAACATTGACCGTTATTTTCATTTGAGCTCTTTTGTGAAAAGCAAACTCAGAGCAGAAATTGTGGCTGTAAAAAGAATTGTACTTTTTGATCCAATTTGACTTATCCCTTATTTGATTATGTGCCATATACAGTTTTACAGAACAATGAATTGAGTTTCCACTGTATTAACTCTATACTATGATCCAGATAGAATCTTGGCTTCCTCCTGTGCGAACGCGATGCATTTCACTAGTGAAACAAATTGAGTTTTTCATGATAATCTTAGTCTATGTTGCGTTTATGTCTAGAGATCTGGTTGTTTTGTTTGTAGTTCAGCTCTGGTTGATACAGCGGTGGTGAAAACTGCTGTGAAAATACACATCTAATCCCACTGGCTCTGTGTGCACAAAGGCGGCTGAGGAACACCTGTCTGCCACTGACTGATCCACCCCTCCCAAAGCCCTCATGGATCTGTGAGCAATGGGCCCCGTCATAACTTTATCCTTCCTTTCTCCCATTAACACTAATGTTTTTTCTGCCTCACTCGAGTTCCCTCATATTCCCTTACTGTGCATGTCCAAATTCCAGTGGGTGGAAGTAGAAGAGGGGAGCAGGGGTGCCGGGGGCCAGCTGTGTGCCAGCTGTGTGCCACTGAAGCGCTGAGTGGCGTGGAGAAAAGCCTATTATCTCCCACACGCACATCGCCCATGTCTCTGTGTTTTCACACCCCGAGAAATCAGACAGACATCTCCTGCTGGATCCATCATTCTGTCTCCAACCAATGTGCTCAGTTTCACCACACTTATCTAAGTGACAGGTTTTATATGTGCTGTCCTGTGCCTTTTGAGTGCAAGCAGGCTTTCTCAACCAAAGAGATGATGACATCATCCCAAAACCTTTTTTTTTTTATCTAATGTCTGTGTAATATATCACTTGATCAATTATAAGGTCTATAATAAATTATGGTTTAACTATGAACTGAATTGAAGTTTATAAAAAGGATCGGGTGAAATTGTGGGTGAAAAATCAATACTCATCCTATTGCAAAAGAAAGTTAAAACATTGGTTTGGGGTTTTCTTCATCAGATTCATGCATACTGTGGAATATTAAAGTTGAAGGAACACAATTTCCATGGAAACAAGTCAGACAATGTTTTCTTCTAGGACACAGAGGCATATTTTAGGTAGAAGATTAAGGTTTATTTGGACACTATACGTGTATTAAGTCCATTGGTCGCAATCTGTAGTCCTGGGAGAGAGAAAAGGGAAGACACTACTGGACATGTATTTAGTGGTAGGGAAACCAGAGTGCCAGGAGGAAACCTGCGCAGACACAGAGAGAACATGCAAACTCCACACAAAAACCCACCTTCTTGTAATGAGGCCAGAGCACTTACTGCTCCGCCACAGTAATTGCTCTGGGAGACACAAGCCTGTTCAGATTAAAGAACTTTATCATGTTTTTAGTACAACAAAAACATGACACAAATTCAAATGTTTGTTTGAGTAAAACTTTTGGATAAAAAGTTACACAAAGGTTCTGTATGGAAAAGGTATCCAAGTAAATTCAACTTTTTTTTTGTTGTAGTATTTCTTTTCATTGGTTACATATAGATTAATTTAATCTTCTTTGAAATAACATATCAGGTAAAAGATTCTATTGAAACTGAAAGCCGATGCCACTTGTCGTGTATTTTGTGAAATTAGATATACAATATAACAAACATTTTCCAACTCAGTCATCCTTTTTCACTTTTGTTGTGCAGAAATATCAAAAGAAGAAATATGATGTGTCACTTCTGAAAGTTCAGACTTTTCATCATTTTTGCATACACTCATTTTGAAAATGCTGTGTAACAATAAATAAATAAATAAATAAATACAACTATTAGAATCAAATTTAAAAAAGACACCTTCATGACAATACAAAGCCGGTCTCCTCTCTAAGCCTTGTCTCCTTTACACACATGTGCTACATTTCACTCGGCCTCTCTGTTTCACTCTTTGCATGTCACCGTTTCTGACACACTCAACTAAACAGGTCATTAGAGCTGTGCTTGGACGGTCTGTAACAGCGCGTCTTATGTGTCTTCCCCTCACTCACTCTTCCTCTCACTAAACGCCAGCCCACTGCACAGCTGCTGGACGCCTCTCACTGCTGCTAGGATATAAGCAATTAGCAGGGAAGACCTTTTAGCTCTGCCAGCTGATTTGTGTCCAAGCTCCTCGCATATGCCTGTAATTCACTTGGACATTCATCTCCTTACCGGTCACACTCTTTATTACGCATCGGCAACAATATCAACAATAATGATGGAGGAATAATCAAATTGAAGATGTTTTAATTATTATGTTTTCGCGTGATGTCCACTGGTTGAACTGCGCAGAGACAGTTGAGAAGTGTGCGTGTGTGTATGTAGAGAGAGAAGGGATAGTCTCTGGAGGATGGAGCAGAAGCAGCGGCAGGAGTCTTCCCCAGTCAGCCCACAGGGAGATAGATGACAGTTACACTACCCTCCGGCCAATTAAGTGTCATTCTAGCTGTTGGTTTAACTTCGCTGACCTTACCGCTCCTCCTGTGTTTGTCTTATCATTTCCGGCGAAGAGGACCTCATCTGTGTATGTAAAGCTGACCGCTAACCTTCAAGAGAGAGAGAGAGAAGAACAAAGGTCATAGTTCACCTGCTGTATATTTCACCGGGAAGACGGCAAATACGGCAGGGGGAGGTGAGGGAATCTTGGGGGAATTAGTGGGAGAAGCAGAAGTCCTGTGGGATTGAAAGAGAGCTATCTGTTATTACTTCCAATTACTCCCCAATCTCCCGCTCTATCTACCTGTAAAATGACATTAGATATGGCTGTTCTCATGCTCTTTTGGAGATGAAGGCTGGGTGTGCTTCTTCGTGATGAGGCCCATGGGAGTGTCTGGGTCCACAGCGTTTGCCCTCAAGTTATTAGCTAACTGGGCGTATATTCACAGATCTGAATGAGCTATGTAAATTTTCACAATTGGTTTTAGTCTTTTGACAGCAAGCACGTGCAGAGGGAGGGGGTTGCTGTTAAATGCTTTAGTTTTGTAACCAGAATAGAAAGGTCCTAAAACAGGGCTGTCATTTACCAATGTTTGGTAATCAACTAGTCAGCAATTAAATTTGTGACAGTTGCTATACTGTACATTCAGATACACGACAAATGATGGTGTATTGTTTGCATTGTTCTTATGTATAATAATAATAATAATAATAATGATAATAATAGAAATAATAGGAATAATAAGAATAATGAAGTAGAATTAGGAGGAAAAAGAGGAGGAGGAAGAAGAAGAAAAAGATGAAGGAGGAAGGAGGAAGAGAAGAAGAAGGAAGGAGGAGGAGGAGAAGGAGAAGAAGAAGAAGCAGAAGAGGAAGAAAAAGAAGAAGCAGAAGAAGCAGCAGCAGAAGAAGAGAAGGAACAACAAGAACAAAAGAAGAAGAAAAAGCATAATCATCATCAGCTGCAAATGAAATTACATCCAAATCAATCTTGTCTGATATGCTAATACTGAAGAAGTGCTCAAAACATGTTTGAAAACTCTATGGACTTAACATAACAGCCAGGATATTTGAAACAGTGTTTTCTGAAGCTCAGAGAGAAAAAAAGCTCCATTCATATTTTAAAGAGGGCGCAATGTTAAAAAAAGGTTACAAACTAAAAAAAAAAATTTTGCATATTAAGTGTCTGTTAAGACATGCATGGTCAACCAAGTAAAAGTTAAAATATAGTGTCTTGAAAGTTTCTAAGGCAAATTTGATAACAAACAAACAACCAACCAAAAAAAAAAAAAAAAAAAACGTATTACCACTTTGGTTATAATGTCAGAAATGTACGTGGACAGAATGCAAGTGAATGCCATCAATTCTGTGTTGAGGTGACAACGCAAACAGTACAAATGTATGCTTTTGTTTTCTTTTTGTGTTTTTCTGGAGTATTATTAATAATTGTAATATATTCTTATACTGTAACTATTAAAGCAAGTATTTAGTTTGTGAATTGACTGACACTGGCTGTTTTGTTCTAAAATAATAATAATAAAAAAAAAAAAAAACTAATAAAAAAAAATAAAAAATGTCACTCTTGGCAAGCCCTCTGTGGCCGCCATGTTTGTGTGTATATATTTGAATAGGGGCAGAGTTCCATTGAGTGCTTGGCATCTTAGCATAACAACAGGGCAGTGGGCGGGGCAAAGTGGGCGGGTGCACCCCTTCACTGTTTGCTAGAGCGCCACTTCATTGTGCCCTTGTCCTCACTGAAGGGGACAAAACCCGGGGAGCCCTGCACAGCTGGAGGTGGCGGGTCTCATTCAGCCTGAATGGTGAGCTTGTTCAGCCACTTCACTGCCTCGTGAGCCGCAAGAACCCACTTCCTACTTCCTGTTCCCGTATGAGAGCTCTGACTTTTAGATTGTGCAACTGGCAAGTATTGTTTTCATTGTGGTTGGAGGATGAGCGGCAATTCTTCTTTTACAATAAATAAAAACGTGGACATGTGGCATCAGCACTAAAAGCCACAATAATTACATTTCATTGATTGGAGTTTAACGTGAGCCCTCTTATCAGCTTCTGTCATTGTAAAACAAACACCCCTATAATTACATTGGATTAGTGCTATTGCATTAGATGAATAATATGTATACAGTTCGGTTTAATTTGATTCGTTTAAATGTAAATCAGAATAGTTCATTGACAGATAATAAAAATTATAAATAATCTTGTGCCAGACCAGTTTAATTTGACGACCAAGGCTATGTTGCAGTAGAATTACAAATAAATAAAGTCATTTCTAAGTAAGTGTTATCTGATATTTGCTCCCACAGTTTAAACCATCTCTCTTCTAAGTGACAACATTCTGAATCCACTGATGAATACCTCCATTCTCTGACAAATGCCTACAAAATGCTTGCCTGGATGCACACAAATGCTCTGACACATTGACACAGTGGTAGTGAGGGCCTTGCCGCCACTCATTTACATGGCAATACCATTATATGTCGGTGGGGAGTTGTGCCTGTGGTGCCTGACAATGCACCTGACAACAAGTTTATCTAATGACACACACTACTTTAGACAGGGGCCCTCTCTCCTCTTGTACTAGTGAAAGTGGTCATGGAAAACAGGAAGTATGCCACTCTTCACTGTCACATCCATGACAAAGACATTGTTTACCCAGCACTACTTGACTTTTGTTTTGCTTGATTGCAAAAGTTGTGTAATGTAGAATAAGAACTTATGCAATGCAGTGTGATAAGTTGTTCTTTCTCAGCGTGTCCCTGTAGAGTCTTATTCATCCAACTGTGGTGTATAGAAGAAAAAAGGTTCCATATGATCCCTGTTATAGTACCAGTCATTTTACTAAGGCTCTACGCAGATTAACGATTGGGACAAATAAAGGATATCTTATTATTGCCAGATCAAAAAATGCATGGAAATCCTTCTGGCTCAGCTCAGGCAAAACAGTTCTTAGTTGATCTACGTCGAAACTCTTGTTGGTATACTTTATTAAATATGAAAATTGCTGAAGATATTTGATTTTTGATTTATACGCCACATCTTTGTATATTAGTGTGTTTAACGTGTGTGGTAGTGTTCTGAATAAAAATTCCCAATGCATTTTTAAGCTGATTAAACAGATTTTGTTTGTCAAAATGAAATAATTGTATGTTGAGATGTTGAGAAAACAACTGACCAGAAGTATTCCAAAAAAAGCTTGCAGTTCCTTATCAGAATGAGTCTTATTAGTGCCACAAATATGAGACATTTTATGTGTTGTTTCTGTCCTTTAAATCCATGCACCAGAATCAATAAAAAATGTGCTTCCCACAACAGGAATTGAGACAGAGCTCTATCTGCTGACTACAAAGAAAATTACACTGGGTAAACAATTAAACTGATCTCACCTGATATGTCATGTCATAAATCTAAATCAAATGTATTCACAACTGTGTTTTTGGTAAACAAAATATATTACAGACAAAATGTGTGTTATTTGATTTGAAGCAATTTTAGAATAGGGATTAAGTCAATTTAGCATAAAATGTGCCCTTTAATATTCTATTGTGAATAGAGCTGGGTCATTAATCAAAAAATTGAAAATATGAAAGATTGAATCGAACCAAATCGTCAATTATTTGGTTGTGGGTTTTGAATCAAAAGATCGAAAACAAATCTTTTGTCAGTAAAAATGTGTAGTTTGGAGCAAAAGTCAAACTTTGAGGCAGAAAACTGTCATATAGTTTCAAAAATCTAAAAATGGGACATATTAAAAGTTTTTGTTTTGTTTGTGTTCATGAATGGCATTTTCATTTGTTTTTGAAAAAGTTAAACAAAATCGAATTGAAAAATCAGATTGATCAATATGAGAAAAATGTTATGATATAACATAATATAATATGATTATATTTTTTCTCTGATTGCCCAACCCTAATTGTGAATCAGTATTACACCCATATTTGTCTTTTTTCACAGTCTAACTAGTTCAGTTGATACCACATGACACCTGCACCGCACTCAGAACAGCAGTAGACTTCCAGGCACAGCAGACTGTCGAGCCTACCTGTTGACCTGAGCAGAATCAATAGCTGGGGTTTACAACTTAGACACTGGTAGGCATCATCATTACAGCACACAGCCCTCTCACCTGCTGTTATCGACCACTCTCGCCGGTTTACAGCCTCCGTGAGCACCACTCGGCTTGTCGGATGATGTCATATACAGCTTGTGTCTGGTTTGGAGAAGCCGAGCAAACAAAACCTGTCTGGGGCATGCAGTAATGTGGCCGCGGTGTGAATAGCCCTATCTGAACTATCCGTGTTTGAATAAATGGCTATCAAGACTGGAGTGTTGTGAAATATAGCCTCCTGATAAGTTGGAACAGCCGTGTCCAGTGGTGGTAGAAGTCTGTTGTTCCGGTGTTTGGGTGATAAGAATGCAAGGTCTGTGAGTGACTAAACAATTGCGGATTTCCTGTTGGATGAAATGCTCGGATGTTTATAAAGGATTTCTTTTTTCTTGCCTTTAGCACATATTCAAATGTCTACGTTTTTTTCATTTGCAAGATACAGTGTGTTCTGTTCATGGCGTCCAACTATCAGACAAAAGAAGTGAAGTGAAATTTAGAAGGTACTGGCTTCAAAGAACTCAAGCACACACATTAAAGTGGGCATAAATGTATTTTACAGCCAGATTAAAAAGAAGTTTGTAAAAAACCTTTGTTCTAATTTGTCAACAAAAGGAATAAATACATTTAATCTTCAATTTTTGTTTTGGCTCCCCTCGATATGTGAAAACACGTACAAATGACAAAGTGAGGTAATGTGTAGCGTTGAGTATCCGACCTGATATGTCCCTGTGAATGATGACTTTATATGGAAAGTATGACTGAAAGTGATGCTGTTTATTTTGGTTCTATGTGTAGGCATCAGGTGCAAACTCATGCTGCCATTACTTTTATACCCAGGCCTATTAAAGATGCGTCATGGATCTTGATTCAATTTCATTTAGCTGTAAACTGCGAGAGGAAACTAAATCAATCTTGCCTCTCATATTACCCAAGAGAGAGCTCAGTAAGTTAAAGACATTAGACTTTTTATAGAGTTTCATGTTGGCACAAAAGTGAAAACACTATATGAAACTGTAGCTACCGAAGGAGAGGTGATGGATTTAACCACTTGGGCATTGTGAAAGTGCACTGCTAACGACACTGTGGATGGTACAGAGGGACAGTGATGATTGTGAAGCTGCTCTGCCCATTCCTACAACTAACTTTACATTACCATTATTAAAAAGGAGAAGAGCCTGTTAATAAAGTCTATTAATCACACCAAGGGAGTTGGTTCATCGGTTCAGCCTCTGGAGAGGGTCTGTAATCAATCAGGCAGCCTGCTAATGTATTCATGGGACATGTAAGAAAGGACTTGTTTGACAGAGAGGAAGGATTTATTAAGTTCTCCGTACTAGTTCTCTCAAGAAGAGCTGGACAGAGCAGTGTAATTACTCATGTAAGAACCTGTTGCTTCTTTTTGATTTAATAGTTAATAAAAGAGCAAAAAATGTTTGGACTGAGTATTTGTTTTAAGTATTGTACAGTATATACTTAATTTTCATAGTGATGACTCCTTCCACCAAAAGTGATGCACTCTGAATCTACTTATACATCTGGAACTTCACTTGCTGAAGGCTGCTCTGAGTGTATCTTTTTTTTTTGGTTCAAAATATCAAAATGCAAACCTAAAGGCAGAAAGGGGCACTATTGGATTCTCAAGAGTTTGTGAATTCACAAATATTGCAAGAATCTCTGGGTGACCAGGTTACAAATAATCCACTGAAAGGCTTCATTATCATCTAATAAAATCTCTTGTTTTTTTTTTTTTTTAGATGGACATGTTTTAACTTCTATTCACAAATCATTTTCAATTAGTTACATTAGAACTACTTTGAGTTATATCTGTAACTGTAACCAAAAAAGCCTTATCTGTTTGCTGTCTCTACCTTCACACTTATATCTGTCAAATAAAACCTATGGGTCAACTATACACAATTTGGCTGGAATATTCCATTAGTAACAAAAAGTATCTTCTTTGACTTGAGCAACGAAGAACAGACCCTTCATCACGAATGAAGTCTGTCCAAATATTGAAACTGTCCCAAATATGTCCGTCTCATTAACAGTGATGGGTGAAAGTCAGTATTGGCATTTGTCAGATATGCTCTGAGTGTAAAGGCACTAGTGTTGTACAAGGCCTCCGCTGTGTCGAGCCATCACTCTGCTGCGATCCTCTCAGAAGACGGAGAAAATGTGTCTTATTAGTTCACACGAGGTGGCCAAATTCTGTGCTACACCGCTGACTAATGTACAAAGGCCCACAAGCAGAGTGCTGATGGTTTGTTGGGTCCATGTGAGTGTTGTGTGCAAAGAGAAAGAGGGTGTGACCACTGGAGGGACAGCATGCTAAGTAACACAGATGATGAAAAAAAGGAAAAATAAAATAATTAAATAATATTTCAATTTAAAAAAAAATGATTATATTTAAATTCTAATTATCTAAGGATTTGTGGCAACATTGCTGTATATATTTTTTTATTATTATTAATAAATATTTTAACATGTTTGTATTATTTCTAATTTTCGAATTTCTTCTCAACATTAAATCTTTTATATAATTAGATATAGTATATGAACGTAATGAGAATATAAAAAAAATATATATAATCACTTGTCAAGTGTCATACCTTTTCCAACTAATTAGATGAATACTTGATAATTAAGGAAAGAGTAGAATGTTAAGTATTTGAATATATTTCTGAACAATAAAAACTAGATATACAGTATGTCCAATCCTGTAACATTCTAAGGCAATAACATCATCGTGCAGCCATAAAGGCAGGTGGTGGCACTGCCAGAAAAGTTGCACCTTTCATTTCTTTTATGATCCCTAATGTGAAAAGTTGCTGACTAACAATTCACCCAATGACTTTCCCCACTCTTCACACTCACATCTATCCTAAAAAAGTAAGCTTTTTCACAAGTGTCTGGCTGCAGAAGTCCACAAGTAGGCCCTGCCTCACAGACTTCCAACAGGAAGAACCTTCACTGAGAAGACCGGAAGTAGAGCTAAACAAACCTTTTTAGATTAAATTAAATTGCAGTCAGAAAAGATTTTTTTTCCTTTTGCTGGATCAGATAGCCTATCAGTTTATCTGACAACCAATAACTTTCATAAGACATGAGAGGGATGAACTGACACGCAAAAAATAATATTTATTTACACCATATTTATTTATACTACATAACATTTGTAATGGCCTTGGGCAGTCTTGGTAAATGCTAGATAGTCAGGTCCAGAGAGAGGTGATTATGTTTAGAAGAACAGATAAGTTTATCAAAAGGGTTAGGGTACTGGGTAAGGTTAGGAAATAGGTTTGAGTAAAGGTTAAGATAAAAAAACAGCTTAGGCTCGTTTAACACCAGTAATAATAAACTCACTATCATGGCAGCCAGCTCACTTCTGTCCGCGGCACATGGATGTATTTCCATGCTCCCAGGTTGTATACTGTATACTGTATGTTAACACACAGCAGCCACACGCAACAATAATGGATTCTTCTTGTGATTGGTGAGTTGCAAATAATGTTTTTAATGCATGGCGCCACATACTGTACCGTGGTATCGTACACATAATATGGGTGAACATCCAGGCCTAAGGGTCTCTGGATGGAGGTAAGTCACTTGACGGGTCTCCTCATGGAGGTTTGTGAGGCAGGGTCCTCCTCATGGAGGTCTGTGAGGCAGTGGTCATGGAGGTCTGTGAGGCAGGGTCCTCCTCATGGAGGTCTGTGAGGCAGTGGTCTCCTCAGGGAGGTTTGCTCTCAGATGCCTCTCAGCTTTTTGGCAATACATGTAAATAATAAACAAACACAAACAGTTTCTTTGAGAATAAAACAATATTACAAAATGTTTTGTTTTCCTCCTAGTAAAAACCTGAATGGGAGCTGCTTCTGCATTTCCATAATTGTCCTGTAACTCTGTCTGAAGGAACGATGGGAACAATACTGGGACAATCTTTCAGCTGAGTGAACGGCAAAAAGAGAAAGCAAAACACTCCAGCCTACCAAACGCCTCTGCTCTCTATGGCCTGTCAGCCCATCGCCCCCGTCTCCACTTGTTGCCTTTGCTCCTCTACTGAAAGAATTCCTCTCCGTATCCTCCATCAACAAAAGCCATGAAATCAGTGCTCTCCCTCTCTCCCGCTTCGACCCCAAAGAATGTCACTCCTTCTGGGCCTTTTGTCCAACAACTCTCCTCTCCCCTATCCACCCTGGCTATTCTTTAACATGCTGCACTTAGCTTGAATAATGAATGGGCTATAAAACATGGACGGAGTTGCATATCTTTGACCCAAACAGAGTATTTTCCCCCTTTTCGTTGCTAGTTTGCAGATGGCGGCATGGTGTTTGATTACACTGGTTCACATATCTCCCCAGCTCATGCTCGTGCTAACACAGAGTAGCCCCACGCTTGCACGTACACAGGGTGTATACGGGATACTAAGGGGCGCAGTCAACAGTGGCTCATAAAAGGATTAGTCCAGCGCACAAAGACAGTGGGCCACTTCTGAGCCGGCGACTAGATTCACAAAAGAGGTGACATTTGCCTGTCCCGGTGCGAGGGGAGGAGGTGGGACAGGGGTACAATGTCCAGGCTGGGGGTAAAAAGGGGAGAAGAAAAAAGAGAAGGAGGCTCTGACAGAAGGCCCAGGATGAGGTGAAAACACGGGTGACCCTTTTTCATGGGCGCTCTTTCACAGATCAACACTGACCAATGGGCTGCTCTTGTGTTTATTTACTCCACTTTTTTCTTGCTTCTCTGATGGCTCCATTGGCTCTGGCATTGGGATGAGAAATAGAGCAGAAATTATTTTTTTCAAACAATAAAACATATTTAAAAGTATAATAATAATAATAATAATAATAATAATAATAATAATAATAATAATAATAATAATAATAATAATAATAATAATAATAATAATAATAATAATTTTTCATATTTTCAGAAGTGCAGCATTCATCAGCTCAAAGACATGATTCATAAGTGAATCATTGAATACCATGTTCTCTAATCTAAAATAAATAAACAACTAAAGTAGGCTAATGCAATTCCAAATTGTCACTGGTTAAAGTACAGTTTACTCCTAGAAAGTTGAAACCCTGGAATGACTTTGGCTGCATTGTCCTGAAACTGGCCTAAGATTTGTGGTCCCAATTGATATTCACTTCAAAACAAAAACCTGCATGTTGCCCATTAGTTAGAACTAATGCACTTAAGCTAAAAGGACATGCACCACACCCTGCGCTGGAAACGGCCTGTGCGCGCGCGCGTGTCGCTCAGAGCGAAATGTTAGCTAATGCATTCCATTTACTCTTTGCAACAGGGAGCAGGTTGGACACGTAAGGCGACATAAGCAGGCGTGATTACTTTGTTTCTGCCGAGACATTTTAATCCCTAATTTCATGCAGTGATCAGAGGCGAGACCCTACGCTCCACACTTAGTGACGCACGTACACGCACGCACACACCGCCAGGCCACTGTCCCTGCCCTCTTTATTAGAGTTTTGTCCCATCAAAGAAAACATTCTTGTGTTGAGGAAATTGCGTCCTTATAATTTGTACTCCACAGTTCTTCAATAACAAGTGTATTTCTTCCCAAACACGTTCATTTATTGTGTAATTCCGGTCATTTCCCTCCAAGAATAAAAATAATAATGATAAAACATAGGGTGAAAGTGCAGAGAAAAAAACTGGTCTAACATCAAGCAGCTGGCTGATTGCGCTTATTAATATGCATGACGCAGTTAGATGAGGCTCTGAAGGCAGATAATTGATTAGACAGGAAGGCAACACAGTGAGAAGAGCTCCGGAGTGTTCCCGCGGCTGCACAGGCTGACTGGGGTTTGTTTCAAAGCGCCGAGCCCAGCTCCAGTCAGGGACACGTCAAGTGCACAGTTAGCCAGGCTGCGTATGTGTGCGAGCGCTTTTCTCTAAAGGCTTTTGGTACATACATTTTGTTGCTAACAAATTCAAGAACAACGCTTAAGACAACAATTTTATTAACAGATGGGCTATATATTTTCTCTTATTCTATTGTTTGCCATCGGCCTGTTTTATTCTAGCCGAGTCGTTAGCTATCCCTCTAAAATATTTTTAAACATCTTTCTAAACTTTTATAGCTGTAACTTTCAGCGAAACACGTTTAAACAAGTTCAACTTTTAAATTGAGGTTATTACATAGTATCCTATTAGTGTAGCCTAGTGACTACATTTTAGGTTAGAATTTGTTGTAATAATTTATTCTGTTGTTATGATTGTTATTCAAACGAATTTGTCATAGATTAGTTTTATATTGATTTGAATTTATTAATGTTTCCTCCTAATCGATAGGTTACAACAAACATTTATTTTCTTCTTATTGTTTTTATTTATTATTATTTTATTTTATTTATTATTATTTTTATGAGACAAACCAAACTGAGCTTCAGTGATAAGGAGTAAAAAGCCCCTCTGCTTGTGAGAGCGTGGAGGAGACATGAGTGACGCCCGGTGACTGTAGAGGGAGCTCCAACACAAAGTTTACATTAAGTTCCTGTGATAAGCACTCGTGCATACGATAAGAAATAAAACAGAGAAAGTGTGATGTATGTGAAAGGAGAAGACGGGACAAATTGTGCATGATGAGATCTGGGAGTTGCACATCTACAAAGCCAAAATCCATCTTCCGGATCAAGTCAAACCACTGTGGCCGAGCCACACTGATCCTGAGCAAGGCATTCATTAGGCCATCTCCAGGCTCAAACTGTGCGCTATTTTCTAAAGTAATATTATGGTGTTTCTAAAGTAAAACCTACAGCCCCGATTAACATGTGTTCGTAATGGATTCATAAGAAGTGTTGAGTTTTAACATTTTGAAATTCAAGGATAATTTTTTAATTCATTTTGACTCACAAAAAAAAAAAAAATGTGTTTAGTGTGGCTGAAAATAAAAAGGAAAAGAAAGACGCACAGATCCTATTAAAAGAGCACCCATGTGAAAAACAACTTTGTCTTAAAGTTGCAGCAGTTCATTTATTAGCCAAAATATAGACTTTGTACAATTTGGTTCACAAGTATGTACATATTCTCAACTTTATATACAAAACATTTGAACATCAAATCCTCACAGAACTTACAAAAATGAAAAGGGGAAACTCACAGACTACAGTTCATACGTTATTACATTAGCAGTTTTACACGGGACATGCTTACAATGTAGTATACAGAAATGTTTATAGTTATTTTACATTCCATATTCAAATAAAAGGACGAATCGTGTGGGCACATGGGGTTGAGGAGAAAAAGAACCACAGTCAGCGCTGTTTCAAGGCCTGGAATCAAATGAGATCTAAAGAAACATTGTACTAATAATAGCCGCATCAAGAGCTTCAACACAAAGAGAGAGAAAAGAGACACTTGCTTTGCGAATATGTATCGAACTCATTTGCATGACCACAAACGAATAACGCAGGCCTAAAAAAAAAAGCAAATTAAAGCATGGGCAAATGTGGCGTTTGAAAATACAATAAGAAAAATAAAAACAATATATGGCTCCAAAAGAAAAAAAAATCCCAACAAAATTAACTGACAGTGTCTTTCTACGTAAAATGTTTTATTTATTTTTAATTATTATTTACTATTTTCACAACTTCTCTCCATAAAGGCACTAGATCTATCATGAACTGTGGCAATGAATGAATGATTTTGTCGGGAAAATAAAAATAAATAAAAGCACATTACTCCTGGGTCTGAGATCATTTTGCAGTTGCATTCTAATGTAATGTGAACCATAAAAAACGCAGTTACGGGCCTCGGCTTCCTCATCCACCAATTTCGTTTGAATGCGTAAAAAAGCGCTGAATTGGTTTGACAGACATTCGCACTCACACGCACACACATTGTAAGCAGTAACACTGTAATACTGGTCTTCTGTGTGGCCTAGGCAGACACAATCCATAGTCAGTCAAAAAGGGCTCGAAAATAATGAGTGGCAAGCAGTGGGGTAGCTTTGTCTTTGTTTGGGCTGCTTCTGCATGCACGTCTCAGTGTCGAGGACAAGTACCTGTGACTGGAGTCTCTGGACTATGGCTCTTGTCCTCCGTTTGCCTGCTGCTGTACAGGGCCAGGCCTGTGGCTGTGGCTTGGTTTGCCAGTCCCAGATAGTGGTTAGAGTTCAGTAAAGCCAGCTGATGAGCGGAGAACGCTCGGTTTGTCCAGTTCTGAATTTTCCCAACGGGACAAGAAGAAATGAGTCTGTGAGGGGCGATTATGGTCTGCGCCGCGGGCCCAGCGGAGGTAGCTCCGTTTATTTGTGGTGGGGATTTGCGTGGATTGTCAGGAGCCGTGGCTGTCTCTGCCAAAGACCAGATCTTTGGTTTCTGAGCAGCCGGAGCTGCGTTATTCTCTGAAGGAGGAGAGCCTGCTGACACCGCGTTGAGTTTTAACGGCTCCCCGTTGGACTGGGCCGTTTTAATGTCCAGTGAGGGGTGATGGTGGTGGTGATGGTGGCTGTGGAAGTGCTCTCGGTCCACTACTTTACTGTCTTTGCCCATAGCTTTAAGAAATCTCTGCTCGGGCCCTTGTAAATCCTCAAAGCCATCAGAAATTTCAGAGTCACTTCTACCGTCCAGCTTGAGGTCAGAGTGCAGATCGTCCTGGTCATCCAAGTCGTCCTTATTTTCGATGTTCTCTGTGTCAATGTTCTCCAAGTCGATTTCCTCTTCGTCCTCTCTCTTGTCCCCCTCTTCTCCCTCGTGGTCACTGGAGTAAACATTACCGTCTTCGTCTGTGCGGTTCCGGGGGGCCCACGTCATCTTGTTCTCCTTCTTAAGTCTCCTCCTGGCGTTGGCGAACCAGGTGGACACTTGTGTGAGGGTCATCTTGGTGATGATGGCGAGCATGATCTTCTCTCCTTTGGTGGGGTACGGGTTTTTGCGGTGCTCGCTGAGCCAGGCCTTCAGGGTGCTCGTGCTCTCCCTCGTGGCGTTCTTGGGTCTGGACGGATCCCCAAACTGGTATTGGCCATAGGGGTAAAAAGCAGGGTGATGGTGGGCAAATCCTGGGTGTTGCACCCCGGGACTATCTTTTAGCTCGTACTGAGCACCCTGCAAAAGAAAGAAATATGTCATCATTAAGCGTAAATGTTTTCACACATTTAAATGTAGTTTAAAACCTTAAAAGCCTTAGTGTTTATAAGGACAATTCATTGTGGTTACACAATTTCCCTAAACATTTTACTTTAAAAAGTTTACGGCACTCTTGGGATTCAATGGTTTAGGGAAATGTGGATTATTTGTAAAAAGTTTAGTGTGTACAACTATCACAAAAAGTAATATTTACTCATACTGACGCATTTCTAAACGAACAACTCTATTACTAAGTAAACTGGTCACTTTTAAAGTTTCCCGTTCGCCGCTGGAAAACTTTCACCAAAGAGCGCCACAGTAGTTTACTCTCTATAACTTTTAAAGCGCTGGGCTGTAGTAACAGAGAAGTATAAAATGAGCTTACCAGCTGGTTGAATATAGATAAATCGCTGGAGTAGGGCAGAAAGGCTCCATAGCCCTGCGCCGCTGCTGCGAAGGGAGATCCGTACATGCTGGAGAGGACGTTTGAGAGCGCACCGGACGGACTCAAGTCTGTCCCGCTCCTGGCGTTGCTGGGAAGTCCTTGGCGCTCCGGCGGGTAAATCGGCCGGATATACTGATATCCCAGCTGAGGAAAGGACATGGCTGTCGGTAGAAGAGGTAAAGTCTGCTACAGTCACACAAAGCAATAGAATTGCCTCGATATCCACTGTTCGCCTAAAGCGAGCGCATGTGGGCAACAAAAGGTGCGCGCGAGACAAGTCTATATTTCCTCTGGAGCAGCCAGTGTAAACGATCCGGTTGCGCCCCTTATTTCTTCCTCTTCTTCTTGCCAGCCTCACTTCCCTATTGATCTGGATGGACTAAGGTCAGGTCCTTACAGATTGCTTTAGATTATTGGGACTCCCTTGCTCAGATTGACATTTCTAGTCGTTTAGAAGCCCCTCCCATTTCTCAAATCTCACCCCTCTTACACACCACACACCAAACAGCGCTCTCTCTCTCTCTCTCTCTCTTTCTCTCTCTCTCTCTCTCTCTTCTCTCTCTCTCTCTCTGCGCGGAGAAGAGCGCGCTCGTCGTCAGCTCACTTTTGAATTAGATTTCAAATCTCATTTTATGCTCGGCAAGTGTATTTATTATATCCCAAGTCATATCTCCCAATTATTCTTTGGTTAAACAATTAGACCTATTGGCAACGAAAATGTTCAGCCTACACCTGATTTCACGATCACTATAACAGCTAAAAGTTTTAAACTTGCTTTTTATTCCGTTTAATTGCAAATACAACATGCTATGTTTTTTGCTTCAACGTGTAGGCTTATCCTTACGGTAATTTTATTTTGTTTTTTCTTTAGTTTATTTATGTTTAAGGTGTGTGAAGCCGTGTTCAATCATTCCTTTCGCCGCTGTGAGGTGTTATGAGCTTTACAGTGCCATGAAAATGATTTCGGTTTTCCTAATTAAAGACATCAAACGGGCTGCGTCGCGTAGCCATTTGACATCAAAGAAACCACCAATGATTGGAGCATTATGTAAAGGCAGACTCAAGTGAGAAGAGCTGCGGCGATAAGTGTTCTAATAAACAATGAAGCCATCTCACTTCACTGCGGAATGACGGGGATGTGTATTCAAAACAATGACAAACAATTAGGCAGTTAAAATAATAATAATAATAATAATAATAATAATAATAATAATAATAATAATAACAACAACATTGTCATATAACTTGGATTTTCGCCTGTGACAAACAAAATAATACAGATTAATCTTAATCTGAAAACTCAAATCGAATTTCCACGAATCAATAAATAAAACTATGTAGAAGACAATCATAATTCCATTGCAACCCACTTTTATATCAACATCTGCTTTGTTAATCGTTTGCAAAACAACTTCGTATTATTTCACGCTCCTCTTATGAGTATTAAATGCAATATTGAGGGCGACACCAAATCTCCCCAATCTCACTCACAGTTAGGATAATGCGATCCGGGCTTCCAGGAACTCTCAACTTGTCTAAACCTTTAATCTTCTTTTGAAGCAGATAGTTATCATTGTCTGGGGGAGATAATAATAACTATAATTTCATATACAGAACTATACGCCTTGTTTCTGTCAAATCCTGGCCTGGATCTGTGTGTGTTCTGCCTCGACATCCACCCTAACCCGGATTATGGGGTTATTAATTACATCGGCTTGCTGGTGCCATCCGACCGGAATGGTAATCACCAGCCTACATAGTCAATAGCAGAGAGACACACATGCTCGAGCGCGCACACATGTATCCCTCAGTCCTATACAAACTCCAGACCAGATGAGCTGCACGGCAACATTTAGAAAGTGAACGGAAGAACACTGCAAAGTTTATCCAGGAGAGAAGAAAAAGGAGACGCGCATGCAGAGTGTGTTGTCCGTTAACCAGCGCTCTGGACACGTGTCTCACCCCCCTTGACCACGTCTCTTTGGCCCCTCCGCAAGCACAGACCCCTCCTATGGCTGATTTATTGCCACCAATCACTTTCACACCGACGCGGGAAACTGCCTGAGCCATAAAAGCATTAAGACGTGCTGCCTCCTGCTCCTCTCAGTAAACAGCAATCTCTGCTTGACTTCCGCACGTGCAACATCCCCTCCGACGTTATTATTATTATTATTATATTATTATTATTATTATTATTATTATTATTATTATTATTATTATTATTATTATTATTATTATTACGCACAGTTTTAGTTGCGTTTTGTCGTGCGTAAAAGGAGTTTCCTGCGTGCGTAAAAGTTCTCCTACGCTAATTATGCAGATGACACAATTTCACGCGCTCCTTTAGCAAACATGCACGACCCGTCGCTCAACAGTGGTTCCTTATGCAATACACAGGGCACCAGCGACACGTCTCCAAATGATGAACCCAAGTCTCTGCAAAAACACGTCAGATCAAAGGCTTCAAACGGAGGCTCTTCAAATTACACGTTTAGATCGTCTCCACACATCGCCACAGTGACAGGAATCAGGAGGAAAAAACACGCATATTTAATCACTCGTGAAATCAACGTCTAAGTGGCTAATAAACATATTGTGTGCTTAGAGTGAGAGAATAATTAGTCCATACATCATGCTAAAGTAGTTTGAGCTGCGGATGTAAAGTAAATATAAGTTTTCTTGAATGGATTACTTTGCTTTTACGTTGACAGAGACAAACGCCTGACCAGCTTTTAACAAAATAACTTATTATCAACTCCTGGAGAAGTTTTTAAAATAACTTTTGGTGTTAAAGAAAGTTATTACATCCCAAATGAATCTTAGCTGCTGGGGAATATACATCACTAATGTTGTTAATCAGCAATGTTTCTCTGCGGGTTTAAAACTTAAATGCATGGTTAACCCAGAAACTAACTGCGCAACACATTTACTCTCCAAATATGCTCTGTCAAACTCATGTCCCATTAGGGTGAAATAAAGGGCCAATAAATCTCAGTGTTTAAAGAACAGCGAGGCTTAATCCAATAAATGAATTAGTTTCTGAAATTAATTGTTCTTAGCTGCAGCAGCAAGTGTACTTTGAAAATACATTTGAAGTTTAATTTTTTTCACTGTTCGGATAATTTTAATGGTATAATTTTAATTGCATTACACCAAGCCATTCATGCATAGTAAATAGATAGACCAGGCCAAAAGTTTGATTTGCGCTAGTGGCAAAGTGAAACATTTTGGAGCTCACATCATTTGGAAACAAATTAATAGTCAATGGAGTGCAACTTATTAAAGTAGGTTATGACAGCTGGGATTAACACATTACCTTAAATATTTTACAATGGTTCATTATGTACAGGTCAGAAGCTGCTCCTCCAAATGTGAAGGCCCACTTGGTACTGTGCCAGTGTCAGTGCCTTCATTTCACCTGTAACTGATAAAAGTTCACATTTTGGATGTTTGAGAGTTTCATATCTCATTTATAATAAGTGCTATAAAAGTTGTTATGATGAACACAACCACAAGGGGTCACCAAGCAGTGTCTTTGTGCTGCCCACAAGCCAGGATAAATGAAGAAGACTGACACAGGACAAATTACTATTCGCACAAACAAAAAAGAATAAAATAAACAAAACACCATTTTTATATTTCCCAGGTAAATTTTTAAGCCGAGTTGAGAAAAATCTATAATAATGTTGTATATATGCTTTTACCTTAACAGCTACGTACTCAGAAGAGCGATGACATCAGCATGTATTGTGATCTTAAAGTGCTTTTATGGAGCAAATTTGCACTCAAGGTGTGTTCTTGCTTCCTGCCGGCCCACTCCTTTTTGCCCCATCTGCTGCAGTTTTCCCTGTATCAGTAACACAAGGCATTGATTTTACGGTAAAGTCACTTTGTAAAGGGAATGAGTAACTCTGGGTCTCACTATCACTGTATTACACGGGTATGGGCCCATGTAACAAGATGAACATTGATTCAGCATTACGGATGATCAATAATGAAATAAGTAACTTCAGGGCCAAATTAAAATGCAAGCTAGGTTGATGCTGCCAGACTGTGTGAGGTGACAGCAGGAGAAGAGAGAGAGGAGATGGAAGAGAAGGGAGGAGGGGAGGAGAGAGAAGGAGAAAGAGGGAGGGGAGAAACAAACACAATCAGGAAGAGAAGAGAGAGTCAGTGAGGACCTTGAGGAACTCGCTATAATAACATAATGCAAGTTAGAAAGTGCTGGATTAAAATTACAACAACTTTAATATTGCATTTGATTTATAGCATCCCGAAGAAACACATTCTTTTGTTCACTCGCTGCATCTGTCCTGAGATAGACCGATCTGCACCACCACTTTCAAATCATTCATGCACATGACAAAATTCTGGGCATTGTGTCCTGCCTATGAACTCAACTACTACTGCTATTCAAATTAATATCTTTAGTGGAACCCAAAGTCACAACTGCAGTCACATCACTGAGCATCAATTAGTTTAATCAGTTATAAATCCTTCTATTAAATACTACTTCAACCTGGTGAAATAATGAACAAACAAGCGATAAAATATAGTGAATAATACTAAATATGATTTATAGCTACTATGTGACAATGATATGGAGAAAAATGAAATCTAAGAAAATGATTCTGCAAAGATGGTGCCATGAGTAAAAGTAGTACTGGGGTGAAGGAGGCTTGGAGAAGCCAAACTACTGAGTTCAAATGAGTAGGTCAAGTGTCGATAGGCAGAGCTGAGCCATTGATTGTGGTAGACTGGATTGGCGAAGAAAGATGAAGCTGGTCTGGTGTATAGTTTTCAACTTCATTACCAGAATGGTAGAACATTAGTTTGTTTGACAAGCAGGTAAAAGCCTGATCCTGTCAGATCTCAGAAGCTAAGCAAGTTAGGGCCTGATTATTACTTGGATGGGAGACCGCTGGAACACCAGGTGCCACAGTGGGAGACAAAAAGTGGATTGCGTTGTGCTTTTGGGCAAGACACTTAACCCACATTGCCTCAGAGTCTGTGTATACTGGGTGAGTGGATACTAGATTGTAAAGTGCTTTGAGTGCCTGCCTGGAAAGGTAGAAAAGCGCTATATAAATAGACCATTTTATCAATTTATTGTTTTGCATTGAGAAACTTAAAAATATATGAATTCCACTAATGTTACAACAGCCACCGATATCACCAAAATAAAAAAAAAAAAAACCCTGCTGCTTCTGCTAGTTTTGTAATTTTTTTTAAAGGGGATATATTATGCAAAATCAACTTTTTTAAGTTTTGTTCCCATTTTAAAACTTGTTCCCTCAACAAAAACCACTGCTGACGTTTTTTCTGAGATAACTTTCGTTCCCCTCAAAACACCATTCTGGATGCTTCGTGATCTGTGATAGATCATAGATAGATCTCTGAGATCTTCAACACTTAAGTCCATTGATCATCCAGACTAATTTTAAACATTTCTACAGCAATAGCACATCAGACAAGATTGATTTGATTTCTTATCCTGTGATAAGAAGAATAGATAGAGCTCTAACTCAATTCCTGATGTCAGAAAGACATGACTGTTGTGTGCTTTACTACACTCTTTTCATCGGTTCTGGTGCATTAGATTACAAAGTGGGTGTACTGACAAGAACATTTGATGGAACAAAATAACACAACAATTCATTATATCTGTGCTTTACTTTACTAGCCACTTTGTAACTGAAAAAAAAACAAAAAAAAACAAAAACAAAACAAAACTAGTAGCCATGAGCTGTTGCCCATCAAACCTACTGTACTGTGGTTATCAGACACATATCACTTACAGCAGTCCTTACCCACAGAGCCTCTGCTCCTTCCAGCTGTTCCTGCTGCTGCTCAGAGGCAGCTGTACTAACAAGGACTGGCTTAGCCTCTTGCACTAGACAGTCAAGAACAAGAACTAGTAAAAAACTTAAGAAAAGTCTTTAACCAAGGTAGAATTTGTATTTAAGCGTCAATGTGTTGCACATTGTTTAGGTGCCTCTCTGGGACAACTGAAGCAGAAGTTGGCACCAACATTGCCTAGTATGAATCTGGTGTGAGTGTGATTGGTCGATGGTGGTCAGAGAGGCCGATGGTGCAAAATGGCAGCCTCACTTCTGTGTAAGTGAATGACTTGGGTGTCTTGCAAAGCACTATCTAAAGGTTAGTTCAAGCACATACTGTGCGCCAGGCTCCCTTGATGTATTACCAGGTGAGTCATTCAAAGATATCTGACAATGTTGAAGTGTTACGATCAAGACTCTGTAAGCAAAAAGCAAAACAAACACAATTACGAAAACAGCAACAACACAGACAGTATTCATACAACATTTTAGTTGGTAGTTTTTTGTTTTTTTAAAGGAGTGCGATGGCATCTTATAAAAAATGGTCTAGACTCAAAAAGGTTGCAAATGCATCTCCTTTTTTAACAAGAAAAATCTAGTCTAGTGAGGATCTAACTTAGCTTGCACTACAGACGCAGACTGTGATTGACAAACCCAAACTACATTTTAATAACACCAGCAGCTTGCATGCATTTGTTAAAACCATTGTTCCCGCTAACCAACAAGCAAAACCCATCAATAAACTATTTGTGTGTTTGAATGAGAACACAACCCCTCTTATATGTCTGAGCCCGAAGTCTGTTGTCCAACAAGCAGTGGAGCAGGACTGGGCCCAGCTGTCAGGTCACCACTGTCACAGGCAATAATGATTACCCTCTCCCTGCTCCTCCATCGCTGCTCCATAACCACCAACGCAGGGGAGATCCGCCCCTTTTAGCAGAACAATGCATCTGTGAGTGGGCCTCATCATGCGCCCACGCCCACCCTTATCACCCCTTTGAGGGCCCCATCCAGACCCGCTCCGGCGTGCATGTGTGCGTCTGGATATCAGCTAATCTCTGTGTATCTGTCAGATTCCCCCCGTTTGAGTGCCACTGGCCCGACATTTATTCCCCAGACCAAGAGTGATCCCAGTCCTTCTGGTGTTGGCAGATTATATAGCAATCAATACATATGGGCTGCCGGGTTGATAAAGCGCACAAAAGTAGCCATTGTTAAAAATAGCATTTTTTACCCATGATTTGAAGTTAATGGCATGATGGGTTGGGAGACTAATTTGAAATCAGTTGTAGACGGTGTCTAAAATGTAAATAACAATTCATCAAAAAATACGAATAAATAAATAAATGAATAACTAATATTGACACAACTCAACAACTCAAGTCATGTCTGTTAGACAACCAAACTGTCCACATTTAGAGCTAATCTTGGAAACATATTTTTTTTTTTTTTTTTTTTTTTATGAGGCCTGTAATGTTTGCTGTAAAGTTAGTGCAAATGGATTTACAAAACTCCAATGTGATATTTACGATTACGTTAATGTAATCTATGAGGGGAATGCAAGTTTGATATACTGTGTAATTTCAATGTAGTAAAATTTAAATGCATTATGTAATATATGGAGGAAGGCCATGGCATTGTTTTCTGTATTTCATATTTTGTACTTTGTTTGACTATAACTTGTATATATTTTTGTGTGATCTGATCCAGCGTAGACTAAGAATGGAAACTAGCCTGGCTATAATGTTGCATATTTATAAACAGTATGTGACTTTCTCGTATGACATGGTTCCCGGCGCGCATTGTTCCTTCAGTAAAAACAAAATAAA
>CM076403.1:37138579-37370551 GCA_038363315.1 Mugilogobius chulae | reverse complement strand
TTGCGTCTGCACAATCCACACTTCCATTAGGAGATGAATTTGAATGTCTTCCTCCGTCACGCTTCTTTTTCTCAACAAAAGCAACAGAATCTCGTCCTACTTCTGCTCCTCGCGTCACCTCGGAAGCGGCAGGAGACCGGTTTTTCCTTTTGTGTTTTGGCTCCTTCATCATAACGTTTTGATATTCCGAGCGGCTCTAACCTCACCGGGAAACTTTTGCGAGAGCGTAACTTCTGCTGGTTTGGTCTCCCGGGACTTTAGGCTCGGCTCCAGACTCAGAACAGCAGCAGATTCTTTCTAAATGTGAGAGAGTTTGGGGTTTTTAAGCAGGGGCGTGACACAGGGGCCGGTCTGTTGGCCTGAGATGTACCAGAAGGACAGTGACGTGTGTTTGAGTGACAGATGCTTATTCAGACAAAGTGGTTGATCTATTAAATGTTTGGTGATGTTTGTGATTTAGTCTGTTGTATCCATTTAAATAAACTCTGTAGTGTAACTTCTGTGTCTGTGATTGGTTGATTAAGCGCAGACTCCACTTGAAGCTGCAGCGCGTTTCCTTTGCTTAGATTATAATAATCGTATATTTTGTTTCATGTATTGTATGTATTCATGTATGTATGTTCTGATTGGTCAGTTTGCACTAACTCCGCCCTCTGCAATGTGACTGTTCTGACCAACCAAAGCGGGAGTTACAGTGTGAAAGACGTTTTATACGAAACTAAAACCTTTTGAACCAGAATAAAGTCTGTGATGTGAAACTAGATCAGAATCGCCGCAAAATCTGACAGTTTTTAAAGCTGTAGATGCTGTTTCTGCCGAACATGAGCAGTTTGTGTTTGTGTTTGGCTCTAGGGAAAAATCCTTTCTAGTCTGTAGAGCAGGGATCTCCAACCTTTTTCACCAGGAGAGCTACTTTTGCAAAAGAAAACTTTCAGCGAGCTACTACTTTTAGCAGTGACCAAAAATTGAAGTGAACTGTGACATAGTTAAGAGACCTGTATGAAAATGTAGCCAATATCTATTTAGAAGTGGACACAATTATGCACCTAAAGATACATTTACAGTAGAATAAGCATGTAATAAATCAAATTTGAGTAATAAAACATAATTTGTACAATTCTAAAATCCTCTGGCGTGCCACTAGGAAGGTGGTGGCGAGCTACTGGTTGGAGACCCTGCTGTAGAGGGATTTTTTCCGCTGCAGAACCAATGGAGCGGCCACTGGGGCTGATTTACAACGGCTGCAAGCAGCAATGTCCTGTCCAGAGAATATAGATCCATGAACTGCGCATATTCCATAGCCTGTAGTGCAGCAAAGGCTTAAGGCTATATTGGCAAGAACGCAAGTGAACAAAAGCTATTGATGCACAGACCCGCCATCTTTGATCACCGGGGCTTGAATAGTGTCTTCTTTTGCTGCTGGTGTAACGTGTTTCTGTCCCACAGCGCCTCTACAGGCCAAAGGTAGATGTGTCTCTGCTGCACTGGTTCGATTGGCAAAAAGTGTATTGTGAACGCGAACCAGGCCAGTTTAGAGAAAGATTGGTTCCCAGTTTGGTTTGTATTGTGAATGCAACCTAAGCCTCTGAAAAAAACACGCTACACTTATTCATAATCATCATAATAAGTCCACATCTTTGTCTAAATGTTTTAAATCATATTTTAATAATATACTCAAACAGCATCTTTTAACCACAGTCCAATAACAACAGACACAAACACAGTCTTGACGTAACCACTGCCCATCTCCTTTGAGTCGTCTTCATGTTTTTGCAGCTGAAAAGGCCGTTAACACTTCAGCTTCTATTTACACTCGACAAACGTGGATAATGAAGTCGGCTCTTCAGATGGAGGACGTTACAAGGTCTTTGCTTCGACACAGACTCACGCAGACCCACGTCACCTTCTACATACGACAGTCAGTGTTTAACAGAACCACAAAGAGCTTCACCTTCTTCATACGAGCGACAGTCAGTGTTCAACAGAACCACAAAGAGCTTCACCTTCTTCATACGAGCGACAGACGGCGTTTAACAGAACCACAAAGAGCTTCTTCTTCTTCATACGAGCGACAGTGTTTAACAAAACCACAAAGAGCTTCAGCTTCTTCATACGAGCGACAGTCGATAACAGAACCACAAAGAGCTTCACCTTCTTCATACAAGCGACAGTCAGTGTTTAATAGAACCACAAAGAGCTTCAGCTTCTTCATACGAGCGACAGACGGTGTTTAACAGAACCACAAAGAGCTTCACCTTCTTCATACGAGCGACAGTCGGTGTTTAACAGAACCACAAAGAGCTTCAGCTTCTTCATACGAGCGACAGTCGGTGTTTAACAGAACCACAAAGAGCTTCACCTTCTTCATACGAGCGACAGTCAGTGTTTAACAGAACCACAAGAGCTTCACCTTCTTCATACAAGCGACAGTCAGTGTTTAATAGAACCACAAAGAGCTTCAGCTTCTTCATACGAGCGACAGACGGTGTTTAACAGAACCACAAAGAGCTTCACCTTCTTCATACGAGCGACAGTCGGTGTTTAACAGAACCACAAAGAGCTTCAGCTTCTTCATACGAGCGACAGTCGGTGTTTAACAGAACCACAAAGAGCTTCACCTTCTTCATACGAGCGACAGTCAGTGTTTAACAGAACCACAAAGAGCTTCACCTTCTTCATACGAGCGACAGACGGTGTTTAACAGAACCACAAAGAGCTTCACCTTCTTCATACGAGCGACAGTCGGTGTTTACAGAACCACAAAGAGCTTCGCCTTCTTCATACGAACCACAGTCAGTGTTTAACAGAACCACAAAGAACTTCACCTTCTTCATACGAGCGACAGTCAGTGTTTAACAGAACCACAAAGAACTTCACCTTCTTCATACGAGCGACAGTCAGTGTTTAACAGAACCACAAAGAACTTCACCTTCTACATACGAGCGACAGTCGGTGTTTAACAGAACCACAAAGAGCTTCACCTTCTTCATACGAGCGACAGACGGCGTTTAACAGAACCACAAAGAGCTTCACCTTCTTCATACGAGCGACAGTCAGTGTTTAACAGAACCACAAAGAGCTTCACCTTCTTCATACGAGCGACAGACGCGTTTAACAGAACCACAAAGAGCTTCACCTTCTTCATACGAGCGACAGACGGTGTTTAACAGAACCACAAAGAGCTTCACCTTCTTCATACGAGCGACAGTCGGTGTTTAACAGAACCACAAGAGCTTCAGCTTCTTCATACGAGCGACAGTCAGTGTTTAACAGAACCACAAAGAGCTTCACCTTCTTCATACGAGCGACAGACGGTGTTTAAACAGAACCACAAAGAGCTTCAGCTTCTTCACACGAGCGACAGACGGTGTTTAACGGAACCACAAAGAGCTTCACCTTCTTCATACGAGCGACAGTCGGTGTTTAACAGAACCACAAAGAGCTTCACCTTCTTCATACGAGCGACAGTCGGTGTTTAACAGAACCACAAAGAGCTTCACCTTCTTCATACGAGCGACAGTCGGTGTTTAACAGAACCACAAGAGCTTCACCTTCTACATACGAGCGACAGTCAGTGTTTAACGGATCCACAAAGAGCTTCACCTTCTTCGTACGAGAGACAGACAGTGTTTAACAGAACCACAAAGAGCTTCACCTTCTTCATACGAGCGACAGACGGTGTTTAACAGAACCACAAAGAGCTTCAGCTTCTACATACGAGCGACAGTCGGTGTTTAACAGAACCACAAAGAGCTTCACCTTCTTCATACGAGCGACAGTCGGTGTTTAACAGAACCACAAAGAGCTTCACCTTCTTCATACGAGCGACAGTCAGTGTTTAACAGAACCACAAAGAGCTGCTTCTGAGGGGAAGTCATTAGCCGTATTTTTAGCTCAAACACAGATGTTTACTTTCCCTGTGGATCCTTCGGTCTCAGAATAAAATGCTGCTTATTGTGTTTTATGTAAATGTTCAAACAAAGTGAAGCTGTTTGTATTTGTATGAGATGTATTTGGTCTTAGTTGGAGTTTTAATATTCACTCAAGCACTTTATTGTATGAGAGGTTTCATAGTTCAGAAAAGAGTCGTTTTGCAATCGATTTTGTCTCTTTATTGGTCTGTTTAGAATCACTTTGCTTTTGATTCTTTCTTTAAAAATTGCTTGTCATCTTTAAGGTGCACTGTGTGCTTTCTGGAGGTAAAAACTCAACGACACAATTGTGTAGAAATAGAAAGTAATTCTGGCTGTGTGGATTAATATGTTTTATGCAATAATAATGTGAAAAAACACAGCCAAGGGAACAGCCATGGAAATACAAGAGCAGGCCCTCCTCTAGGCCAAATACAGAAATGTCTGGGTCATAAGCTGCTGCTTTTGTCTAACGGTGCGTTCAGACCGGGCAGCGTATTTGTATTTTTGCGTCCATTTTTAATGTTAAAGTCAAGTCAATGTAAACCTGCATCTGAGCTCAAGCAGATTTGCAGTGCGTATTGGCGTCTGGGGCATCTGATGATGCTTTAATGCCTCTGAAAATGCAGCGTCTTGCGGATTGGAAGCTCAAACCTACAGCGAACGCAACTTCGCTCGAATCTGCGGCAAAAGCAGGAGTTGGGAAAATCTATCTTCAGACGTTGGAAGTCGGCGTCAGCCAATCAGAGACTCCACTCCTGTGACATGTGACATGCTGCTGTTCTTCTCTCACATCAAGAGGAAAGGACCACTGTTTACTCAAGTCTTTTATCAACTTTTTCAAAGACTTGGTCGCTCGTTGTTCTGAAAATCTGTCGACACAAAACAAACCACATGGACCTGATCTGGACTGACAAAGCCTCACATGGATCTATTCAAAATGTTTAAACCTGCTGTAGGACGTGACACTGGAGGAGGACAGAGACAGCAAAAAAACTGTCTGGAGGAGAAAGTTAGGTTTTATAAATGCAACAGCCTCTCTCTCTCTCCTTCTCTCTCTCAGTGATCTGTCCTTGAGCAAAGCAAAGCCTTTTGCAAACAAGCGAGAACGCAGAGAAGCGTGTCAGGGCGCCTTGTCCCACAACGCCTTGACGCGCATTGGGACGTAACTACAGGGCTACAACTACAACTTGAGACCGTCTTAAGCAGCAACGTCCTTTCCAGATTTTATAATAGATCTACGGTGCTTCCGCCCAAAACAGAATACTGCGCTGTGATTGGTCCAAACCCACAATGTCCATCTTTAAGAGCAAAAAATGTTATAAATGTGACTTTGTTAGAGACATAAGACATCATCTAAGCAGCTCTTTTCCTCAGAGCTGCAGTGGACAGATTCTACACGACGTCAAGCCCATTCTTCCACAAACACATTTTTGAAGCTTCACCGGACAAAAGCGTAAAAATAATATGATCCATAAATGAGGACGAGTCACGTGTTAGTGTCAGACGAGCGAGCACGAAGCAGAGCCTTATAACGACCAGAACAAGTCAAACGGAAAGAGAAAGTATTTATAGAAGCAGCAGCAGCAGAGGTAGTTCACAAGAACAAACAGACAAAGAACAAACCAACAAAGAACAAGCCAACAAAGAAGAACAATCGATCAAACAAGAACAATCCAACCCAGACCCAAACCCAGATGTGTCTCTATGTAGAACTCCATTCAGAGAAATCCACTGATCCATCTGGTGTAAGACAGGTCAATAAAATGTAACTACTGTATTTACATCTTAGATTCTTAGATTCAATACTAAATCCACAAAAATCTGCAGACTCGGATTTTTGACCCATAGCATGTTGACGTCGTGTCTCAAGTACTGCACATGTCCCACATGTGACAGACCGGAGCTATACTACTTACTATTTGTTTCATGTAAACTATAAATATAACAGTTCTGAGCGCTGGATCTGCAGCTCGTGTGATTCTGTTCAGAGCTTGAGTCATTTTGAAACGTTAGCTCCC
Organism: Mugilogobius chulae; assembly: GCA_038363315.1. Taxonomy (NCBI): domain Eukaryota; kingdom Metazoa; phylum Chordata; class Actinopteri; order Gobiiformes; family Gobiidae; genus Mugilogobius; species Mugilogobius chulae. The sequence goes on along the minus strand of CM076403.1, from coordinate 37,364,619 downwards.
TGAGCGCTTCTTAAGTTTGTCCCTCGTGATAGACTTTGCTTGTTTTATGATTTCAGGCCTCCGCGCTCTCACGAACACAAGCCTGGTCTAAAGACAGACGTGCTATAGTTTAAAATCCACTGCTGTATCCTCCGCTGCCAGGCGGCGATGCGTCTGGGAATAAGTTCCGTGTGAAACAAGTGCTGCTTACTAGTTCCACCTAACCTGGCCAGCCAGATGGTTTATCTTGCGATATTTGTGAATTCACAAACTCAAGATAAACCATCTGGCCTTCCAGCAGCCTGATTGGTTTGAGAGTCTGAAACAGCAGTGTTTCGGCGGTGTTAAGACGGTTGTTGGCGCCCCGGCACCGGTCACATTCAAGCTAAACAAAGATGGCTGCTCTCGTGAATGTGTGTGTTTCTGCTGCTTTGATGCGTTTTAGTAGAAATACGATTCATTTCTTTTTGAAAGAAGAGCCGTATGTGTCACGCGTACTTGTAAGGTCGGCCCCACACCCAATCAGCTCCAAGTATTTCACTAAACGCCCCCTTTTCTCGAACGCTTTCAGTGAGTCAAGTCTCAGATGGATATATGTAACCGGTGAAGGCCCACACGAGGGACCAGTATGGAGAAGTGTGTGTGGTATGGGATAAACTCACTCCCCTCAGGTATAAGAAGCCACAAACAAACTGAGCTATGGGGAGCATTCCCTTTAGCTCAATGAGTTTGTCGGTTGACTGCCCCGCGGGAGACCCGGGTTCAACTCCTGCTCAGGACACAACGCAGAGAGGCAAAACCCAACTGGTCACATATAGTGAGAGCTCAGATAGGAGTTCAACACAGATCCATCTGGAGTGAGACAGGTTAAGTTCCGCCCGCTCCGCGCACCACAGATTCACACTGTTTTTTTATTAAATACACGAATTACACGAATCATCGAGGCAAAAATAATAATCAAAGCTTTTTTTTATAATCAAATTACTCAATTTACTTGATGAATCGTTTCAACTTAATAAGTAGTTTTTTTAGATGTGTGTCTTATTCAGAGGCGAGCCAGGACCAAAGGTACAAATTCATACAAATGATCTATCCCAGTGTTTCACTCTCAGCAGTGAGAAAGAGGCAGTCCGGGCTGTACTTGGACTTCCCTGCTGGTACTTGAATCCATCTGCACTTTGAATTTTGTTTAATTTCAGACAAATCGTATTTTGGTTCTCTTTTGAGTTAAGCATCCTTTAGAACTGCCTTTTCTGTGGTTTACCATTGTTTTAGACCATTTTGAGTTGTATTTTAGCTGATTAATCTGAATTTGATCTGATGACACTCAGAGAGACAAGTTTAAGAACCACTGAGTCTCTGCTCTGAGGCAAAAGCTCCATTCTCTGCCTCGTGCAAAAACCTTGACCTAAAAGAGCATTTCTAATTACCCAGGTCAACAACGCTCCTTTCCAGCCTTTATCTGACCTCGTGTTGAGTTACGACGCCCACACCAGCTCCACTCTCTCCAGTTTACAGACGTGACCTGCACTTCTGCGCCGTCTTCTGCGCGTTCTGAGGCTCTGAGCGCATGAAAGAAAGCCGCACTCGTGTTCAGAGGCAGACGGTCAGCGCGGAAACAAAAGTCTGGTCTTACAGCAGCAGCAGAGACGAGAGCGGGATTGATCTGAGCGTCGGCCTTTCACACACGACTCAAAAGCAGCGGAGGAAATGATGAAGACGAGAGTGTTCAGGCTGAAGGAGAGACTGAGTGTGAGGGAGGAGACAGATTACAGACTTCAGACGTGATCAGAAGTGTTATTTTAGCAAAACAAATGACCTGAAGTGTGTTTGGTTGTACACTGGTGTCTATGGAGATCAATAGAAGAAGATCGCCCTGGCTCTGGAAAAAAAAGACTCCCATTATAAACTCCATAGGGATTTTCTTCTTCTAATCTAAAGTGGATTTGTTTGGAGCTTTTATTCCAGCCTTGGACATGTTCAAACTCTTGGATGATTTTGTAGTTTTTGTGCAGAAGCAGTTTGTAGTTTTGTCTCTTGTTCTGTTGGAGCCATTTTGTTCCATTGACTTCCATTGGAAACTCTGAAAATCCTCTAGAAAAGTGTGATTTTACAAACTTTAGTGTTTGTTCCTCTGTTTCAAATGTATTGATCACACAAGGAGCATATACACATGCTGAGCCTTGTTTGAAAGTTTAGGACCTCAGAATTTAGTCCCTGGGTTAATTTAATGTTGTTGTATCTAATTAAGATTAGTCTACAAAATCTATTCATCCATTTTCTTCTGCTTTAACAGGCAGAAGTCTGAGCAGGGAGGCTCAGACTTCCTGTCCGTTGCTGCAGTGCGGGCTGCGTGTCCCCAACTCTGTGTCCAAGCCTGCGCTGGATAAATGCTTGTATTTGAGCTATTGAAGTGACAAGTCAGTGAAAAGTAACCTCGTGCTGATGCTGTTTTGTACAGGTTCTTAAAATCGGTCCTCTGGGGCACCGCAAAAGGATCATTGCCTCCCTGGCAGAGAGACCGTATGAGGAGGCATCCTCCAAGTCCCGACGTCTCTCACCAATCATGGTAAAAATCTGTGAACCAGAAATTGATATAGAGAATATTAATAGAGTCGGTCTGCAAACTCATTTTAACAAAAAATCACTAGAGGTTTAAAAAACAAAGTATTTGAAACCTCTAGTGAGGTTTAAAATACTCACTAGAGTGTTTACAATTTTTAGATTTATGTTTACATATATATTTAGTATACTCATAATGTAATGACAAATTGTTGACTAAATAATGACATAATCCTGCCACGAGTCACATGCCAATAAACTCAATGTGTTGCTCCAAAACCCTAAATAGGAGACTGTTTTGAGACCAAAGCGCATCTGAATAACAGAATAAATCTAGCAGGCAAGTCTTTTAATTTTCACAATACTAAAACATTATTGTATCATAACAACATTCTAGATATTGAGATTTTGGTTTTTAGTTAGAATTAATTGTAAACACAATAGGTCAATAATGTAAATACAGTATGTATGCTCAACCTATAATTATATTGCACAACAAAGATGTAGCTTACTGAAACATGTCTTTTGAGACATCCATGTAATCATGGCCACAGAAAGAGAGTTGTGTTTGATGGCCCGGTTGCTTCGCGAGTTACACTTAAGCTTTTATTTCTTTGCTAAATATAATTAAATAAAAATGGTTAAGCCAGACAACAAATTCCGTGTCAATGGGATTTTGTGAAAATGGGTTTATTTCCATCATCTGTGAGTATCTGCTTTTGGAATGAGATTCTTCAGTATAATTTGGTTCACAACAGTTTCCCAAAACAGATTAAAAAGCCAAAAAAGAGGATTGAGACTCTCTGTGGAAGATGATCTTCTGTGGGAGTTTTAGCTTGGCTGTAGATCAGAAAATGTAGGCACAATACAGTACAATACAAAACAATACATTCATCTGCTCTGCCTCTTGTGTGTGCAGTTCCATGATCTGTTGACCCAGGGTAACACACCACTGGGGCAGCTTGATCCATACACCAGTCGTTCCATGGACATGCTTTTGCCTTTGACCGAGTCTGACCGGCGTAGAAGGGGCTTTGACCAGGACTGTAGCGTTTCACTTCGGTCTTACAGTGAGAGACCAAGATCTGTGGTGAGTTTTCTCCCAGTTAGACTTTGTCACTGTGAAATGTATTTAATGAGTCACTGACTTTGCTTAATGTTTTATCTTCGTAAAGGAAAGACATAGTGAAAGACATAAAGATCGTTTTAGCTTTCGACCCACAAGCCATTCAGCTACCTATGCCACAGTGTCCGCATGGCATCACCAACCTGAAAAACTCATCTTGGACTCCTGTGGATATGAGGCCACTGTATGTCTTTTCAACTGCATTACATTTATTGATTTGTGTGTTATCACTTCACATGGGTTTGTCCGACTGTTTCAGTATTTAGGATCATTGATAATCAGGGATCTACGAGGAATTGAGTCCACACAAGATGCCTGTGCTAAAATTAGAGTACGTTCAGAAATGGTTTATTAATGTATTCAAGGTTATTGGATATGACTTTAACCTTCTGAACTGGATTGATTTTTAGAAATCAAAGGATTCAAGAAAGGGTCCAGTTGTCATATTATCCATTACATATAGGGGTGTCAAGTTCATTGATGCAGCTTCAAAGGTAAAGCACACATGTATTACTCTAACCAAAATGTAGGAAAGTTTTTCATGTTCTCCTTATACCTATTTTTTCTATATTTAGACCATAATTGCAGAACATGAGATCAGGAATATTTCTTGTGCTGCACAAGACCCAGATGACCTGTGCACATTTGCTTACATTACCAAGGATCCGAAGAGTGGTCACCACTTGTGCCATGTCTTCAGCACTGTTGAAGTGGTGAGTGGCGTTATATGTTTTATTATCACTTTGACTGCCTTTTGATTCCAACTTGAATTATATAAAGAGCATTCTGTTGAGTGATCATGAGACATTTATGAGGGGAAAGTGGGATGTCAGGTATCCCACAGGAAAGCAGCATGTAGCATCCTTTGGACATGATTTCCTTGATTGACTCTGCATCTCTTGATTTAAGCTCTGATCCTGCTTTGTGACATTTTCCTCCACATGCTCAAATCATGCAAATGACGTTTGAATATCATATGCGTTAAAGGTCAATTGCAATTTTATTCTTATAGGAACAATGTAAGCTGGATTGTTGTGATTATTAAACTGCAAAGTCTGCAAGGCTTTTTCCTTGAAATACATAACCTTGAAAAAATACATGAAATACAATGGTGTGGCATTCTGCTTGGAAATGGTGTAAAGAGAATGTTATATACTGCATAGAGACCATCATCATTCACCTTCTTTATATGGATGACATGAAGCTGTGTGTGAAGAGTGCGTGGAACATTGACGTACTGAGCCACATGACCAAAATTTACAGCACTGACATTGGTATGTCGTTTGGACTTGAGAAAAGAAGCTGGATAGTATAGCAAGATACAGTCAAAAGTATCTTGGAAGTTAACAACCAAATACCTCCAATGAGTTAGCTCCACTCAATAACAATAACGAGCTGCACGGGCAATTATGTTAGTGAATAATAGACACCCTGTGGGAATATTATGATGGCCCAAGGAAGAGATAGCGACCACAGATTACATAAATGCCCCCTGTCATGGAAAGAAGTCCAAGGATTATCTAGAAAGAAACATCCAAAATACATTAAGGAAAAGGCCAGGTAATGTTCTTAGTAATGTCCCATGGGAGAACAAGCCCCTATGTGACTTTTTAAGTAGGAAGAATAAGGAGTAAGGAATATAAGCGAAGTAGCCCTTTCACTTACAGTATAGAAGAAAGTGAAGAAACTCTACCAATGGCTCCAAAGGGCTGGACTGAAGGATAGTACAGACTCACTCATTCTAGCTGCACCGGAGCAGGCGTTTGAGTACCAGAAGAAAAGAGGCCTCGATCTACCACACCAGACAAGACCCAAGCTGTAGGATATGCAAAAAGGTCCCTGAGACAATACAGTACATAAATGCAGGAGTAAGATGTTTGTAGGGTTACGCATACATAGAACCCCTTAACAAAGTGACTAATGTGCAATGGAAATATCTGTGAAGAGCATGGACTGGAAAATATAAATTAATTAATTAATTAAATATTTTTTTGGTTGTTCCTGGTTGTTACATCTTTGTGTATAAATGTCACAGTTCAGGGTTTACATGTGTTCCTTTTCTTTCGCCAGACTCAGACATATGAGATCATCTTAACGCTGGGACAAGCCTTTGAGGTGGCCTATCAGGTGGCCATGCAGTCCAGAGCTAGACATTACGCTCAAGTATCGGCCCAGAACCCTGAGGTCGTCGAGGCTAAAACCAGCCGCCCCATGTCTCAGTCTTGGAGCAACATTCGCAGATCAGCAGTGAGTAACAACCTGATGTGAGCACGCTTCAGGTGTGACAGTGAAAATAGCACAGAAAAATACAAACACAGACCTCCTGACCAACTTTTCTCAGTCACTAAATACCCAGTGGGCCACCTATTTACAGCCGAGTACAAGGTAGAAGTGATGAATCATTGGTACTTAGCCAGTTCAGCGTACTCTATGTCTTTTTGAGTCACATAGAGTAGTTGCAAATATAAATTTTCATGCGTCTGCAGAAATGATGAATGAGCAGTTTTATGTTTATTTGTTCTCACTACATTTTTCCCCCCAAGGTATTTCTAGAGGCCCTGATGCTTCTGGGTAGACCATGTCACTTCTTTACTACTGACTGAGTACATTACGCTCACATACTGTAGATAGCCTGACCAATGCGTTGATGCATTGACCTCTCAGGATGTAATAATGAATAGTCACCTGAGTAAGCCCCAGCCTGCACACTGCTCCTGGATGCTTGTGCACTCTCACAAATCACGTTTTACTGCCTGCTTGCACACTTTATATATGAAGCAATCACCAAGTGGCATAATGAGACAGGCTGGTTTATAAGTTTTAGATAAGGAGGCCAGCTATTTCACATAATTCTCCTTCAGATTTCTTCAAAGAAAAAAAAGCCCAGCTGTGTAGTTACTTCTATGAAGCTACACTATTTTAAAATAATCAATTCCACTTCATAATAACGACAAACTAAAAGAAACTAATCCATAACAAACAAATGTTTTTATTCAGACTTGGTAATTATACTCAATATGAATTTTCAGAATGGGACAAGATATATAGCCACAAGATTTTTCAAAAATTTAAGTTGCGTTTCAAAATTTTATCTTCAAATTGTACGTATTACAATTGTGTAAACCTTGCGTCTTGTCTTGTCTTAATTGAGTCTTGTCCCATCCTTACTGAATACTGAAGTGAAATCATGTTTTTACTCTCTGCTGACTTAATCTGTAGACAATATTTGGGCAATGCATGCAACATTTATATAAAAAACCCCAAACACTGAAAGCCAGTCCTGCCACAGGGTTAGTTCATATTTGAATAGTGCTTTCCCTCTTCTGTCTCCTGTTTTAACATGTCTTTGTTCTTGTCTTCTTGGTGCCTGCCTCCCAGGGTGCCCCTCAGCTCGAATGCCGCTGCTGTCACTGTCACACGTGTACTACCCACCGCCCCTCCTTCCTCCCGTTGCACTCTGTTAGCCCTGGAGTTCAGGTCCTTCTTTTTCCTTGTCTCTTTTTAACCCTGTACTTTTCATGCACTTTCACACCATTCTTGCCACAACTTATTTTCCCTATAGTGCACTTTCTATGCCTTAATTTGGACTCCTATATTTTAATCACAAATTGTTTTATCATCCCCTTTTTTCCTCACATTGCACATTCACCTGCCATTTTACAATATAACTGTTAAGACATGCAGTACTTGGAAATAGACATGCTAAATAGGGTTTTTTGTGAGTACTGTTGGCTTTATTGTGTCAGGGATAACCATAAATATGATGGTTGAAGCTTATTTGCTGGTTATTTTATTTTTTTCATTTTGAGAACCATAACTAAGGATTTTAAATGCTTACTTTGAATGTTCAAAATTTACATCCAGCATCAGAGACTAATACGCATACAGTATGCAGATGTGTGAGTTGACGCTTCTGGTCCTAATACCCGTCATGTCTATCTAAGCCACTGGTGTAGAGCATGTTGCATTTTAAAATAATCAGTATATTCTCAGTAGATTTGGTAGTATGGTAGAAGAGTATTTGCAGTGTGCCATCCTCCATGTTGTGGAATGTGAGCCCGGTGTGTGCGATTATAACCTGATCACTGGCCTCTGTACCTCTAATCCACATGCACGTGTGTGACCAGGACTTGTCAGTGGTGCTCAAAGACCCACGCTGGCGCCCATCTCACGTCCTCCTCTCGCCCCCTCCCTCCCTCCCCTGGCAGATGGACCCTCTGGAGTTGGACCCTGACATGCACTCCCTGGGAAGCAACTCTTGGCTCCTGGACCAGCGGGACAGCCACAGGCGACCAGTCAGCACCAAGTACGAGACCACCATTTTCTGAGGCTGCACCCCTTGATTATGTCCCTCTGCCCTACTCACACGCCGTGACAGACAGCCCGTGCTTCTCACTGTGATGGTATAGCATCCCCTCCAGGGCTGTCGACTCCCACACCCTCCTCTGTCCTGCCAGCAACCCAAATGAACCCACTTGTTCCTCCTGAAAAGACATGCTGCTCCTCTCCTGTGTCCCAGTGCAGTCCTGGCAGCTCCCCAGCCTGTCGCTGCTGCAGCCAATGGTGGAGTCCTGAGACGGATGATTCCGGACTGATCGCATTTTACAGTGGCCCTGCTCTTGCAACCAAACTGCCTCTTTATCCTCTTCCTCCTGATCCTGACTATTTACATCTGCCTCTAAACCCTGATAGCTCCTAAAGTTGGCATTATTTAATTAATTTATTTGACAATATTTAAGTTTATGGGTAAATTGAAAAAGCATGTTAATTTAAAGTTTTTTTGTTTTTTTTCTCAAATTCATACTAAATTGTTATGGCCCTAGCTTGTTTATGCATTGTTGTTACTTTTTCTTTTTCTATTATTTGTCAATTATTTATTAGTTTTACCTCAAGGCAGTTACAACTTGTCTTTTTCTCCATCTGTAGCCTGTCCTGTCTTACCAGGCATCTACCACTGTGAGGCACAATGAGGAGGCTGCTATGTTTGCATGGGATGCAAGATGGACTTTTAAAATGAAAAGACAAAACAGCAACATGCAGCAAGCAACCCTTTTCTACGTATTTGTACCATAGTTATTGTAACACAATGAGATGATTGAGTCTTAAATCTATCACTGATGTCTGAACTCAAATAAATCAAGAACTTTCACACATTACACACCCAGGGGTGACCTCCCTGCACCTAACCAAGGACAATAGCCTTACATTTATTTTATTTATCTATAATGAACAAAAATCCTATCTTCCCTGACCCAGTCAACTGACAACTGCACGCCCCTACTCTTCCAAAGGACCAGGACCACACAATTCCTGGTGTCTTAGCGCCAAGGCTGGTGTGATTGTTCTTATGGTGGTACAGTTTTACCCAGACAAGAGTCTGCTCAAGGCTCACACTGCCAATGTCACAGCATTCACAGTAGCTTTCAGAACCCCAAATCACAGCCAGGTAAAAAACACTGTGCTTAGTTAAGGCACTGTCCCTCTATTGTGGTGCAAATGGGTCATTGTAATTAAGTCAATTTTGTGATTATCTTTGATTATATGTTGAAAAAGCTTTGAAGAACTAAAATAATGGTTCTGTTGGGAACTGATCACATGTAGATACTAGAGGGCAGAAGTTGTTGACAAGGTGTGGTGTAGCTTCACGAAATCTTCTTTCCAAATTTCCAAATTCCAATATTTGTCATTTGGATACAAATTGTATTTATTTATTTATGTATCAGCATTCAAATTTGCAATGTATTAGACTTCTAACTGTAGCAAAAGTGGGCATTAATTAGGGCTAACTATTTGAAATAATCCTAGTTTTAACTTAATAGTCATCTTTTGTTTTTAAATAGTCAAAAAATCTAAATGCTACACAGACTTTAGTATTTTCGCTGATCATGGTGAATAAATCATGTTTTGTAGTTCACACACTTTGTAATTTCAAAGAGTACAAGGCCACGTTTCTCTTTTATTCTTCAGTGGTGATATGCCAACTGTCTTATTATTCACATTACATAGTTAGATTCCCCACAGTTTCACTTAGTTTTAAATGAAGTACAGTACATGCCAACTGTTTCACTTGAACAAAGCAGCAGTGAAGGCATTTTAAACTACCGTATTAAAGAGACCACTTAATGTAGCGTTGGTGCCATATTGATGCAAATGGATTTGCTATGCTGCAAATGTGGCGCCACAAGACTCCTCCTCCTGCACTGTGATTTGAAGATGCGTGTGGCGGGGTTGACACATGACTGTGGGCTGTCCGCTCTGTGCACTACCTACTGCGCGTGCTGTATGCTGTTTGTCTGTCTCATGGGAGTTTGGACTCTTACTGTTACATCACTGGCCACTGTCCTTGTTTGTGTGTTGCTGCTGGAAGAGTGAGGCGCTGTGGGCCCCTGTGCGCTGCTGCGACTCCAGGCTTACTGTTCAGATGTATTGGTCTGTGTGGTACCGTGGCTGTCTCATTGCCACTTTGTTAACTGTTAGCTTCAACTGATGATGCATGTTGGCACTGTTTTTGTGTTTCGTATCTTTTGATGCACTTGGCCTGAGCAGTCTCTGTATGTACTGTGGCAGTGTCTTTTTCATGTGATTTCTTTGTTTTGCCTTTAGTTTTTTACACCAATACATAGATTCATACTCTCATGCCGCCATAGTTGTCATTTCTCATTTGTCATAAATGTTCTTCCATTTTGTATGTTACAAAGACACTCAACTTGCTCTAGTTTGAATGCATTAAGTAAAAGCATTACATTTTAATGAGCAGCTATTTTAAAGTCAGTTTTGGTGGCATGATATGGGCTGTGCATGTACCGGTCTTTTAACATCCATATTCTCCTTGTGTAGCTCACCCCAGCGTTCAAGTTTCCGGATACCAAGCTGTGAGTTGAAGGGGAGCAGCCGATGTGAGTGTGTTTGATTGCGTGTTGAAATAGTGAGCAGAGCAGATAGAGAGAAAAGGAGAGGTAAGCTTTATGCAACAACAGGGCCAACTAGCACTACTCTGACATTTAGAGCTCACTATGTAGACCCCTGTCCATGATATAAGCCCCACACAGACAAAGGTAACCTGTACCACAGGCCCACAGGACCTCTGTATCACTTCTGTCTGGAGAAGGTTAGCCACAGATGTGCGGACTGTTTCCTGACCTCATGATGACTGCCCAATCCTGTCATTGTAGGTACTATATGTTTAGACTACTGTAGACCATTACTAATGATTCAGGTCTATTGAAGATACTTCCTGTGGAAATTATTCTGGAGAAAAAGCTTCAAAATAGAGAAAAAACTGTACCAGCATATAATGCTTTGCCCATGTTTGTGGACAGAGTATGGTTTGTCAATGAAAAATGTGATTATGTTTAAATTTCAAGCAATATTATATTATGAAATTAAATAATACAATGACAAAAGATCTAATGTCTGAGTTATCTGGTTTGTAATATGGAGGTTAACTGAAATATGCCACTTTTGAATATATTGGGGGAAATTACATTATTTCTGTAATTTACTTATTTGTTGCTTTGTTTTTTGAAGATGAACCTCAGATGCACTGTTGGGATATTTATCAGTCACCCACAACCCCAAAGATGAATATTTATTTACAATACTATAATACTGAATAAATATCATTTAAAGTTCTCAATTTTGGGTTTTCATTAACTACCGATTGTCACAGTTAGCATAAATTTGTGTAACAGACAATATTGTATGTAAGATTCATTGTGATACATAAACTTACAAAAATACTAAACTACCTTTGACAATATCAAGCTTTCCACTGATCAACACTTATATTTGTGTAAGCTAGGATAACATTTTTATATAAAATGTATGTTTTATGCAGAAGTGTGTGGTTCATTTACTTTTTTCAACTTTTCATAAAACTTCAGTGAGTTTTTTTTACTGACAATACTTTTACTTGAGTTATTTTTAGTTTGGAGTAACAGTACTCTATTTTGAGTAAAGTTTGAGCTGCTCTTTCTAATCTAAGTAAATCTGTGTTTGACTGAAACTTTGTTGACAAAATGAAATGATTTGTGTTTGATGTTTAGAAATGAAATAAATACACATATTAGAAATTTAGCTTTATTCTGGTTGCAAAAAAGGATAAACAATTACTGTATTATAAATAGAAAATACAGAGATGTTTTTATTCAATTATTTCTTTTAATTTTCATAATCATGGTATTTGTAATTTACAGTATAAAAACAGAAGTTAAAATACAACAAGAGTTACTTATTTCAGTATTTACAGCACAAAAAACACCCTCATTTAGACATATTTTATTTGGCATTAGCTTTCTGTGACACAACACAAGTTCTCAAATGAAAAACATAAAAGATCCAGTCAACCACCAATTCAAGCAATTCACACAGTTCAAATAGATAAATGTATTATTTTAATAAAAACATGCTTTTCATAGGTATCTATAAATGCATTTGTAACTATTTAAAAGAGATTATACAGTTTATTGTTTTATAAGGCTGTGCCTCATTTTGCAATATTCATCATCTAAACCTTGTATTAGATTTTAAGCCATGAGCATTGCGGTCGTCCTGATTGCCGCCTCTTAGCGCTGGTCGTCTCCGGTCTCTGGCTCTCCTGATGGGAACATTGCGCTCCTAAGTATGGGTGCGTAGAACGGCCCAAACACAGAGCGGTTGAAGTGGACAATTTGCCCAAAGGCCCTTCCCAGCTCGGTCAAGTTCGCATTGAGCAGCCTGAGGGGGAAGGCCAGTTCTGGACTTCTTTTAGGAGGGCCCCCCTGCAGCATGGCCTGGAGGAAGCCCTGTACCCTCTCTCCTACATTATCCAGATACAAGTCAGCACTCAAGTTCAACAACACCCAACTCCACATTGACTACTATAGTTGGTGAATGTGTTTATATATGCACACACAAATATATACATTAATTTTATCTTTTGCTATGAATGACCTTTTTAGTGTGACTGTCTCACCTATGAGAATGCGGACAGGGTTGTTATCCTTCCACAGCTCTTCTATTTGCCCTTTGAGGATCTCTTCGATCTCTGGAGGAAGCGGTGTTTTTTCTTGGCTACATCGAGCTTCATTCACTTGCTGCACCACTTTTTCGCCAACTCTCAGTAGCCCCCTTCTAAGGTCAGCCTCACTATAGCAATTCAAACAGCACAGTTAACACAAGAACGTGCCTCACATGCCATGTTTTAGTGTCTTGAGATTTCTTCATAAATGCAGAAGTAAACTTTATTCAGAATAGTATTTAATAAAACTAATTATAGATAATACAGCAGTTTTATTTTTAACAAAAAGATGTCTTGCCGTGCCTTTAACAGATTGTGCAAAAGCTTTGAATACCCAAAGCTGTTGTTCTACATTTGTCCACTAATCATGACAGAGCATCTCTTAAACAGAAAGAATGAGGTTAGCAGGATCCCTTTTGACAAGCTAGTAGACTCCTGTCACCTCCATTGGTATTCTTCCCTTACAATACCTGTTCCCGGTGACAGCCTGTACATGCATCACCACGCTCCCCCTCTTACCTGGTGTGACTGCCTTCTAGCAGGGCAGTGATGGACTGCTTGAGTTTACCTACAAACCCCGGCAGCGACCACACAGCACCTCCGCCCTGAGCACTGGTTACCAGCAGCACAGAGGCATCCAGGATGAGGCTCCGAACCTGCTCCCCCAGAGTATCCAGGCGGGTCCGGTCCATCAGCACAGTCTGTAGAAAAAGAATATTAATCCGATGTTTTATAGCTTGGGTCTAAGTTCATCGTAACAATATGAAATGTTTTAAAGGGACTGTACTCGATTTTTTTGCAACAATATACCTTTAAAACAATTTCCCCCCAGCATTGATAAGGTGTTAAAGTATCTATTCAGGTGAAAATTAGTCCGCAAAGTCCTGTCTATTTTAAAAAAAATCCCGTTTGTGTCAATCTTTTTCTGTTTTTGTTTTTAGCAATGTGGCTAACTGTTGTTAGCATAGTGACTCACCTCGCCAATAACAGCTGTGAAAAAACATTAAAACTCATCATGATGAACAATTCTGAAGCTAAGAATGCTTTAGCTAAGTGACCAACTCATGTAGACTGAAGTAATAAGTTTAAAAATAAATATTTCTGTTTGTTTACTTTTTAAGGATGCAAAAATCAGGTACAGTCCCTTTAAAATTGGTTTGGAGGGCTGATCAGAACTCTATGATAGATTTATTATGCAAATGGTTTTGATCAGGTTAATGGTTAATATCTCTACAATTACTACTTCTCTATCTCTATAGTCCACTTACGTAAACCTTTTTTGTGGATGGAACTATGCAAATCTTTCCCCACAGTTGCCTAAATAATGTGAATAATAGGGCAATGCGTGGATATAATAATTTTCAAACAATGATTAATTTTACACTTGCACATTTTTGGTATGTACTGTATATTTAGGCTGCGGCTCTTCTCTTGAATTAATGACATGGAATCCATGAACATAAACGTAACCTATTCTAAGAAACACTATTTCGAAACTACCAAAAGATCAGCATGATATGTCCTCTACTTTTAAAATGCTTGGTTTTCTACATTACAAGAGCTCTGATGTGTTTCCTCATGCATCAATGAGCAGTGGGGTGAGGAGCAGTGTGTAGAGAGACAGAATATTCCCTCATTATCAATAAAACATTATTCAAATGAGAGACGATGATGTAATGTGCAGCTGACCTCAGGATATTTCTGGTCCAGTGGACTCCAGCGCAGCAGATGCATGTAGGCTCTGTTCAGGACAGACATGGCGCTGACAGGACCTCCGCTGACAGACGACATCTCCTCTGATGTTGCCGCTCGAAGCCAAGCCACAGTGTTATCCAGGGACGCTGCAGGAAGATGGAGCATTCGCACAATTACCTCAGAAAGAGAAACAGAAAACTAGAAATATGTCACAATACGCAATTACGGTGTTAGAGTGAAAATTTTAATTCACTTTCATTCACATTGGTTTGTGTGCAAGTAGGCTTTTCAAATTAAAGCTCATCATTGACAGAAAAACACATAATTTTTAAGCATACTTTGGTGAAGTATTCTCTTGATTTGTAAAGTCTAAACTGAACTGGAAATGAACATGTCGGTAAATGTCATTTTTTTGCTGATGCACACAGTCAATTGATCACCATGGTGACCAGCTAAATTAAGTTTTCAAAAGATAAAGTAATGTTCTTGTGGCATAAATGATGAGAAAAAAATACAATACATGCTCTCTCTGTGAAGGCTAGTAAGATCTGGAACAGTATTTCTCTTCAAATAGGAGAGCGCTCCATATTACCTACTTTTAAAACTCATAATAATCATGACTGCAACTAAATCAGTAATGGGATCATTAGCCATAATATGTAATTTACTTTTTAAAGTTTTCAAATGTCTATTTGTATAAATGTATTTGTATTTGTTACCTGCCCAGGGACTGTGAATGTAAATGAGCTTTGTAGCTATAATTCAGCTTATTTACATTTGTTTAAAAAAAAAAAAATAATAATAATAATAATAATTATAATAATAAGGCTTTTTTTTGCTTCTTACTTATCACCATTAAATGTTTTATTTCTGCGACTGCATTGTGACCTGAATAATCACAGTTTTCAGTTGACTGAATAATATTGACATCTCTGCTGACAAAAGAAAAGAGCATCATCAAGTAAAATCTTTTAGTTATTTTTCATGGTCTTTAGATTAGTTTTAATTGAGAGAAAATGTATATTTAATACCAGACGTCAGGCGCACACTGGCATTGTGATCCAATAGGTTTGTCATGTAGCTGCACGTTATTGATTTTTGTAGACGGGGGGCTGAAACTGTATTTTAGAGCCATAAATACAGCACCACATAAGACGTAATCAAGAAATTAATTAAATAAATCTGTACGCTTCCAATATTCTTTTAAGGAGAGACTAATAGCCTGCCTAAGATTGCTTTGTCAGCACAAACTCCCTGTCCCATTGCCAATATCTGTGATTACTCAGCTGTCCTTAGGTAATATCTGAGCCAACTAGCCTTCTTATTATAGGCTCCCTCTGCATCAGTCAGCTCAGTAATTAAAACCTAGAAGCAAGCCTTTAAACCATTAACCCCTTCTCACCAGGATCCTTGTCCAGAATTTGCTGAAACTTGGCTCTCTCGTATTGCACTGCTTGCTGCATCAAATGAGGCCTCAAGGTCTGGACAGTAAAGTTCACCATGTCGATCTTCATGAGTCCCAAGACGCGAAAAATGCCCCTATAAAGACAGATATAGTAAAACACAAAATACTCATCTGACAACAAACTATATCCGGTTTTATTCACTCCTACTGTTGTGTGAAAGATAATATTTTATTGAGTACATAGATTTAAAACCATAAAAGACTATTAGATTCACCAGATTTTGTGACTGATTTTTAGTGTAGTAGTACTCTAGACCGGTCTTGGTCTTAAGACTGGACTTGAGACTGCTTTTTTGGGGTCTTGGTCTCGTCTTGGACTTGAGGGTGCTTGGACTTGATCTTGTCTTGGACTCAATCTTATCTTGGACTTTTCATTACCACCACACTCTGCTAAGCTTCCACCAGGAGCACAGTGACCTGTTCCTAACCCTAAGCCCTGCACAAAAAGATAACTCTGATATTGTACAAAATGACAAAGGTGGTCTTGATTTGGTCTCGATGGACTGCGGTTTTGGTCTTGTCTCAGTCTCGACCTATAAGTCTCGGTCTTGTCTCGGTCTTGCCTCGGTCTTGTCTCAATCTTGACCTTCAGTGGTCTTGGTCTTGGTCTTGCCTCGATCTTGGAACTCTGTGGTCTAGGAAAGGGTTTGGTGCTGTAGCAATATTCTACAAAATGACAAGCAAAAAGCTTGTCCAATCTAAACTGTGTACAGTGGTCTAGTGTGTACCTCCATGTTCTAATATGTGATGGTTTGCTTGCACTATCAGCATCGTAGCTTGAAGTTTTTTTGATGGGCAGGCCTGTCTCATATTTACTCATCTTGTCTTTTTCTTGACACTGTTACATTTATTTACTCATCTTGCCTTTTTCCTGACACTGTTGCCCCTTTGATAACCAACAGAAAAAAGAGTAACTTACATACAAGGGCTTATCAGTTCGGCATTTAATTATTATTTAATTGATTATGTAAATTATGTAATAGTAAATACATGGAAAAAACAGTCACTATATTTCAACCTTTACTTGGTTAAATATATATTTAAAAAGACTCAAATACAAAGATTTGTTGACTAATCGATTGTTGTTTAGTCAATTAGTAAAATAACTGAGTGAGAGCCCTACTTATACTGCATTATCATTTGCCTACCTGAAGATCTCCACTGGTTCCTGTAGGTGGCGCAGTGCTCTGATGTCTTGGTCCCTCACAGGGGCGCACAGAGAGCCCATGGTGTTGATGACGTATGCTGCCAGTCTGTTCAGGTCCAGTGCTCCCTGACTGACCTCCTGTTTGATCAGCTCCATGTCCAGCACCTCGTCCAGCTCAGCCCTCAGTCTCACGTGACCGGGCAACAGCAGAGACTCCAGCAACTGCAGTGAGAGAGAGAAAACACTACTCACTGCTGGCTCTCTCATCTACTATAGGCCTGTGTGTGGATGGCAAAGGCACTTGTAATGCGATAAAGTGTGATTAGGTAATGCATCTTACTTCTAATGTTGTTTTAAATTATCACATATCATATCATAGTGAAGGTTTTCATTCTCTTCTTTTTCTCTTTATTTGGCATATTGGCCACTAAACTAATATCATCTGAGAAACTTCACTTGTTTGAGACAATGTCATGTCACCACTCCTAGTGGACAGTTTTGATTTAAATGAATGGATGTTAGGAGTAATAATTAATAATCATGTCTAGTTGAAAAAAAGACATCACAATTGTTTGACAAAAAACAAAACACTGACCACATTCACTACAAAAAAAAATCATTTAGTTGCAGTTCTAATGAATTTTTTTGATGTTTCAGGCCAATAATATTTAAAATAATAAAGATCAGGAGCAGCTAAAATTAATATTGTTTGAATGCTGTTTTTTCACTTCACCACATTCAAACTAAAGTAGTAAAGAGAGATCTAAGGCACGCTGTCGTTGTGCAATGACCTTTAAGATTGTTTATAACAAATTACAATGTTTTTAAGAGAAAAAACAGACTGCTGTCCACCATGTGACCTTATGACATTGTTACATTCCAGAATGTGAACGCAACCTATTTGTTTAATATTGATGTAGCCAGCTGCACATAAAGTGCTGTAGTTCTTTAGTCGTTTCGTTGATTAATCGGTCAATGGGACATTCCTTTAGTCGACCAAGACTTTCTTTGGTCGACTACAGCCCTAAATATCACTCAATACCTGTCTGGATTATATCGCATAAATAAACGCACATCCTCAACAATTGCTATAATATGTATTTTTGTCGTAGCAGTTCCTCCTTCAGCTCGAAGAAATCTTCCACTAGCCTTTTTTTTCTTCAAATAACTCCCACCTACAGGCTGCCCAGATGGTGCACAAGCAGACACTTTTGGAGGTCGCACTAGAGGTGAAATATTTCAGAATCACTGATGTACAATTTCTTATTATAGTTTTGTAAAATGTGATAAAATGAACAGCTCCTTGTCATGTTTTTGTTATGTCTCTCCCATTGCTATACAACAATTATTTAAAATGTAGTGCTCACTGTCCTCCCACTTGCTTACCGTCTTGACCTCCTGAAGCAGTATCATGGCATGGCTGTAGTCTGGAGGATCACTGCTGAGTTGTTGCTGCAAGCAGTCCCAAAACGCTCTGTGGACTATTTCAGTCACACTTCCTTCCAAACTGTAGAGGAAAAGGCTGTTACCATTTCTCACAACTATTTAATTAGAGTGCAAATAGCCGCAGCCACTTAAGGAAAGGGCTTTTAATTTCTTGCCTGTTGGTGGGAGAGCCATTAGGTTTGAAGCAGAAGTCTCTGTTCACCACTATCTCATGTGCGAGGCTCAGGTTGGACACGCAGTTTTCCAGCTCAATCAGTCGGGATAATGAGGAGCTCGGTGGGCTCCCTGAGACATACGACACACAACAGAGCGAAATTAAAAACTCCCCTATGCTAATGGACCTGATATTGTAACTAATGATAATTTATGGTAATACAACTAATAATAAGCTACCTGTTGGAGACTCAAGTTTCTGTAGATGTGGTAGATCCCCTGTGGAGTCCTCAGTGCCATCTCCTCTGTTTGGCATTATTGCAACGGCCTGTCATCAAATAATTACATGTCACATATGTCAATTTACACTGTGAGGTGCTACAAAGACGATTACTCTATTTAAATGTTTTAATTGAGGCTTTATTGTGTTTTTCCAGATATTTTGTAATAAACCATAATAACACATAACAGCATATTTTAATGTTACAATTTGTTTTATTAGAAATTGGCTACATTAAAAATGTAAATACAACATTTCACTCTCAGGTTACCGATTACTTTTTGGCCTTAATGCCTTGGGAGGCCTGGGCAATCTGAAAAAAAAAAAAAAAAAAAAATCTTTTTTTTTTTGTCATATTGATCAATCTCAATTTTTGATTTGATTATGCCCAACCTTTTCAAAACCAAATGAAAAATGCCTTTCATGAACATAAAAAGAACAAAAACTTTTAATATGTCCCATTTTTTAGATTTTTAAAAAACTAAATTCTAAATATTCTTCCTCAAAGTTTGACTTTTGCTCCAAACTACACATTTTTTTCGATTCAAACCCCACCACCAAATAATTGACAATCCGGTTCGATTCAATCTCAATTTCTCTTAATTAATAGCCCAGCCCTTTGCCTTGGTCAGATATTTTTATAAATATTGACAATGTTAAGATGTTTTCTAAGTAAATATTTTAATAATGTCTTTGTGCTCTTGGTGGGTTGGAGCTGGGTATGGTCTGGTTTGGACCCCACAACCATTTGTCCATAAAGTACAATGCTAGAATATATTGATGTTACACCCTCAAATAGGGCACATCTCACCACAAATATTTGAAACTAGTTTTTATAATGTAGTCAACACTTTTCAGTGGCTTCTCAAAGCTATTTATTGGAAAACTGGTTCTTTTCTACTATCTGGCCATTTAAGAATGTCAGCAAAACTTAAGCTAGCTATATAATAAGAAAATTCTGGATCTTTCGCCTAACATAAAAAAGCTATTTTCTCACTTACCTTCACAACCCCAAATGGGTGTTACTCTTCTATAGTGAATGGAGCAAAAGTGTATTCCTTGATTCTTTCCTTGTTTTAAGCTTACAGTACAGAGCAGAGTCATTTAAAGTCAAGTTTAAAAAACGGATGAACCATGACTTGAACCGCCGGGGGGAAGTAAACTTTATTTCCTGTTCTACGTTATTGTCATGTAGCACAACGCATTTGTTTTGTTCTTGTCATGCGCTTCAGTGCCCTCAGTAAATGTTCTCTTTTACATACTACTGAAAAACTTCAAGCACGTGTGAACTTACAGTATTTTTGAATGGTTTGCTCTGTACTTGAATCAAAACAAAAGGCAGCTGACGGTGACGCGTTGGCCCCGCCCATTGCCCCGCCCATGGCCCCGCCCACTGTCATTTTGAAAGAAAACACTTACGTCACTGCAAGGCTACCTTTTGTTTTGTTTGGAACTCAACTCGGAGAAAAATGTATTTACATTGTTTACATGAACCATTCAAAGATAACTTCTGGAAAAGTCCTGCTTTAGTTGTTTTGCTACAAGAATAAAATAACCTTTAGATTGAAACATGGCAGACTAAATTTACATGAACTAAAGAATAGGCTTGATACAAAATGTTGTAACCTATCACAAAAAACTCCTATAGGTCCATAGAATGTATATTTTACATAGATTTTGTAGCTTTTGACACAATCATGTATATTATGATTAAATTGATAAAGCTCAAGACTAAACCTATATATGAAAAGTTGAGGTTTCCAGTTTTGCATTGCCAATGTGATTTTATTTACTGTATCTACTTGTAGCCTATCTGACAACCCCAAATGTATCAGGTTTACATTTACTCTTAATCAAAATGATTTATTGTGTAATGGTCTAATAATTAATTAAATTTGCAGTATTATGTCAAAGGTTGAAGCAGAAAGGCTAAGATAAAATGCATACTAGTCTAAATATTTTAAACTAAAGACAAAAAAGGAAATGGGCCCAGACACATTTTTTCGTCAAACAAATTTTGTAATTGCAAAATGTATAACAAAAGATTTTGATAAATATCAGCATAAAACAAAGCCTCTAGAAAATTTGACCTTTCATTCCAGACAACAGAACAAAGTTACACATCAAAAAACAAAAACAGACATTTAGAGTATTTATACATTTGCATATTTCAAAAATACTTAAAATTATTTGTTATTAACTTAAAGAAGACAGTCACTGCAATCTGCAAACACCAACCATTTATGCTTTTTAATGTTATAATATTGAACAAAACAATTTAAGTGCCATATAAGGGTTGTGATAAATGAAAAGAGTATATCCAAAAAGCTGCTTAAATGGTTCTCTCTGGGAGTCAAAAGAATCAATAGTCTTTTTTTTAAATAACTTCAAAACTAAATAAAATCTATTTATATGCACTTACATCTGCAGGAAAACCAACTTGTTCGTCATGACAGAAAGAAAGAAAATCAATGTTTCAAACGAAGCTGCTTAAATGGTTTCCCAGCCTTCAAGCTTTGTATGCGAGAGCTGCGAGTCTTACTGACAAAGAGACAGACAAAGGAGCATCTACTGAATAAAAATGAGCAAATTAATTAATTCAATCCTAGGTTTTCAGACACACACAGCACCATACCTCATCCAGTCACACTGACGAAACAGTACAAAACATATCATTCAGATAAGTCAACCTGCTTATGTCTCAATGACTTAGCAATGGTTTAGCTTCAACAGTTATTGTGCCCCCGGCTACTGTTGACAACAGTATGAGTCTGTCAGTCTTTGAAAAAATAGAAAATTGGCATCTTATGTTAAACGTGTACATAATTGTAGCATGACTTTAATTTATAGTAGGGTTGCATGATTCTTTTGACAGGCAGCTTACAATCGCACCATGTTAGCGTTGTCACTACACATTTATTACTGTAATACAAAGCATAGCGTAGAAATCATTCTGTTTTGACCTATGCTAACTCGCACAGACAGCTCATGATATGTGGTGTAATAAGTAAACATTCCTCATTTTGCAAATATATTAGAAACAGTCATATTGGTCAAATTGGTTGGCACTGGGTCAGTCCATCGAATTCCACACGAACCAAATAATGCCATTGATCCCACTTTTGGCACAAAAACTGCAGTTGCTCTAAGTAATTGTAAACACCAACGTATTGTACAGTTGGTAAGTGCTCAAATTCATCTGCATTACTCCAAACATCCTTTAAACCTGATTGAAGTCCAGAAGTTAAAAAGTGAGGTGAGGTTGTAGTCAGTTCTCAGTGCTACGGCGCGTATGCTGCTTTGAAGATTCAGAGTCATTGTCCGTCAGTGCACACAAACTGCTAGGAGTCTTTCAGCATGTTTATACGTGCAAAAATCTTGAGCGCAGGTCCAAGTTTAATGTTCATAGTGCTCATGAGATGGTCCTCTTTGAGCAGGAGCAAGGCCTGTCCATCAATCTCCTGAGAGCGAAACTCCTCTGCAATCTCTTGGCAACCTGTGACAAAAAATATTTCATAGATATGATTATTTATTTTATATTTTTTCTATTCTTAACCAGTTAAACCACAAGTGTATGAAAATATATGCCCAAATTATCTGTGTTGATTTTTTTCATTTGTTTGTTGATGGATTGACACTTGAGATGAACCATTTCATATTCAAGGTGTCCAGAAACAAATAACAAGACAGTAAACAAAGACAATACACCATATACGCCTGATTTTTTTCTCCAACCCAGTTATGCCACTCTCCTATCACTTTGCATTGGTGGCTATGCTAGCAAAAGTTTATAATTTAAAATATTTACTTCCAAAATTTGGGTAAGGTTAGGGTTAGGATTAGGTTAAGTTATTTTGGTTAAATTTAGGGATTTGGGAAAGGTATGCTAACCGGGTAATGGCATAACTGCGTTGGAGAAAATAAAGACGCCACCATATACACCACACACACCTCCCCACACAGAGTTGACAGTACAAAGATTATACAATATACAGATGTCAAGAACGCTTCATTCATTCATTCAAAACAGCTTCTAGCATGTAGTCTACACGTGAATTTTGTTTCTTTTATCACTGAATATAATGTATTAAAATTTTGTGTGTCAATACAAAACACACAATACAGTAGAGTTGCAAGATTTATCACATCCAATATTTATTTTACATATTATACATATTATATAATCAACGAATTGCAAAAACTGTAACATTATAGCTTCAAATTAAATCTTCTCTTACCTGGCAGCGAGCGTATAAAGTTGTACACCTCTCTCACGTTCCACTTGGTTGGGTCGTTGGTGCTTAAGTTCTGTGGGGGTGTTTGTGCGTCTCTACTTGGGCTGTTCTCCTGGTCTAAGTTTCTGCTCGGCTGCCGGTGGACAGTAGGGGGCGTAGGTGCTGGGGCAGGGGCAAGAGCAGGGGCTGGAGGCACTGTCCCAGAGCTGGCCGCTGACAGAGGGGACGGGGCCTCCTCAAAGCTGGACATGTCTGAGCAGGGACTAGACTCTTCCTGACTGGGCTGGGACGGATGAGGAGATGAAACTGAACCCCCCTGAGGCTGCGGAGGGGGAGGAGGCGACACTTTCTGAAAATACAAAGGTTCACACTTCAACAACATGCATATGGACATTTAGTTTTACTTTTTCAGACTGATGTTTTAAAAAGAATCTAAAATTATGTTTTGAGGAAAAATATACTATTCTGTAGTCTCATAACATTACTTATACTGATTTGTGATGGGTCCAGAGGGTTTTAATTACACACAGTAATGCAAAATACAGCCAAATACAGCTACATTAAAACTGAACATGCAGTGGGTGGTGCTTTTGTCTTACGTTTACATTTCACAATTTAAATTATTTTGCCATAAAAAGTTCCAAGTCATTCTGATCTGATCATTTTCACAGTTTTCTTTACCACTTTATGACAATAACACCTTAATAAACACCTCAATTATTGCAAAACAAATAGTTTGTTTATGAATTAAAGGATGAAAGGGTTTATGAAGGCCTATTAACAACTTAATTAGGATCTATTTTCATTCAATTATACGTCACTGGTTCTAGATCAGAGTTGACAAAACTCGGTGGGCCAAAATGTATTGTGCTAAAATGTGCCAAACATAATTTTGTTTTGCATTTAAAACAGTTATTTGAGAAGAAATGAGGATTAAATTGTCTTGTATTTACATGTTTTAGGAGATGACACTTGATCAACACAAAATCAAATCATAAAGATGGTTCTAAAAAATCTGAGCTCCCTTACGCGGGCCAAATTGGACCCCCTGGTGGGCTAAGTGTGGCTCCACTTTGGGCGCCACTGTTCTAGATAAATTAGGTCTCTAGTTGTGTTTTATTAAGGCTAATAAAGGGGAATAAATCGAATGCGTTACCCGATGTTCACATTTGAATAGGCAACATACGGTGCTAGCTTTAGGGTTAATAAATGTTTTTATTTTTTTAAAAGTAAGACTGTCAAAATGAATTTAAAGATAATTCTTCTGGTTTAAATTTTTACAACAATATTATGTGAAGGCAGTGTGTTACATTGAGCTCATGCCTAAGAATGTGCATGTTCAGTACCCGTTTCTTGGCCTCTATACTGGGTCGACTCGGGGGTCTTCTTCGCCAGCGGCTGTTTGTTCTGTCGGGATGGAAGAGGCCAACACGCTTTGAACAGCCCACATTGTACCTGTTCACAAAAAAATAAAATAAAATAAAAATACGATGTGGTAAAATCTTACACGCTATACTGTAGCTGTTAAAGCTGATGTAAATATACGCACCTCTTAGCACACGGTGTAGAACAAAACCTTTTAGATCCTTTGAATGTGTAGGCAAAGTCCACCCAGCCGCAGTATTCACAGGTCAGCTTGGGCTCCTGTTCTTGTTCCTTTTCTGTCACCACAACAAACACACATGCATGAATACTGACTACTCATGAACTTCTTAATCACAGAAAATGTCCTATTCTGAATGAAAATGTATTTGTTTAAATTAGTGGTCATCTCTAAATTGCATGATTGTTAAAAAAGATAACACTAACAATTCAGGCTGCAACTATCAACAATTTGAGGCTACGTTACTTGAGAATGTTATGAAAGCGTAGATTTACAAGCAAACTTGTGTTTGTTCAAATATGTTGAAATAACACTATATTCATTTCATTTCTGTTCAATTTTCTTCTACTCGTGACATGCTTTGAAACCGATATACAAATCTGTTAACGTTAATTCGAATAGTTGTGATTAATCGACTTGTTGCAGCCCTACAATTAATTAGACTGAGGAATGGTCAAGAGAATCAGTCATAAACAAATGACCACTCTATAATATCACAACAACTGTAAACTGACTGATTAAGATTACATTCTCAATAAAAAGGTGACTGCTGCACAGACTGACCAGGCTGGCTGATGTCCTCGGGCTCGGAGTCAGAGTTGCCGGCATTGCTGACAGGGCTTTTGTCTGGGTCTGAGGACAGCTGATGGTCATGTTTGGTCGGGCTGTCAATGAGGATGGGCAGACGTTCCACCTGGGCACAGCATGCAGCTCTCATGAGAGGACTGAACAAAACTATAATAGGGCCAAATGTTCTGAGGTTGTTGACAGAACTTTGGCATTGCACTGTAAAATAGTTGGAACTAGTTTTTCTCAAACTGTGGTTTGTGTACCACTTGCAGTTTGACTATTTGTAAAATGTTTAGTAAAATCCCTTAATGTCTTTTTCCATTTTGGGTAAAACTATCTTATCCACTTACAGTTCATTTTCATTTATTTTAGTCTAATTTGAATCTGAATTTGGATTAAGATCAGATCTTTGGTGACAGCTAGTGGTACTCGGAAACCCAAATACCTTTGGTGATATTTGGTCGTGTGAAAACTTTGAGATTCACTGGTTTTAACTATTAAATTGCTCAAGGTCATTTGTCAGTCAATCAAACGTAACATAAGAACTGATCAAACAACAGTGGATGTAAGTTTGAAACATAAATTGCTTCTCATTAGATGATGCCTTTAGATAAATAATTACTTAATGATATTGTTTACATTGTAGCAGTTTTTATTGTACTTCTAGACAAGATACAATATTACTTTATGTCCAGTAGGAGGCAGTGGATTTGCAAAATGTAGAGACGCAATAGAAAGACAAGAAATGTTAATAGTTAAAGCAAACAAATGCATCTGTGTAAATGACAGCTTTGCAGTCCAGGTGAAAAACCGCTGTAGAGATAGATTAAACATTTGTCTTGATGTCAGTGTTAATTGAAACAGTGAAGCTCATTACAAACAGTGAAAACACCTTGATCCATCTGCTCTGTCACAGCTCGCTGTAATTAATGAGTTAGTCACAGTGCTACCAGAGCAGGCTGTGTGTCCCGCTGACAGCTCCCTGTGGACCTGTGCACCGGGGAACATGCGACTTGGGGCTGCTTGTTACACCAGCTCATGTGGTAGATACAAGAATCACACGCAAATCACCTCATGTAGAAGTTTAGCATGTTTATAAATATCCCTCATCAGAAATAATGCCTTTGGTAGAACATAACATTTATTATTTATCTTTAGACAACAGCAAAACTTTCTATCACAGTCAAATTATTTATACTGTAATGGTTTTCACGGTAATACTGGTTGAGCTTGTTATTTTTAATTTGTATTTTTGCAACTAAGTGACGAAAATACTTTGTTGAAGAAGTGTTTGAGAAAGTGAATGATGACTGCATGTATTGCTTTGATGTTGTTCTTTTTTTTGTCTTTCTTTTTCTTTAATATATGATGGTTCCATTTTCTTTTTTTAAAGATATTATTACAATGTCCTTAGTTGTTTATTTGTGAGCAGCCCAACACAAACTTGAATGTGCTGTTTTATCAACAGTAAAAGTAAACACTAAAGTTGTTTTGGGTTAGAATGCCTTTGCTATGGTAAACGGTTGAGTAGGATTACCGTACATTAGTCATTGCTTTCTGTGAAATGATTGTACCTAGATCCAGCTTATTTCCAGTGCTACATAAATGCATGTAAGCAGTCATTCATTATTAAGCTAATTACAAATTTGTGATTAATCTTCCATCCCGTCTGTCTCACTCATGCAGCTGAATCATACTCACACACACAGGGAAAGGCTCTGCTCCCTCCTGGATCACAAAGCCCTCGATGACATGTGTGAGACCTGAGGCTTGACGATGGCCTGGGGCGGTTTGCTCTCTCCATTGTGGGGCGCGCTGCCCGTCACAGTGGGACCCTCGCTCTCATTTCCAGAGGTCATAGCTGGAGGCGGGGTCCCAGGTGCTGCACTCTGCCTCTTCACAGAGCCTGCGCCTGGCACACATAAACAGAGCAATATGGTGTTACCAGACAAGCATAATAAATAAACAACAGAAGATTCTATTACATAAGGGCTAATGGATTTTAATTATTTTGAAAGGAGACTATTAATTTTTATTGATAATATTATTAATGACAAAAGTAACAACAACTATAGTAAAACGATAACATTTAATTACATGGATTCATAAAAACAAAACAACGGCAGCCACAGACCTTGTGTTGTGTAAAAGTCTATGATAAAAAAATATTCCTATAGCTTAGATTATTACTACAGGCCAATGTCATAAATGGCATGACACTTATTTTAGAATATTGATGGGTTTCAGATGACATCACAACATTCTAAAGGCCTATGTTTTTTCTATCAGCAAAGAAAAACATAAAATTAAATTGAGTTTATTTTTTGTCATACAAAAGTTAAATGGGTCGAGTCACTCCAGAAATCCCCACTTTTTAAACGAGTGAAACATTTTTTTTAAGTACAAAACTCATGACTTTAACTACCATGAATTCTTAAATGTGAAACCCAACAGTTTAACACTTCACATTTTAGATCAAATAAAATGAAGCAGCTTACTTGTTCATTAAAATAATATTACTAGCAATAGTTATTACTAATAATAGACTAACTATTACCGTTTCATAGACTGTCTATTCTAAAATATTGTAGCAATGTTAACGTAAAGGCTATGAACAGAAAGTAGTCCTATGAAAAAATACATTTTTGTAATGTTTTTTTTTTTTTTGGTTTTACGCTGTTGATAAAACAATGGCAGCAGCAGATCGATACGACAGTAAATCAGTCGCGCTTTCACTGACTTGCTCTGAACCAAATCAAAACCAAAACGAAAGAAAAACAACAACAACAACAACAACAACAACCCGCACGTGTAGCCGACGGTTAAAATAGTAGTATTCTTACCGCATGGACCTCCGCTAAGTTAAATGCAAAACAGCGAAGCTTTGTTACACGTGTAAGCAAAGATAATAAGAGCGCACAAACAGATCCTCTGTTGTGTATAAGAGCCGTAAGCTGCAGCAAAGCGCACACAGGCAGTCACAGGCACGCTTAAGGCTCATAAATAAAGGCTCTGGTGCCTCCTCCCTCTGCCTCACGAGGGCTCGACGGAAAACTGGATCACGTGATCACGGAAAAAGCCGAGTGCTGCAGTTTCACTCCCGGAGGATATGGGCCATTCACGCACATTTCTCATGGATGTATTCTTCATTGTCTGGCTCTATATTTTTTCGGTTTGTTAGAAAGAGATCAAAGCATCTGTGCCATCAGAATGTTGTGTCACTGCCTTCTTCTTCTTCGTAGTTTAGATACATTTTTGTACAATGCACGGTTCATACTACGCTATAGATCATACAATATAATTACAGTATATAGTAAAATTATATAAAATAGTGTAATAAAATGATAAAAATGACCTCTCCTCTATTTTATGTCCATGTTAAACTCTATTTTCCTATTTCCATGTTTTATTTATCTCTTTAGTCATCGTTAGTCTTTTTTTGCACTGATATTTCATATTCAGGGGTGGTACACAGGCAACTTATAGTGTCACGTATTCTCCTGTTGGTCTAAAGCAGGGCTATTCAACTATATTTTCCCAGGGCCAGATTTGGTAGGGTTTTTTGGTTTGTGAGCCAGAGATACTATTAACATTGTTAATATTGATACTTTGTATTTCTTTGGGGAAAAAAAATATTGCCTACATTTTTTACAAAACGACCACCACACCAAAACTAAGCTAGGACATGACTAGTAGGAACATATAATCAGCTCTGAACAAAGACTAAGAATATAAGGTCTAAACCAGGAACAAACCAGGTCCTATCTAGTGCTAACACAGAATGAAAGAAGGCAAATATTTTTTCCAATGTTCAAAAGATGAGTAAGGGACTAGATTTATTGTTTGAGGGGCCTGATTGCCCCCGTGGCCTTCATTTAGATATAATCACAGGTGGTTTGTAATAACTTAGTAGCTGTAAAACAACTTAAGTGACACAACAAACATATTTCTCAATGGGAAAGATGTGTGTGCTCCTCTCCCTTGATTTAGCACCATTTGATTTTATTGATCCTTCAATCAAAATTCCAGGAAGCAAACTTATAGCACACCAACTATCCAACTCCAAAAAGTGTTTCCTTTCCGCCACATGTTGCTACAACAGAGAAAACGTGCCCACCAGTTGGCAACCATATCCAGGTAAAATGACCAAACTGGCCTTTAGATTACTCTGACTCCTTTTTATGCCAGATTTCAGTTGGTCCAAATATTGTATGCTTGACCATTGTTTTTAGGTCATGACCTTATCAACAAGTAAAGTCTTATTTTACATTGAGTCCTGACCGACATCAGTGTCTCTGCTAACACCTGCACACCGACCCATCCAGCCAGCATCATCGTCTTATGTCAACATACGCTATGAACCCATGGCTCTCATGTGTATCCTCATGAAACATACCTACTATTTCTTATAGCTCAAAAACCAAATGCATCACAGTAATATACTAATGACTCTACAGTGACTGTACAAGTAAAGAACAAAACATAGAATAAACATGTAATTTGGCAAAAATAAATGACACCTGAATGTTTTTTTATTTACAACGAACTGTGCCCTGCCCCTCACGTGTGGCTAATAAAACTGTGCTGACTCATTACCTTGTGGCGAGGCAGCTGGTGCCGTTGAGTGGGTCTTGGTTTGTTCTACTGTTTTGGGGGGCTGTGATGGCAAAGCTGTAGGCGGAGCGTGTTGCTGCTGGACTGGTTGTTGCGGCGTGGAAGAAGGACATGTCTCTCTCACCACCAGCGAGGTCGGCTTATCTTTACAATCCTGGACCAGTCTAGAGGCCTTAGATGTGAAAAAAGTAGCACATGAGAGCACATAAAAGGGTAAAAAAAATCAAACAGTCTTCTTCAAACAGTTTTCTAACCAAAAGGCAAAGGAAAAAAAATATCACACCACTGGAAAGAAATTGTAGACCTACCAACATCAACACCACTTTCCAGACCTACTGTTTTTGCCACGGAAAAAACTATTAATTCTAAGCTTATTCTTTCATTATGTGGTTTAGATTTACAGAGAACTACACCAAGCTGCATACAGACTATCACCAGATTTTTCCTAACTAACTGAATTTTATGTGTCAAACATTATTTCTAATGTTCATTGGATGGTTGTTAATACAAGCTGACAGTCATCATTTATTTTATTGCACTAATGTTACAAGCTGCATTAGAAACTACATTTATTCAAAAGATGGACAAAAAATGAGCATAAATAAAGGGTAGGGTATATGATTTTTTAAATTGCAGATCAGGAAGTAGGGGTTTAAATTTAGCAAATACTCGCTCTTACAAATCATTCAGTACACAGTTAATAACCACATGTATCACTTTTGGCTGCAACTATGGCTTAAGAACATTTTTATAAAGTGAAACTACAGTGGACCATCTAGGCACAGTCAATCAGAGAGCTGCTTTTGGTTACTCAAAGAAATACAATACTATATTTTTCTATTCAGACAGTGCATTCTGGTCTGATTTTGTGGTGCATTTACAATAAACTTTGATGAAAAAAAACAACAACAAAATGATTATTTAAAGTGTCTTAAAGTGCTGGCTTCAATACAAAAAGACAGCTGGATCCCAGGGTCACTAATGCAATGTTTGTAAAATCTATAAGACATACAGCTTCCAAAAATACGTTTTGTCTTTGTTAGGGATGCGCCGGTCCAGCTTTTGTAGTTCAGATAACTCTTTTAATAACTGTTAAAAAGGGTTATACCTATCTGTAATTTATTGCGCAATTAATATATTTTTTTTATTATGAAACAGATATCCGATGGTTCAGCGCTGATATTTGATCCAAGTATTGGATTGTGCATCACTAGGCATTGTGTTAGGAAAGACACATCTACCTTTCCCTGAGTGTTTGCATTTTCAGGTTGACAAATGTGTGTCCGTAAAAAGGTAAGTGATCTCTAAATATTTCTTTTTGATAGCCAGAAAGCAGAAGAAAAGAAAGCAAATACATGACATAAAAAAAAACCCTCTGCACTTACATTGGGCTGAATCTGTAAGTTGATGGCAGTGAGTTGGACGGGCTGTGCTTTGTGGTTGAGGGAGGAGTGTAGTGCATGGGGGCTGATGGTGGAGTGGAAGATGGTGGCTTGCTGGCTGGGGGTCATGGCGGCGTGTGAGGCAGGTTTGGGGAGCACTGGGACAGGGTGCGGAGAGGGCTGAATGGACGCGGTCTGCAGAAGCTGGCCCCCTGCCCTCTGGGATCCTTGGCTTTGATGGACCACAAACTGCTGCTTGTGTGGCTGCACCAGTGAATGAGGCTGGATCTGAGTGTAGGCTGAATTGACAACAAAAAGAGGAAAAACTGACATTAATACCGTCATTGTTGTAAATCTGTAAAGCTTCTTTCTGTACTTATCCAGATTTTTTGACATTTCAAAAGCCAAATGAACCTGAACAGAGGCATGAATCATCCAGTGTAACAAAACTGCTTTTGGCAATGTCCAGCAATGAATTGTACAAGAATCCAGCATTAAAAATGCATGTACCAAGACAGGGAAACAACCAGGAACTCAAAATGCAAGAAAAAAAATGCTCTCCTCATGTTTTGATTATTTTTTTTATTTTTTATTTTTTTCATAAATAGATTACCACAATGGTACAATATTTAAAGAGAGCTGAAGACAATTAAAATTCTATGTACTTTTAGGCTCTGTTAGAGTTACATTATGTAAGTTTAACATACTGTAACATTTAACCCGGGCTCACACTGCTAAAATCACCTTCTTTGATCCCGACACACGCAAGGCCGCGCTTTCTTTTGGGAATTGATTATTTGAAATTTGAAGCCATTGAAATGGATTCGGGAGACCGGATTGGCGGTGTCAGAGACAACAGACTTTACAGTACTGTATATAATATTTTGATATTATCTTTATAATTTTGCTGAAGGGTAGATGGTGTGGGTAGATAGAACAATTTTTCAACCTAAGCTCTAAAACAATTACTCAAAATGGTTTGTTATCAGTTACAAGTGGTGTTGAGGCTGAAAACCAATACACCCTGAATCCAAATGTTGCCTAAGGCCATAGACACAACACATCTATCTTGTGAGCGGTACACCATTCTTGTAACAGAGGTGAGCCCTCGGATCACTATCATATTGCAGGAGTGAACAAGCATAGCCCAGCATAATACTCTCACAGGTAATGAGTCAGCCGGTGTCTGTTTTCTTTATGTTTACCATAAAATTATACAAATGAATTCAATTAATGAGTCAAGCTGCACCCACGTAAAGTAAAAAAGCTCCAATTAGGCTGTGCATATGGGATGTTTACTCCCATAACCCAACAAATTAAACCAAGCATGAGGAAAGCTGCTGAATGCAGTTGTTTTGTAATACTATTCGGTATTATTCTCCTACTGTGTGGGACAGCCTGCATCTGGGTTTAAGTTTTCCCCAAGTGGGACAAGCTGCATTTTGTTACATGCTGTGAAAAACATAGTTATTTCCATCTGGCAAAGTTGGTATTCTATTTAGCTGTGTTAAGGCAGCTTGTGTTTTTCTAATAACAAGACTAAGGGTGGCACTTGCTTGGGCAGAAATATGCAATTGGGAAATAGATCTTAATTTTAATTTGAGAAATGATTGAAGCACTCTGATGTTTATTAAACAACACACCATGACACATTAATAACAAACTAATTCCTATAATCTTTCTTTCTTTGAGAATGCAACAAATTTGACTCAAATGTACAATACCGTTCAAAAGTTTAGGGTAAGAAAATGTCTTATCTTTGAAAGAACCGTTTTTCTAACTTTAAACTCATCAGAAATACACTCTATATATTGTTAATGTGGTAAAATGACTATTCTAACAGCAAATGTCTGTTTTTTGGTTCAATATCTACATAGGTATAGAGACCCATTTCCAGCGACTATCACTCCAGTGTTCTCATGATACACTGTGTTAACTCAATGTATCAGAAGGCTAATGGATGATTAGAAAAACCTTGTGCAATCATGTTAGTGCAGCTGAAACAGTTTAGCTGGTTAGAGAAGCTATAAAACTGCTTTTCTTTTGAGCAAATTGAGCATCTGGAGCATCACCTTTGTGGGGTTGATTAAAATATTTGGAAAATTCGTTCTGTCTTCTTCTTAGTTTATCTTTATTTTTCTTGTAATAAGACAGTTGTAATAAGCTAGGTGCTCATTTACCTGACAGTTTCAGCGGCAGGACTTAAAAGCTCAACTTTCAAGTGAAACTCGACAGCCTATTGTTCTTAGAAAAGATATTCCATTCATAGAAAACACAAATCTGTCAGGGTGACCTCAAACTTATCTGATACGTTTCAGACAGAATTGACAGATCCTCGAACTTTATTTGAATTCAATTACTTCCAGAGTTGTCAATAGTACACTCAAATGAATTGCAATGTGGCTTTTTAAACTCACTCCTTGGGGACATGGTGAGAGAAGGAAGGGGATTTCTCAGATTGGACACAAGCAGTCATTCCCATGCACATCTTTCTCAAGCGTTTAATGAGGAACAGAGTGAGGCGGAAGTTAAGATTCATGTGCTAAAAAAGCCACTCCCCTCAAGGTCCTGGGATTAAGGGCTGCAGTGACTCAGGTCCCACCACCCACACATTTGCGCCTGCACACACTATGCAACCTTCAGCAGCACTGGTCTGTCTCTGCATTACTCATGAGTTTAGAGTCCGTTGGCTGTGCTGCATAGTCTCCTGAGATTGATGACAGTGTGCGTTCCTGATGAGTTACTAGCACCAGACGCCGGAAAATCCCTGACTTTCCACTTTCAACCAAATAACACTTTGCAAATCATGTTTTCAAATGATGAGTCTGTTCAGACACTACACGTAGAGGGCTGGTTTAAATAACATAAATTGATGCCTTCTAAAAGCGCAAAAAATGATTACATAATTTTTCTACTTTTGACTTAGTTTGTTGTGATAATCTTTGTGGTAAACATTTATCATCGTTTTGCAGCAGATAAGTTGCAATTTATAGACAACTAAAAGTAAAAAATTACGGGAAGTAACTGTAATTTAAGTTCTAAAACAGAATCCCTCCACAAATGTCAAAAATTGCCAAAATGCAAATACAATTTACACACAACCTACAAGGTTTCCTCCAGTTAATCAATCATTTAACACAATTAAAGTGTTACAAGGTATAACAATTTGTCACATTGTCACTCTTGTGTTGTTTATGCTCATTTTAGCCCAGATTTACAATGTGGTTGCTAGGTAACATTTGTGAATTCCCCTCCACATATTTCATATTTGCTAAACAAAAGACAATAATGAACTTCACCAAAACAAACAAATTTGATAAAAACAAGCCAAATGTTTAGTGAATTTTTAATCATAAACATGTTTACTGTGTTTTACAATAAATGTAGTCTAACCTGTAATACGCACTTAAAGCATTGTGTGCAAAAGAGTATCAAACAATAAAGCTTCTAACTTATTTGCTGGTGTCTCCAAAAGTTAGTAGAAGATATACCTAATTTGTTATGCCAAAGACAAGCTCATAGATATCATTCACTTCAATTGCACTAACAGTAAACTGTTGGTAGATGTTGTACTCTTTGGAAATCTGATTTATTCATGCTCTACATTAGATGGCACATCAGTACACTTATTCCTCAGAGACAATATTCGATGACAAAAGTGTAGAGTGACCAGGTCACAGTCAACTGGGATCCAGCAGTCCAAGCTTCTTCTTCTGATCCACAGCGAATTACTTTCCAGCATCTCCTGTGCACACCTGTCCCTTGTGACTTGCTGCTATGGCAACGCATTAATTTTTTTTTCTAGACAGCGAGCAGCCCGTTTTTCAGCTACCATCCTCCCTTTTATTTGATGTGAATCCATTACTCTAACAAAGCAAGGCACAGTTGTGCACTGCCATGCTCAGATAATCCCCACCCCCATCCCAGGCTCTTATAAACAGACCCAAAACATGCTCCTCACACCAATGCAAAAGGAAGGCGTGAATGATTATTGATTATAAAAATTTACCAACTCAGGTTAAATTATAGGTTTACTTTAGGACAAAGTTTAATCAGGTCTGTTGTTCGTTATTTTTGGCCAATTTATGTTGCTATAGAAATCATTCCTGTGTAATCTTCTTCAGTATATTTGCTGCCACTGCTATGTTTGTTGCCGTGCCTGCTACATGATCACACGACATGTGTATAGAGGTCTGGCACCTGGTTTTTCCACTTTGTTCTAATGAGGACCGAGTTGAAGCACAATAGTGTAAATTCAAAAGAACTCATTAAAAAGAAGAAAGCCACATGCATGTCTTTCTTCACATACATGTCTTTCTTCATGGTACTATATAATAACTGAAAATATATCGACTGCACCATCAGATGCACCTAATTACTGATATGTCATCAAAATGGGTTGTTTGGAGATGCCGCTTATTACAGAACTGTATGAGTCTTTAAAATTACTTTTGTGAAGTATTTCCCAACATTTAGAAACAAAAAGCTGCTCAGTAGTTAATAAAAAAACTGAAACACTTTATTAACCCATTGTTCTCACCCTTAGAAGAGTGTCTGGATTTGAGCAGCAGGCCTCAACATGTCATCATAACAGCCAGGAAGAAAATATTAAAGTGTAACTTCACTCCAGTTGGGTGCCCATGACACCACTATGACTAATGCAATGAATAATTCCAGGAGGAGGAAGCAATTCCAGAAAAGACTGCCATTATTGTGCTGGATTATGAGAACAAAAGGGTAAAATGCAAATTAAACTTTGCTTGTTAAAATGTCAATGAAACATGTTAATGAGTTAACTGTTTAGTTGCTGAGGTCTCCAAACGGAAACTAAAAACTTTAAAATTCAAGCTGATATGTCTGTATTATTTTATGCAGCAACTGGAACATATTTAAGTCTGGACTTTTCCAAGCGACTAAAATTGATCGGAAACTGAGAATCTGGAACCTGAAGAGCTTAAAGGGTTAACAGCTGCTGAAGCTCTTCTACACTCAGGGGTAAATAATTCCAAACCAACAACATGTAGTACCATGTGAGTGATTATTTTGAACATTGTGGTGAAGTCCTTCCTCACCTGGAGCGATGAGGGGTTGTCCACTGACAGCGGTAACGTTTCGGCTCATGTTGATGGCTCGTACTTCCGTGACAGGAGTGCTTTCTCCCTTTTTTGTACCATCCACAGGACTGTCTGGGAGCCAGGCTTACTCCCCGCAGAAGCCTGCGTGGCCTGAGTTGAACTCTTCAGTGAGGCAGGCTGGATGGGCACTGGGCTCTGCTTCAGACTCAGAGCCTGCAATGTCTGTGAGGAGGAAGACGCTGCCCCCTGCTGGCCACGGATGGCGAGATTCTGGACCTGGTTCTTCAGAACATTAAAAAACAAATAGACACACATTTAATTATGTTCAAATAGTTGACCTTGAGAAACAATTAACCATTTAGGCGCCAAAGAAGCAATTCTGCACCAAGTCATTCTAGGCTCTACTGCTCTAGTCTCCAAATTCTTAGTTTCAATAAATTTAAGTAGCTTGGAAAATTCACAATTCAACTCTGTGCCAGCAGTTGTATAAAACAACACTGAGAGATATCAGTTTTGACTCTACAAGATGAAGTTTATAGTCTCCACATTTACTGGACTGGATTTCAAATTAAAAAACTCTGGCGCCTAAAGAGTTAAGTTAGTAAAAGTAGTCCTGTTGATTTGTCACAGATTTGAGCCTACTGCATAATACCCAAAGCCAAATATTGCTAAAAGTATTACAGTATTAGTTGCAATAGTGATACCTGAGTGGAGTTGGCGCTCTCTGACTGCACAGCCGTGACAGTGGCAGTGGGAGTGAAAATGAGCTGAGGAACTGCTCGGCCCAGACTTCGAGCCACCTGCACCAAGTTACTCTGTTGAGCCTAAAAACAACATACAACATAGACTATAAGCACAGACAGCCTCATACAGTTTTAAATAAACAAACCCAACATTTGCATGTCTGCATAGGACTGAGTTATTGCACTTGAGGAGTGCTGTGTTACTTCTCCTAAAAAAGTGCAGTTAAGTTACAAAAAAATCAGTAGTTGTTGTTGCACAATTCTGTTTAAGCTTCTCTTTCACAGAAACACAGAACCGTAACTCATATTTTTTAAGTGTGGTATACTGTGGTAAGCAATGTTAATAAGTTGCTATTATGCAACAAAAACAGTGAAAAATCTTCATTACTGTATGTGAGACAAAGCCCTGTCTTGAGCTTTGCACCTGTGTTACAGTGAAGGCTTGTGTTCATTGCCCAGTGGCTGATCCCAGAGTTGAGTAGACTTACCATCTGTGCACGCAGGTACATCTGTGCTTGGCTGGCAGTGAGAGTAGAGCTAGAGGGGCTGCCTAAGAGAACGGCCTGCTGGGAAATACTGGTGGGGGTTGAGCTGATGCTCTGGGCCCGGCTGATCAGCTGTGCTGCAGCTGGAGACGTGGTCAGGTTGATCTAAGAACAATTACACAGCAATATATTCTGTTCATGTAACATCACAACATTTTATAGGTTACAGCCATTTCAACCAGATGGAGGGCAGCTAAAATGATATTGTTGAAAATTAGTTTTTGTTGTGATACAAAATATTATTAGGTCTAGCCACCTGAAATAAAACGACCAGATTTTAAATCATTTTTCAGATGTTTAATCAAAAATTAAAATGTTAGCTATAGGAAACTGCCTTTGGCCCTCCATCTAGCCTAATGATTTCATCAAATTGTAGAATGCGAAACCAACCTATTAAGATAAACAGACAGAGAAATTAATACTAATCAACTCTCTAACTTTAAATAATAAATTAGAGTAATCAAAAATTAGTCATGTCAACTTGTTGATTTTATTTCTCAGTAAAACATGTGATTTGAAGCAAAAGTCATTTTGAATGAAGATATCATACATACATATTTATTTTTTTTGTTAAATGGCACAAGTTAAGAATCTGTATCATTACATCATTGCCAAAAGTCACTTATTTTGTTTGTTAAAAGACTAGTTAAATGGAATTGAACATCAATATTGATCAACTGAGGGGAAAAAAGATATTTTATGTCAAAGATAGCCCAACCCTAAAAGGGCAGATCATTTTTCACTCTTTAACAATCCAAACACAGCTGATTACAAAGGACACTGCTAAAGAAGAAAGCTGCTCACCGTGGCTTGAGTAGATCCTGTTTGAGATGATGTGCCATTTTGTGAAGAAGTTTGTCGTCCTGCTGCAATACTGGCCTATCACATCACAAAGAGAAAAGCATTTGCTTGACCATGAGCAGACACTCTATATATTGTGTGTACAGAGTAAAAGTCCTGTGGTAGTCACCTGTTGTACAGCAGCCAGGCTCTGGAGCTGTGCTGTGCTCAGACTGTGCTGTTGCTGAAGCGCTGCAGTTTGTAACATCAGATGCTGCTGCTGAGCTGCATACATCTGCTGCAGATATTGTGCTGCTGTGTTCGGCTGCCTGTGTAGAGCCTGCTGAAAAACCTAGCCAACAAAATTATAAATTAGAATTTGTCTCGCATGATCTTACCATGTTTGCAATGTTTAATACAACAAAACAAGTTTCATGAAGTTATTTCTGACAAGAAAAAAAAAAACAAAAAAACCTAAATGCGACAAATAATCAAAATTAAATATAAAGTAAATGGGGGTTGATCTGTGGTCTGCAGTGTCACAGCCATCGTAACCTCTAGCTTGGTGTGAGGATTAGCTGCAGACAGCACTCAATGCACTAAATAGAACATCAGCCCCTAGAGCTTGGGGGCTAAACTGAACGTAATTAGGTTTGCTTTTTAATAGTTTAAGGCCTGAGCCAAAGAAGAGGGTTTGAAAAGACAGAATTCCTCTTGTCAAAAGAACAGTCCTAAATGCTGAGTGGACCCCTTTCAAACAGAGGTTAAGTCTGTGAAAGGATTTCTCCCGCGGTCAGAAGGTCAAAGCCACTAAGCTGAGCTGAAAATTCTGAAAAAAACTTCACCAGATTCTCATTAAAAGACATTTATTTACTTTAATCGAGTAAAACAGACCGATAAATGTCAATCAATAAAATTAAAATATGTACACTTCTTTCAGCCATTGTGAACATATCAAAATATTTACTTTGCCTTTTGACATCTGGTCTGATTCTAACGTGCCGATGACAGGTTGGATGACTCGTGTAAGTCTTAATTTAAGTGACACGAGTAACTTTCTGGAGTTTGAAAATTGCCTACATATTAACATTGAAATCCAGTATAAAGCTAAGACCATATTTTGGAGGCTTCTTCATGGATATAGATCAGTTTTATGCCTCTCTGTGTAATGTTAAAAGTAAGGTTTGGGTGACATGATGACGCAGTGGTTAGCGTTCTGGCCTCATAGAGAGAAGGTCCTGGGTTCAATTCCCAGTAGATCCTTTCTATCTACCTGATGAGTTTGCATGTTATCCTTGTGTCTGCGCAGGTTTCCTCCGAGTACTCCGGTTTCCTGCATTTCTGCTCATTAATGCCTCCCCTCTTCCTTGAGATTCTGATTCCTGGTTAAAAAATTATAAAACCACCACAATTTTATGGAAAGGGGCCTGTACTGTGTACTAAGTTTGCTGTTAAACCTGATTGAACAACTCTTGTAAGCTGGATCGCTTCCTATCGGGGTAAATCTCTATGTAATGAACTCATAACCAGCTTATGGACCAGGTCAATTAGGATCGAATTATTTAGGAATATGGCTTGGTGACCAATCCGAGCTAAAAATCCAGAGAGACTCTACATGACAATTTTTACAATACTAAAGATCAAAACTTATAAGGCTAATGATGCACATTTGGCTGTGTGTATTTACGCGCTTCTTTGGCTCAGACACAAGTGCTTTTCATTCAGTTCATGGAGGTGTTTGATCTGCTTAATGTTTCATGACTTAAACACACTTGTGCTTTACTCTATTTTATCGATAAATGATGAACGTGAAGCTGCAGCCAGTTTCTTTTCACTTTAAATTTCTCATCGTTTTCACGCTTGATTGACATTTGGAGTTCCCGCCATTCTCCATTGCTCCACTGTAAAAAAATGTATTTGTCTCACAACGGGTATTAATCTTCCAAATAAAGTCAAAATGTGAAAATGATTTACTTTATAAACCTGCAACATGTATTTTTGTTATGATCTTGTTCACCTGAGCCACAAACTGACCTGTACAGTCTGTCTGTCCGGTATCCCGCTGTAAACAGATATTTGAGGCACTGCCTGTCTTCCTGTAGTAGAAGTCGTAGTAGTAGTTGTGATGCTGCTCGTGCTGTTGGTGGTGGAAGTGGTTGAGGAGGAGGAAGTGGTGGTCGTGGTGGTAGAAGTGTTAGTGCTGGTGGCTGCAGAGGCAGAGGGACTGCTGGGGCTGGGGGCAGTGGAAGCAGGGGCCACTGGCTCCGTTTCCATAGTGCCCTCGGGTCTCCTGACCTTTGATCCCCGACTTTTCTGAATGGCTCTCCGGTGCCTGCAAGAAAAAGTATGAAATGTGAAACTTGTACATAACTTAACTTTTTTATATAGATCCAGAATAGAGGTATGTATATTGACAAAAAAGAAAACTCTGTTAATGATATGATAATATTCTGATGATATTTTACCTGTGCATCAGGAAAGTGCTTTATTCACATGTTTAAAAGACTATGAAAGATTTTTCTGTTCTGTTTTAAACTTTTTTGGCTTAGTTTTAAGTCCTTTTTGTGACAATATTTTAAATGTCTTAAATATAGATAATAATCCAGATTTAAATGAGAGATATTGGCATAATGGCCATATCCCCTTTGGCCTCAGTTTTGGTCGATATTTGATCAGGCAGTTGTTCGGGTAACTTTTTGTCTGTGTGAAAGCTGCACTTAAGAGAAACTTAAGACTTGTTGTCTCTCTCCATTCCTGCTGTAAATCTGTAGTCTATAACATTAACATGTGTTAAAGAGTGAACAATATGAATGATTGTTTCTTGGGCCAAAATACAAGCGAGTATTCACACCCCTTGAACTTTTCTACATTTTCTCTTATTATGACCACAAAAATCAAACATATTTCACTGAAACTTTGTGTGAAAGACCAACACTAAGTTGCACACAACTGTGAAGTGGAAGGACAAAATAAAATAAAAAGCTGAAAAGTAGGCGTGCAAAATTATTCACCCCCTCTGAGTCAATATTTTCTGGAACCGCCTTTTGATGCAATTACAGCTGCAAGTCTCTTTGGGTATGTTTCTACCAGCTTTCCACATCTTGAGACTGAAAATTTTGCCCATTCTTCTTTGCAAAATAGCTCCAGCTCAGTCAGATTAGATGGAGTGTGTTTGTGAACAGCAGTTTTCAGATCTTGCCACAGATTCTCGAATGGATTTAGGTCTGGGCTTTGTCTGGGCCATTCTAAGACATGAATATGTTTTGTTTTAAACCATTCCAATGTAGCCTTGGCCTTATTTTGGGGTCGTTGTCCTGTTGAAAGATAAACCTCCGCCCGAGTCTCATGTGTTATGCAGACTCCAATAGGTTTTCTTCCAATATTGCCCTGTATTTGGCTCCATCCATCTTTCCATCAACTCTGACCATATTCCCTGTCCCTGCTGAAGAAAAGCATGTGCAGAAAATAATGCTGGCACTTGTATTATTGAACGTGGGGATGGTGCATTCAGAGTCATGAGCAGTGTTAGGTTTCTGCCACACATAGCGTTTTGCATTTTGGCCAAAAAGTTCAATTTTGGTCTGATCTGTCCAGAGCACCT
Organism: Mugilogobius chulae; assembly: GCA_038363315.1. Lineage (NCBI taxonomy): Eukaryota > Metazoa > Chordata > Actinopteri > Gobiiformes > Gobiidae > Mugilogobius > Mugilogobius chulae. The sequence goes on along the minus strand of CM076403.1, from coordinate 37,322,620 downwards.
TCCTCCACATGGTTACTGTGTCCCCCACATGGCTTTTGGCAAAACGAAAACAGGATTTCTTATGGCTTTCTTTCAGCAATGGCTTTCTTCCATAAAGGCCAGATTTGTGTAGTGCACGACTAAAAGTTGTTGACAGATTCTCTAACCTGAGCTGTAGATCTTTGCAGTTCCTCCAGAGTCACCATGGGCCTCTTGGCTACATCTCTGACCAGTTTCTCCTTGTTTAGACTGTAAGTTTAAGTGTACGGCCTGGTCTTGGTAGATTTGCAGTTGTGCCATACTCCTTCCATTTATGGATGATGGTGTAAACCAGGATTCCAAGTTTTCGCCAGGACCCCAAATAAGGTGCAACAACTCGCGCCCCACAGCAAAAATAGTATGCTTTGTAATTATTTTATGCTACAAACATTTAAATTGGTTTATTTGTGTTTAATTTAGTTTATTTTTTATATGACCCATTCACTAAGCATATGTTTCCAACATAAACAATGATTAAATGCAAGTCATAATTTAATAATACATTTGAAATCATCTCGCCCCAGATTTGTTCGCGACCCCTGAGGGTCCGCCCCATTGGGAACCACTGGTGTAAACAGTGCTCTGTGAGATGTTTAGAGCCTTGGAAATCTTTTTATAACCAATCCTGTTTTTACTTCTCCACAGCTTTATCCCTGACCTGTGTGGTGTGTTCTTTGATCTTCATGCTGCTGACTGCTCCCCAATACTCTCAAACAAACCTCTGAGGTTTTTACAGAACAGCTACATTTATTCTGAGAGTAGATTACACACAGGTGACTCTATTTATTTGTTAGGTCAACATTGGAACCTTCTAAAGTAATGTGTTGCACTCAGAAGAAAAGGGGGGTGAATAATTTTGCACGCCTACTTTTCAGCTTTTTATTTGTAAAAAAATAAATAAATCATGTATGACTGTCTTCAACTTCACAATTGTGTGCAACTTAGTGTTGGTCTTTCACACAAAGTTTCAGTGAAATATGTTTGATTTTTGTGGTCATAATAAGAGAAAATGTAGAAAAGTTCAAGGGATGTGAATACTTTTGCAAGGCACTGTACATTGTGTGTGGAAAGAGATGCACACTGTCATGGCGAATAATAGTTTAGGTTGAACTGTTTGAACATTGCATTGACTAAAAGGAGTCATCTTTTTTCACCATCAACAAAAAAGAGTATTGACTATATAAAAGCCCTTTTAATGGCCAGTCCCCTGATGCTAGTCAAAGATCCATTTAGCTCAGAGGGTTTCAGGCAGAATATCGGATGCAGTGGAGGGACTTGTGATTAAGAGAGATCAAATCAACTGTATTACATCAAAATAAGACATCTTAGAATAACTCTATACAATATAATGTGAACATGAGAAAACAACAGCATGTTGGTGTAAAATGGAACCATGTATTTGGGGTTGGGCATGTGGGGGTTCAAAGGGCCTGACAGCTGATGTAACAGATTTGAAACAAGAGTCCAACGCGGGTAGCATGGAATTCCTCAGAGGTAGTAGAGCTCTGTTGTGATTAGCTGGAGGAAATGAGAAGATAAAACATCAAGAATTATAGTGGTATGCTAAACTAGAATAACATGAAATGTCCTGTGAGCGAGTTATTATTGTATTGTTAACTACTGTATAGTGCCAAATGCAGTTTTAGGAGTGCTATGGCAGCTTAATAAAAATGACAGCTGCAAGGAGGGCGCACATTCAGCAGAACAATTTCTTTTATGACATTTAAAGTCTTTGTTGGGAGCTTGTCCATTTGTAAACAAAGCAGAGGAGAGACCCAAGTGTGCCGCTGTGTCATTAGCCTACATCCCAGTGAGCTTCCCTCTGGTCATGATCCCTGTCCCACTCACCACCAGCCAATCATCTATCAGACATAGTTATTGGAGCAGCACCCCCTTTCCCATACAGGGAGATCTTTTGAACCAGCTTTGTCCAAATTATGTTGTCTATGATAAAGAAAAATCCCGTACCAATAAAACAACAACAAAGCTTCAATAGATTAAAAAAACATTAACCCAACCTATTCTATGCTCATGTCAGAGAATATTACAAATGCAAACTGAGTCTGTCAGATTTGTAACTAGAGCTGGGCCTGTAGGATGAAACCCATTAGACAGATAGACAGACCGGCCCCCAGAGAAGAAGAAGTGACCACATTTATTGAACAACACATAACCCATACTGAAGCTACCACAAGAACACATCTGATCTTAGCTCAGAGACCTAAATTGTCTATATAAACAGCAGAATCATACACACATGCATGTGAATGTGCCCTGAGACAAAGGCCCACATAACCCTGATGCTCCTACCTCCTGTGCCCCCCCCATCGTGAAGCGGGGGTATGCTGTCCCATCCCGCCGCAGGATGTAGCTCGTCTTTGTCTGATGGCGGGTCTCACAGACTGAATGAGTGCACGCGTGTGAGCAGGTTCCAGCGGCACCTCTAGTCTACCCCCCACACATCAACATCCCCCTCCACCAACCAGGCCACAGCCTGCCTCCTGATTATGTGGTATCCTAGCGACAGCCAACGGGACGCCTCTGGAATCCCCTCGCACCGAGACTGCTGATTGGATAAAGGAATCCCCTCTAATGAAGATGATGGTAATGACTATGCCCCTGTCCCCTCCCCCAGTGCCAGCTGAATTGTTTTAGGAAGTGTGCAGCCTTCAACGTGAGGTAAATACATCAGGCATCGCCAGAGCCCTACATCATTATTCAAGCCAAAAGTAAGACTTTTTATGACCAACATATTTCAAATTTAAGACTAGACAGAAGGCAATTTTCTATATTAGACAAAGATCTATTTTCAGGTACTATTGTCATTGTCCATTGATTATGTGTCTTAAAATGTCCCATTTGTAATAATTATTGCAGCACGGTGCCGCTCAAAGTGCACTTTTTGAACTGAACAAAATGTCATGAAACTGCCAAAAACACAAAGAGGAGACCAATATAAATTTGACATTTAACAATCACAAGTAACTGCAGATTTAACCAATCTCTGGGCATGTTTCATGTTTAGAACATTTCAAGAACTCTTAGCGGATGTTTTTCATTTGTGTTTTCTCCTGTCAGGTAAATATTTCTAAAAAAACAAACAAGTAAATAATTATTACTTCAGATTATGACAAAACATAAGTTAATAAAGATATACTCACATTTTGCTGCACTATAATACAAGGACGGCTAATTGTCTCATCATTTAAATGTAGTCATCTCAGTAATTTCCCGGAACAATGTGATATTGATTGGGGAAATCCATGCATGAGGTGCATTGATTATTATCTTCTCATTATCATTTAGATTAGCTTAAGCTTGAGACTGACATGCTCACTTGACTAGACACCCTATGGCCTCAAAAAGCAATAGAAACAAAAGAAAAATAAGTTTATGCCAGTCATATCTTTTAGATGCTCACACTTAAAATAATAACAGTGTTGTGTCATAGCTTCATTTGGCAGGTCTATACAAACCTAATGTGTTCTAATCCTGTGGTTTCCAACTTTTTTTAACCGAAACCCCCCTGTTTGAACTGGTGACTTGTAAGACTCCCTGATTAAGGCAGACGCCCTCCATTCTCACTGTATATTATATGCTACTAACAAGCATTTTTTGTGATGCTCTGGCTTTTAGGGAACAGGAAACAACGGAAATATTTTGAGGTCCACCCATCAGTTGTTAACAAAACATAATAAAGCTCAGTCACTCACTCTTTGTTTTTTCACACATCGTGGCTATTATTGTATTAATATTTGATTCTACAATTAGTGAGTGTGTAGCGCATGAGCAAAACTGATCGATTCTTGGCCTTCTGATTCAATCACTACTTCAATCATATACTTCAAGGATTTTCAAAGTTTTTTAAATCTGTCCCTACTGGCTTGCAAATTTCTCAATTTTTATTCTTCTAAGTCATTGTGGCTTACAAAAAAACAAATGTAAAATAATGACGTACATTTGGAAAAGCTTAAGACTAATGCATAATGTCTACTTTAACTAGGTTCAAACAAGGACAAGATTGAAATCACCCTTTCCATGTGGAAAACAGCCCCTCTGATACGAAGTCAGTTTGGTCCTGAAGCTGTAATTGAGCCATGGACAGCTCTGTTCGAGCTGAACTGCACAAAGAGCATCTGGCTTCCCTCCAAGTTTAAGTGTGCCAAACCTTGTCTGGCATTCCAGCACACGTCGCCTCATGCTGTGAAGCTACAAAGCACTTTCACTTGATTCTCCCCAGAGGACCCTGAATGCTTTTTATGAACACACACTTACGCGGCTCTAACCTGAAATAACTCAGACATCGAAAAAATACAAAGATCCAAAACACAAAATGATGCTAAAAATAATTTGGCTGATGCTAAAAGGTTTCTCCTTTCAACTTAACTGAATGGTCAAAGTAAACTCATAAATATTTAATATGTCACGGTTGCCACAGCCTAGAATGAAAGCTGAAGTAGCCTGAAACATAGATTACAGCTCAGAAGTAAACAAGAATTTATTCCTAAGATACTTCTCACAGAAAACAACTGCAAAGAGGCTTTACAGATCAGAATGCACTAAAATAAAACAGAGATAAATTATAGAACTGTAGAAATATAACCACCATAGAAAGGTAACCATAGCCAAAACACAGTCAGCCAAAAAGCTCACAAACATGCAAATAGTGCTTCCTCAACTCTGTATGCCAAACCATTACAAAGCATGAATACAGATTTATTCTAAGTCTTGGGTCTTAAAAACATAACATTACATCACCCAATGTAAAAACAATTAAAAAGTCTAAAATTCATGCAACCCAGGGCACAGTTAACAACAGGCTGAGGTCACGTGACTTCACTACAGTCGACAGACCAATGTGTTTATTACAAATGGAGAATACTGGACAGCTAAAATCAATAATGCTCATGCATTTTTGTTATGTAAAATTTTAGTAGATCTAGTCACAAATAGAAATCACCTATTGAAAATGTGTAAATTACCCTTTATATATTTTATAGCAAAAATTATATTCCTAAATAATAACAATAAAAATCCACTAACTCTTCCCCATCATCTGGTCTCATGAAATCATCACATTTTAAAACACAAACTATAAAAATGAAAATTTATAATATGAATTTCCAGAGCACTCCCTAATATATGCCTAATATGTAGTTATGTAGATATGATAATATGTAGAGTAACGATCAATGTATTCCTGACAGAGGTGCATCCAAGTTTATTTATTTACAAATAAGTATTTAAATCATATTACCCTAAGGAAGATTTAATTACCAAATGGTACCCAATGGTAATTAATTAACCACAGATCTAAGACTCTTCATTTATGGTGAAAAGAAAAATCATAATTATTTCAATCAGAATCAGCAATCACAACTATTAGTGAGAGGATTGACAGGCGCACACATAAATGAAGCTGAATTCTAAACTACTTCACAGAAACACAGACAGTTACATGTACAAGTAGAACAACACATCTGTGAGCAACATTTTCACACAGTGCACAACGATTTCAGAGTTTTCACGTTGTTCACAGGAAACATCTTGATGGTGCTTCCTGGGACTGCTTTTAATGCGTGTCATACACACTTTGGCGCTATCTTACAAAGTGGCGCTAAACTTGGCGCGTGCGGTGGTGCGAATAATGGGCGCCAGCGCTGTTTCAAACACCAACGCAAAACTAAGTTCAAAGGCGGAACCAGTTGGTGCTGATTAGAATAGGGTGGAGCTAAGCTGCCTGCAGTGGAGCCCCTGATTTGAGGATGCTTCTGGCCAAAGCTTACAATTTGCTGTTTTATATTTTATAATTTCCTATTATAACTTGTATTTAAAAAACCTTTTGCACGTGACTAAGGAATGACGACATCATTCATCACACCGGGAACAAGGAGCAAGTTGGCCCCGTAATCAAATGCGTTTGGAAGACTGTTTACTTGTAGCACTTTAAGCGGAAACACGGACTCTTATGGACCAGAGACAGAGCGACAGCAGTCTGACAGAACTGTAGAACACGCTATGGACAGCGGTCGTTGTTTGGATTTATTTAACTTTTCTTCAATGAGGACAGTTGCCAACACGTGACATGGATGTGCTGCTTCTGACACGAGGTAATATTTGCATGCTTGTGTTTAAACGTGGTTTTATATGGTAAATAAATGTGATCTGTAAAAGTGCAACGTATAACCTATTAAAAATAGCCTACATTAGAGAGGCAACTGTCTGATTCAGTAGGCTACTGAGTCCTGGTGCTGGCTCTGCGTCAGTCCTGTCTTGTGGTTCTGTGCCTGCGTCAGCTCCTCCGCAGACTCCATAACCCGCTCATGACATGAACGAAGCCAATGATAATGAACGTTTTACATTTTGTTTTTGCTTGTCTTTATAATAAAACGCAGCGCCTTTCCACGGTTCACGCAGCAGACGCAGCGGCAGCGATCTCCGCGACGCGCGCTAGATTCATTATTATGTTGCTTTTGGTTTAGTTATTTTGCTGTTCTGTAACTACGCGGTTACTGAACGGATTTAGAAAAAATAAAAACTGACATAGAGGTGATGATTTACTCTGTTGATATCTCCATACGGCCAATCCGAGTTGTGGCCTAGTTTTTGGCAAAACACATTTAGGAAAACTCTTCTTGTAGGCTTTTGACTGAGAGGACAACTTTAATTTTTTTCACTGACACAAACCTACTTCTTTTGTGTCACAATTAGACCCTCACATATGCTAGGCCATGTTTCGTGAATCATGCAGCCTTTGTTGTGCAGCCTATAAAACAAACACAAAAAAATTATAATTAATTAAAGAAAAAAATGTGTTAGGCTTAAGCCTATATTTTTATTAATTTATTTATTAATTTTACTATTGTTCATTTTCTTTGCATTTTCACACTTTCTTTCTGAGAGCGTGGGTCAGGCCACACTAGGTTTTTGTCCAATGTGCGTCCTCAATTCACGGGGTTCCACCTGCAGGTAGCTTAGCTCCACTTATTCTAATCAGCACCAACTGGTTCGCCTTTTGAACTTAGTTTTGCGTCTGGTGTTTGAAACAGCGCTGGCGGCCAATATTCGCACCACGCAAGCGTCAAGTTTAGCGCCACTCATAAGATACGGCCCTTTGTGTGTTGTAACACTTACACTTTGTGTGTATGAAAATTGCTTTTGAAATAAAGTTCAACTTGCTTTGACCAAAGTGAACAGTGAATGCACTTAAGGGTTATTGTTCATAATCTTAATGATTACAACACATTTTGTATTAAATTAGAACAATAATTATAATTGTAATAAAATCCAATTTGACTGCAACCTCACTAAAAGGTACAATGTCTCTGTCAAAGCTGTGCAGCTTTAGCAGCTGCTAAAGCTGCAACTATTAAGCAATTTGATTAATCGATTAGTTGCTTAGAATGAAAAAGTCATGTTTTTAGAAAATTGCTAGAAAACAATCTGGAGGTGTGTATATACAGACAATACGGTGTTTCTCATAGACAATAATTAGACTATTATTATTACTCAGACAACAATAAATTATTATTTATGTTTCTGTCAATAACACCAAACTTTTTATGTCATTGTTGTTCCATCGAGTAATAAAACCTCTTTTCTCTGCTCATGACATATTTTGGAGCCTATTTCTACACCAGTTAATCATCTGATTACTAAATTAGTTGCTGATTATCAATAATCCACTGGTTTCAGTTAACTGTGTAGCTCTTACTGTTGCCATGTTTCAATATGTGGACACTCTTGGTCTAATAATCTATACAATATCCATACAATATGTATCATCAATCAGTTACTCAGTTAGAACAATGCCCAACAGAGAGAGGGTTTCCTAATGAGCTTTTATTGTGGCCTTTGTGTCAAGAATAGCCTGTCCATTTTGAACAGTGGAACAGACACAGAAGAGAGATGAAGACAGGGCTAAGTCACCTGTCAGCTCATTTCACTGAATCTCAGGCTTTACTTTAACTAACACGAGTTACTGAATGAATGATGAACTTCTGAGTCAGTTGTAGCGCTCACAGTCAAAAGTCACAATCTGGGAAGTAATATTTTCATTCATAATAAAGTTTAGGCTATGCAAACAGAACTATTATATACACCTGGCATTAAGATGACCAATGAAGCCAGTTGCAAAGGGTTTCATGATTTAAACAACAGATAAATACAAGTGTGCAGGTAGCTAAAAACAAAACGCCTGTCTATGGGCCCGTGCAGCGTTCCGACACACACAGACCCGGGCGCTACCTCTGCCAAAACGAGCCAAAACAGCAAACGGGACACGTCTTACCCTTCAAATCAGACGTGCTGCCCCGTCTCTTCCCCGTGCAGATGCCTGGCTGTGATCCTGCTTGTCCTACACCATTTCAGAGGAGTATCCTTCAGACAGAGCACGGGGAGCAGCAGGGGGACCATTTGCATTCCTCACTGACCACGTGACCATGTTTTTGTCCTCTGCCGACTTGGATGGAGGCAGACTTGAGCGCCCCCTTCTGCTCTGGAGTAAGAATCTGTTGAAAAATGTGCAAGCTTATTATTATACAATTATAATATAGTAATAAACACAGTGTATACATTTTTAATGATCAACGTTGATAGAAATGTACAACTCTTGCTTGTGGAAGAGAAAACTCTTTATAACTCTACCTTCATTATGAATATTGTATTTCCTAATTTGGTTCAGTCCTAGTTATAATTTTGACTAACTTTACTTAAACTGCTTTGACACAGACAGACACACACTCACACATTAGAATGTATTAAAAAGAGGGTTTACAGTCATAGGTGAAATTCCCAACAACTTCCACTAGATGGAGCCTTAAGTCAAGCAGCACATCTCTTGCTCATGAAGCTGAAGTAAGTTTTCTTTTGATCTATTGCTAAGTTACAAATGATTTAAATAAATAGTATAAGCTTGATAGTGTAACGCAATATTATGAAAATAAATTACAACGAAATACAACTTGTAAGTGAAAACCCCACAAACAATGAAGGTAAAACTTCCCAAAAGCAGAGCTCTGCAGCTGTGATTTGTGTCTATTGTTGATTTTACGTAGTTTGAGCCTTTTTAATTAACTTACCTCTGTTTCAATGCCTTAATAAATGTAGTGCAGTGTATACAATATTACACACAAGGTTATCCCCAAATATCATACAGTAAATTGTGATCTAATCATATGCCAATTATTATTATTATTATTATTATTTTTCTTTTTTTTTTTGGTAATATCAGTAGTGGCTAATCAAAATAACTAACTAAATAACCCACATGCTTAGCTCAAGTAAATATAATCTCTGAAGAACAGGTCTGGGTTCAAAAGACAGTTTCATCAAGTTTATCAGTAATGTTTGTCACAAAAGATGTAAAAATTGCTTTTAAGGTGGTTCTCCAGATTAATCATTATAAATAAATCACATTTTGCATTGTAAACTGGACTGAATATGCCTAATTTATATATGTTTTATGTTATTAAAAAAATGTTTTTACTGTTGTGGGCAAACAAGAGTTCTTGTGATCTTACACATTTTCCACACTAGAGGGGGCTGTTGCTTCCTTATGTTTTTCCATTCATAAACATAATTCAGAACAAAAACAGTCATAAAACGGTCATAAAAAGGTGTTTGAAATAACTTCCAAAGAGCCAAGTGAATTGTTTGCTGAAACAATGAAGTCCTGGTTTGAAAAGCCCTGTGCCCTTCTGTTTGCTTGTGTTGGTGTTTCAAAGACTCTGCTATGGGCACACCTTTGTTTTTTCTTTTACTTGAAATGACGACAGAGCAGCCTCCGTCTTCAAAGTTTGATTATTAGTTCAGGATTTGCTCAGTTTTATTCCCATTGTTGCCGCTGTGTCTAGTTCTGTCCCTGTGTTTGTGCAGCAGGAATGACTATTGTGAAGGAGGATATTTGGTCTGATGGAGCCCCAGCAGACATCCCCTCGCAGCAGGGCCAGACTGACATCAGAGAGACTTTGACAGACTTCCTGTGTGACCTTGTTGGACGAGACATTGCAGCAGATTTATTACCTATATGATGCAATTCTGGAGAAATGATTAAGAAATGTTGTGATGTAAAATAACCCTTTGTCCTGTATAAAAAAAGTATTTATTTGATTATATTTTTAATCAAAATATATTTGTATGTCTTACCAAAACTTAAATCACTTTTTGTCACAACAAATATTGAAAATATAGTGAGGAATTGGAATAAATTAAGCTGACAAAGAACAGAACCTTTGAAAATAAAGTAAAGCTCAACAAAATCAGGCTTGAAAGAACAATAATTCAAGAACAACATGATCAAGTTTATACAATCCTGTCATGGCTGTCAGAGTTTTCCAAATCAAGAATTAAGTTAGCACTCCATCTACTTGTTTCGAAGGAAATTACACAGAGGAAATTATAAAACCAATCTTGCTGTAGAAATGCTATGAAGTTTGGATGGTTTATAAACTGAAAAACATAAAAAATCTAGAAAATTCAGAACAGTGTTTTCTGAGGCCCAGAGGGGAAAGAATAGTATCTCACAGGCTCCAGCTGTGTTTGTGAGGAGGAAGCAAAGTTAGAACGTTGGTTAATACTGTATGTGTCCTTTAAAGTTACGAACACTCCTATTTGTTCTTTAGATGAAGTTGATTTAATGATTGAAGTTGTACTTGTAAGGAGGACATAGAACATGGCAGTGAGAGTGCGGGAGTTTGTTTCGTTGGAACAAGTGCTCAGTGTTGTACGGGACGTCCTCTGAATGAATGGGCCATGCAACACTCACACCACCTCAGTGTTGGGCCTGCTGCTTTTTCCCATTGGTTTAGCTGCCAGAAAATTATATAATAGGCAATCAGCTCGCACAAGAAAACATGTGAGAACTGTTTGTCAACACAACACACCAGACTCGTGTAAGTAAAGTCCAGTGACGCATGAAATCCGCTAAATATCCTGAAGAAAAAGAAAAAAAAGAAAAGCAGACTGCTGACCTTTAAAGAAACATTTACAAGTCCACAGAGATTTTCTATTTATTTTAATGTACAAATAAAAACCATAAGACCAAGCCAAAGACACGAACCAAACCAACATTTTTAAGATCAATAATGGTTGGCAGGTCAAATAACCAGTTCTACAAGTATAATTTTTAAGACAATTTAATGACCTGCCATACTATTATGCAAATAGGCGTAGTAGCTTAATACGTCATCGTGAAAACAGTTGTTGAAGGACTGTAAGACATTTGAAAGAGCAGTGAGAGAATGTGAAAGATGTTTTTAGTCATTTTTTTCATCTTACCTTCAAACCACAAAACGTTTATCTTACTGCTCAGATGGCATTTCAACTATTTCATGTGGACATTATAATCGCATATCAATTTAGTGGCATTTTTATATATTTATGACATTTTATTAACGCTCCACTGCAACTATTTGGTCCATAAATCAATATAAATAGATAAGAACATCAATAATAAAAACAACACATTTATAAAGGATTAAAATAATATGTATGTCTATATAATTAGGGCTTAGATTGCTGTGTTTCTAGTGGTAAATATTATCTGTTGCATGTTCTAAGAAAAAAAATTCAGATAAAAGTCGAACATTACAGGAAGCAGAGCTGAGTTCCCTCTAGAGATGGGACAATATACGATATTATCGCTAATCATGATAATTAAGGGCTGCAATTAAATAATCGTGGCTTTTTTAAATAATTGTGATAATCGTACGTGACGTTTTTCGCAATTATAGCAACAGAACTGTTTCTTTGTATGAGCATCTAAAATCTGACTGCTGTGAATCCACTAGAAGCTGTAATATGGTTAAACAAAGGAAAGATTCATGTGTTAAAGTTATTTAATGACTCTGAGACAAAGTTTTTTGCTCAACATTGTAAACATTTGTTCACTTTGAATCATTGTTGATTGTACTTAGACCAAAATTCAATAAGTAGTTGTTGAAATACAAACATATTGTGCACTAACAAATATTTCAGTGATTTTGAATCTGTGCACTTTTACATTTAGTAAATAATTGTGATAATATCGTTAATCGCAATAATTTTGGGCACAACAATCGTGAGTGCAAATTTTAATATCGTCCTATGCCTAGTTCTCTCCACATCAGAAGGCAACAATCCTTCACTAAACACAAAAACAATTTACACACAACTGATTTGACAATTTTGGTTGAAAATGTTATATATATAGTTATGTATATTACATTTATTGACAAAATCCTACTTCATAACAATGTAAATAAGGGATTCTACAGTTGTGGTTATTATAACTGTTCTTTGTCCGTGGGTGGACAGTTTTCCACTGAATTATGAATGCAATTATTCAATCTAAAACTAGCTATATTTGAAGCAGAATTTATGTCTACATGACACTTGATCAATGTAAAGAAGAAGAACAAATACAAGGTTAAATTACTAAAATATTTAAGAGAAATTCTGTTTGTTACGAGTTCAGTGAGTTCATTAGTAGAATTTTCCAAACCAACATGGCTGCTGGAACGTGGGCGACCTTGGCTATACTTCCTCTAGTTAATTCAGTGCACTTCAAGGTCAAATGAGGTAAGAGCCCAGGTGGAGCCGCTTGATGTTGGAGTGTAAAAATATGACCTAGATTTGGCTCGTTTTGCTTCTTTTCTGGCAGACAAAATCACACGTGCTATCAGATATGTGTGTCTGTGTGGTGGAGGGGGGGGTGTGGGTTGCCCAAACCAAAAGTGAGCGCAAGGCCTGTGGCACGCACACACTCCTCTTTCCACTGCCTGGTTAAACCACAGCTTTGTAGAGGCTGAAGCTCAGAAGTATGACTGTAAAGCTTCAGAGAATGAGAGAGTGAGCGACGAAGCACGTATGCAATGAAGGTACTTATTTAAAAGAGGAAGCAATAAACGCTATGACTCATCAGCAAATGAAAATACCCCTTCTCTGGTTAGATTTGCCTGTCTGTGTATATCTTTTAAGTCTCCGAAACAACATCCTCAAAATGTAGTTACTAATTGGATGTGAAATAAAACAAACTTTTTTAAAAATATATATATAATATTAAAAAAAAGAAAGTTTTGTATGGGAACTGTAAACCGGTTTGGACTGGTTGGAACTCCTTGGCACAAGGTGAGGCAAGTATGAACAAGTCAGTTGTGCCTGTTACTTTAAAGAAATATTTAGCCTACACTGTGAAAGGCATTTTGTTTTTCTAGTCTAAAGTTGACAAAACATTTAAAAGGAGGAATAAATTTGATATAAAATACACAATTCTAGTGTGGAGTGAATGAACAAAGCACAAATGTAAAGTGACAATGAGAATCTGAAAAACATTAGGACAAATGCTTTTTTTATATTACCTCACATTTCTCTCATTTACCTGACATTGGTGCTTGTTGTGGGAAATTTTTTTTTACAATTTCTGAAATATAATAGAAACTAGGTCAACCAGAGAAGCCCATAGAGCTCTGTCACTGTCATGAGGCAGTGATGAGGCCAAACCAGACTGAGCCTGACTGTGTCGCCTCCTGCACCACTGCTCCTCTGTTAATAATGCATTACAATAGCATCCTGCATAAGGTTTCCCTGTTCTCATTACTTCATCTTTGTGCCCTGTTCTGCCAGCTACAAATCAAATGGTTGGGAGTGCTGGCTATTACATTGAAAGTTTAAATTGTAGTAATAGTACAAATGGTTGTTGGAAGTTTGTTAGATTTCGCAGTAGAGCTGACATTGTAGTCTGGCTTTTGTCCACTTGAGCTCTCTTTTAAGAGCGCGCGGACCACTCGGCTGGTCTTGTGAGTGACTACAAACACAGCCACGAGATCTTTTTATTTTACTTGTGCTGCATTTTGGGTGAAACAATGAGAAGTGATGAGAGTGACATTTTTGTAATTGGTCGTAATGATGAAGGAAAAGGGGGGGTGTTCATGTAGCACTCTGAGCGGTTTGGCTTTGGCCACAGACACAGATCTGGTTATCACTCGAATAAAGTTCAGTTAAACTATTAGGATGTCTTGTTTATGGAACGGTGGTGTTTTCACGCGTTATGAAATTTAATTTTAAACTAACAGAGATTTAAGATGCTTAAAAGAGCAATAGAATATTACACAATGGTTTTAAGCTTAAATATCTCAAATGTGCATGTGACACTACCGGACCAAGCAAAAATCAGATCTACAAAGAAGTTATTGTATATAAAGCATGATTTTAAAGGTATTTCTGAGCAATACATTGTAGTTCTATGTTTAATGCAATACTATGGAACCATTTAGGCAAATTAATAACATGACCATAGAGTCAGACGGGTTAGAGTCTTTAACAAAATAGTTTGATACAATTGACTTTGTGCATTGAAGCTGTCTACTTTCAAATTGTCAGACTTTAGCGTTAGCATTGACAGACAAACACATCTTTTTATAAACACACTTTGGTCCTTTGGTGAAATATTCTCTTCTTTTGTAAAGTATTTAAAATGTTTTCAGAGAAAATCACCAACTGCTTACTGTTCACTGCCTGATCTTAAGCAATTTTTCATTTTAGGCTGAGGTAGTGAAAACCTCATAAGAATGAACTAAACAGGAAATGAACCTGCCGGCACGATGTTAGCATTTTTGAAAAAAAAAAATACTCTTGTGCACATCGTCAATTGACTTTTGTGTCTCACACAGACACTAAAATTTCATTGTTTGAGGTGGTGCATATTTGCATATTTCTTGTGGATGATGCTACAGTATATATGTATTTTAAAACATCATAAACTGGGTACAATACACTCAAAAAAAAGTTTATGCTTGCAAATGAGTACCTGTATTGATAAATGTGGCTCATCGTGTTCATTAAGCAGGGCTGTCCAAACCTTCTCCACATAGGGCAGCATTTTGAAACATATAGTAAAGAAATGAATGATAAGAAACATTATGAATGAAATTTTGCATTTATTCTCAAGTTCCTATAAAGAACCACCAACAACATCAAAATGTTTTTTTTTCGTTATGATCACAAAATAATTCAAATTGGACTGTAAACGTATATATTTTGTAAACTGAGCCAGCAAGGAGTGTGAAGGCCTGCCTTCAATGCAACACTATTTCAATTTAGTAATATGTGTCATCTCGTTCCATAGCTCTATTCAGTAGGGTTCGATTTCGGCATTTTGTCTCAGGCTCTATAAAACTCCTGTTCATAGTTCAAGTGGTGACTTAATAAAGAGGCATTTGGAAGCACAAAGTTGAAGTATTTTCAAATTAATTCAAACTTCTGTGGGAAATTTAAGCTAAACAGTTTGTTGGTAGTTTCAATTAGTTTAGGATTATGTTCACTTACTCTGATGTGGCACTCTCTCTCCTCTGTAAGTGCCTCCTGGGCGAGCTAATCAACACGGCCCAAGGGTGCAGCCTTTGTGGGTCCTGCGGAGAATGTGAGGACAGTGTCAGCATTCTCAGAGCAATGTCAAACTGGGCAGCAAAACAACGCGAGCGGAAAATACTCGATGTTGTGTAGGATGATAGATGATAAAGAAACAGAGGCACTCTTTTCATAACTCCGGCCTGCTTCTCAGTAAACCAGTTAGTTCTGGTAAGCTTCTTAGTAATTAGTAGTTTAGAGCCAAAAACAAAAGCAAAGAAGTTTCACACGGACTGGCTGGTGAAATGCTGTGGGTTCAAACCAATGACAAAGCATGTTGTACCTAAAAACATCTTTTAATCTTGGTTATGACAGTGGTACTGACTGTCTTCATAAACTCCGAATTCTGAATAAATATTAAATAATAATAATACTTTGTCTTCCTTGCGACTTATCTGCTATGTAATAACTAATGAGTATAAAACCAACAGCTTAATTTAAATTCTCATTTTGCAAAATGAATGTGTTTTTTTGGACTGGACTTCCCTCGGTATTTAATTTACACAATTGCTTATTATATTTTCTTTGAGGATACCTTGCTAAAGCCTATTTTAGAAGAAAAGCACAGAGACGGGTAGCCTCCAACATGACTATGAACTGTTCACATTCTAATTTTTGTACATCGATTTAACAAAAATTGATTGGAAAATTAGTTTGGGAATTTTTAGATACTATTAGGCTTAATTAATTAGCTAAAAAAACAGTTTCACATAAAGCTGTGTGTGTACAAACCCTGCATTGAAAGACTGCCGTATTAACAAGCAGCAACCTTGTAGTAATATATTTTTGTTGTGTCTCGATAACAATACTCAGACAATTTTATGTCTGTTAATCAGAAGTATTAACTTAGACTAATCTAGCAGACAAATGTGAATTGGCATAATTATTTACAAAAGTGCTGAAAAATCACCTAGAGCCTTATTAGAAAATGTTCTACCTTCACTTTTTATAGCTCTAAGAAGCTAATATCTATTGTATGTACTGTAATAAATTGTAATGACTATATCTGATACTCAGTTTAGGCATATCTCCAAAACAGCATTCACTATATTATCTAAAGTTTGATATTGTACATACCCCCCCGTCACATTTAGCATTTTAGACATGGAACAATGGATGTGTATTCTCCATGTATGTGGTGCTGACAGAAGTAACACAGCGAGACCAGCACAAGCCGATGAAATCTGTGTTGTAACTTTAAAGATATGATTGTCTTTTCTTGAGTTCTCACACAATGCCTTTGTTATACAGTTTGTGCTCTATCTGACAGTTTCACAACCCAAAGGATTGTGTCTGTGAGTAAATCCTGGTTCCCATATCTAACATGCCAACTCTTTAAATGCGTTCACACCTTTGACCAGTTGCAGTGATTGTTGCTGTGTAGTTACTTATTTGTGGTTTGTTCTATAGAAAGCTGCTCATTATTTAGCAAAACAAACAAACAACAAACAAACAAACATAATTATTAGCCTTGTGGGTGGCACCATCATTGTTTTACTTCCTTCTTTCTTTTCATTGAAAAGTCAGAGTGAAGTTCCTTGTTTGATGATGATGGCGAAAATAAGATATAAAATTGTAAATAAAGTTCTTCAATGGTTCAATCAGGGTGTTTAACTCATTAAACCCGAGGGCCACAATGGTTTTTTTTGTCCTCAACTTATTAGTTGTAACTGTAATAAACTGTAATAAACCTTGCTACTTTTTGACATACTACAATACAAATGTGATTTTTTCTTACACTTATTTAAGTTACAAATACTGCACACACATTTGTATGTCTGAAAAATGAATTACTCTTTAAGTTTTCAGACAAGTCATTTCAATAGGTTACAACACCCACAATATTCCTAATGCTAGATAATAAGATAAAAGTAAATCTTATAAAACTGTTCCAGTCACATAAAATAATGTGGAGGGCCGCATTAGAGTCAAATCAAATTTAATTACAGTATACAGTACATACTGTATGTTTAAGCCATTTAATTTATTCTTTACTTTTATCGCAGTGATTGGTAGATTTGCTTGACAAACACAAGTTACAAAGTGAAAAAAGCCCCGTGCAGGGCTGCCTCGGATTTTGAAGAATGATAGAAACAACTGTGCCAGACGGAGGCATTAGCTCTGTCATAAACCAGAGATTTTGATCAACTGTGGCTCTTTCATGTTTAATGAGCACAGGTTTGATTGTAGTGTCAAGTGACTTTGATTCGTCTTCATGTTAAATAACTTCTAACAGTATTTGATATTTGATAACTAATCCAATACTTTCATATTTAGCTTAGTTTAGTCAGCAATCCTCTCTTATGTAACATACTTATGTTTTAATCTGTTGACTCATACATTACAATAAATGTCATTGGTACACTAATTTCCAAATATTTTTTGTTGAATCACAATTTCTTAAGCATCATATCTCAAAATAGGATCAAATAAAGGAAGTATTAAAACTAGAACCTTTTGCTTAACCTTTTTTTTGTTTGTTTAAGTTGTGAACGTATATTTTGGTCAAAGGACAGGGCTGGTGGGTCAGGGGTTATCAGTGGTCTGGACACCCTGTCATACCACATTTGTCACATTCACTTACTGGGCACTTTTTGTTTTAAATTCAGATACAGAGTTCAGATCTCAAAATATCTGTACTGAGTGAACATTGCCCTTAGGTTAACACTACAATGGTTTGATAAGTTTGTTTAAAGATATTGGGGATTGAATAGAACTGAGTGAAATTGTGCACGTATAGCTTTTGGGCTATCAGCCAGTCCTGATAGAGCATGCAGGGACCAAGATTAGCCTCAGACTCTTACCAATTTTAGATGTGTTAGTGTTGTGTGCTGTTCACTGTGTCAGAGTATTTATGCAGGCTAATTGTGAATATAATTAGTAAAAGTCATCCACTGTTTCTTTACACAGTAACAAACAGCTACAGTTTCATTGAATTGCAGTATCCATGGTCTGGGAATCAGCTCAATGGACATAACAACCATATATACTTTATTTTTAAAGATGGCTTGGCTAGCTTTTTAACTATTTTGGCTCAACACCCTGACATGTCAGCATCAGACTAAGGCCTTGGCCCAGGCCAGCGGACATTTTAACAATGGGACAAGGGGACCTTCGAACAAAGAGACTCTGCCAAAAGCATAAGTCAGTGACAGAAAAGAGAGTCCACAGGCCGGTCAAGCTTTGGCCATGTCTGCATCTGAATGCAATCAGTATAATGTATCGTTACAGGGTGTTATAACAACAAGGTCAATAAGAGAAGATTACTATGAATATTATTAAGAGGCACTATTATATTACTTATTTGAAAAGCACGGTGGCAAAGAAGTCATATAGACTCGACTTCAAAGCAAGATATTTCTAGCCTACAGAAATAAAGAATTAACAGCTTAAATTGTTCAATAAAGCCACCAGTTGACAAAGATGTCATTTAATTTTGGTATTAACATAACACAAAGAAATTAAAATTACCTGTAACACAGGTAAAAGCCTCATTTACACAGGAATATCCACTGTGTGATCTCCAAAAGCCCCTAGTAAACAGGCGGGCACCACAGAACACCACCTTTGAAGTATTTGTGTGAAGATGGACCACAACCCAGTCTGCTAGACAGTCAGAAAACAAAAGACAAATGTTGGACATTTTGTATTTACTGTAATCTTGAAGCAACGAAAACGTGTTTGTTACGTACCGGACATACGTAGCCCTTTCTCTGATGGCGACTTTCCTTCTATTGCCGTCAATTCCTTAACTTTGAATTTCTTCTAGACAAAGACAAGGTTAAGTTAGGTCAGTTGAAACATTAAAGGAGAGGATCAAGTAGTTTTGTTTATGTATTAAAGCTGAATGAATGGGAACTGATTATTTTTTACCACAAACAACCTTTTGTTAGATTCTCAACCTTTCCTTAAGTGAACTGCTAACTGGCATAATCTATGAAACATACTTTATGAATACAGCTCTAACACCCACAGCAATGAAACGTCTTACTATGTTTAATACCTCAATTCCTCAATGTCAGTAGATTTGCTTCAGATAAGACTTGAAATATTTCTTACTTTTCAAACATCTAGATTTTGAGCTAATTATGAGTACAACAAGTACAATGTACATGAAAGCACATTAAACACATTTAATTTGATAAACAAACAAACATCAGTGCTGAATTGACTTTCTTGTGATAATTAAGGTATTTTTCTATTATAATATGACACATTTCTATCTTTAAATAAAGCATATAAAGCTTTTTCTGAACTCTTTTCAACTTTAATTGCAATCTAAAGTTAAGGCATTTCTAGCTTTTAAACAATAAAGACAGCTATTTGTTGATGGAATCTGAGCTAAAGACTCAAATTGGGGAATGACACCAGGGGTGAAAAGGGGGCTTTAGCGAAAACAATGGGTTGCTATGGACACTCGTGAGAAACATAGCAGGGAGCCTACGTGCGAGAGGGCACACAGTCATTTCAGGACAGTCTTGTGCCCCATTGAACACGAGCTAGTGGACTGTAAATCACGCTCAGCTGTCCATCCAGGGGTTAACAAGCAAACACTAGAGCAGGACGGCACAAGGATGCAAATTGCAATTCTATATTTGCTGAGTAATGAAATAATTCAAAGTTTTGGAAAAAATGCCAATGGTTTCTTTTGGATGTGAATGTCACTTTTGTTTGTTAAAATGATTTACCATTTTAGTTAGGATTTAAGAAGCATGCTCACAAGCAACTTTTAAAATATTTCATTCATTTTGTTTATCAATAAGTATGATTAGGTTTGGTACCATCAGCTGCTTTATTCCATAGTGACTGAATTTTAATGGAATATTGTGAAACATTTCAAGCTTGACCATGACATCTCTGTAGAAATAATCAGACTTTTGGGTGGAAACTTATCACTAGAAAACATACATAGTGCAACTTTGATGATATAAAAGATGGATGACTATTATCTTCAATTGATCACTAGAGAAAAAAAATCTAATAAAACATAAAGGGAATATAACTGTGCTATTTTGTACATTTTATTGCAATAAGCTGCAAAGTTTTAAAGTCCAGGTCTCATATATAAAACTTTGCGTGGAATTCTAAATGAAAGTGTGCATGCAAAAAAAACACAAACGCCCTTGAAAATGTCTTTTAGCTCAAATCTCTTTCTGCCTCACCGCTGAAACCTCAGAGACACAAAGTTGAGACAATTGGGACAGGATTGCTTCTGGATTATTTCTTTGTCAAGTTGTCTTTTTTATATATCACAACGTAAAGTGCAAATTGACATACGTAACATTTTTCAACGTACACACGCTTTACAAATAGGACCTGTTGTGTCTTTGTGCATCCTTCTGGACATGACCCATTCCTTTTGAATTATAACATTTCCCTTACTGTTTTCACGGGTATTTTAAGACCCTCTTATATTACCCTCTTAAAAACTGCCGTGTCTATTCACTGTAAGATTATTTATTTACATGCATACTTATATATACTTACTTTATGTTATTTACATCTAATGAAAATAGACAAATAAGTCAGGGCAGAAAAGAGAAGCAAAATATTGTAAGTAAAAATTTAATTTTACTAAAAATATAATTTATGTTTAGGTCTGATAAGTACTGTCTAAATCAAATGTTGTATTTTATCTCTCATAGATATACAAAAGCAGCGCTCTGATTTGCTGCGCTTAAGTGGTCTGTAAAAAGATGTTATAAAGTGGTAATTGCTTTTGCTTTAATAGCTTTAAGGATTTTCCCATCTTCCACACTTGAAATATTACACTGTGCCCCTTTAATAGCTTTGTCCACCTTCATAGGTCTTGTCATTATGTAATACATCGCTGCACATTTGTTTTCTTAATGTTTTTTTTGCCTTGCTTCAAATGGATGCTACGGAAACACACCTAAAGTCCAATCTAAATCCATTATTTGTCTGACGTTTGTGCTTCTACAGCAAAAACATTAGCATTTCCGTTCACTTGTTCTAAATTATTATCATAACACACACCTCTGCTCTGATTCAGTCATTCATTTGGAAAAGCTGTTTGTCCAGAGCTTTGTTAAAACAAACTGGCCACATAGCAGACAGGACTACACATGTCCCTTTAACAAGTTAGTAGATCACGTACAGAGATGAAGCACATTGTTTGACAATAAAATTTGACAATGAAAGAGTTTCCTCCAGTGGCATATTTTCTATAGTGGATACAGGTATATAATATGTCCTACAAAAAATACAGATAACTGTAACTTAAGTCGAACTTTTTTCCTCGGTGGAACAAATATTACATGAATGCATCCTTGAGTGCATTGAGTGTCAATACTTTTGTTTTTCATAAAGTTTCTTTGAGTAGAAATTACAGTTGAAGTGAAACATTTGGATGTGGAAAATCATCTACAGAATCCCATTAAAATAAAACGTTAAAGCCATAGTACAAAGTTTAGAATATTCTTCATAAATATTGTTTGTTTAAAGCCTCGTTTTCTAATGTTGTGACTAAACAAACTCCATTTCTATGAAAGCAAGCAAAAAAGACGCTCATTCAGGCTTTAAAAGAGTCAGTTATGGGACAATGCAAGCCCACACAATATAAAGAAACACATTTTATAGTGTTTTTTATTTTTAGATGAACAAAAACATCCAAACAAAAAAAACCAAACACGCTTTTTTGCAAGTCTATTTTTTGCCCTAAAAGTTACACTGTGTGCCTTTAAATTGTCGTTTATTAAAAGGCTTTAGGAAAATACATCTGATTTGGTGTCCTTTGACAGTCTTTTCAATACAAAATGTATTACTTTACTTTTTGTTGTTTAATGATTAATCGACTTCAAACCTGGTTTATCTCCAAAAAATAAATCTAACCATCAAAACTTGTGTCAATTGAAAACTAGCAACTATTTAGAACACGACAAAGCAAGTCAGCCTCTATGAACTGAGATACAAACAACAAGGAAACAACGACACAGAAAACTGTGCAGTATATTACATAAGAGCATGTCAGAGAAGTCATTCAGAACTATTTGGGCAGAAATAACATGCCTTGCTTGAGAAGATTTTGCAACTTTCACAATCCACCAAGCATGGATGTCATGGTATTTAATGTTGTATGACAATAAAAGTTGTTATTATTGTTTAATAATTGGCTTTGCGTATAATAATTAGCAGTGTTCTCTGTAAATTTTTGAAATTGTGTGCTTTTGTTCTTTACTAACAAATAAACTGAATAAACATAGCCTACCAAGTATGGCTGTACACGTAAAAATGGATTAGTCATATAGTAATATGTTTATGTTGGCAACAAGGAACAGTCAGTGCCTGTTTGTCATTTAAAGCAAACTTAGTCAAATTCCAACTTTTTGTATATTCAGTTTTGCAACATTAGAATTATTCTTGATAACTTTTTTTTTTTTTTTTTTTTTGCAGTTTCAATTGTGACCTGTAAGTTGAACAAATAAAAGTTATCTTATATTTATTACTTTATGTTAAATGTAGCTTATGCTATGCTTCATTTGTGCCTGCCCACTTTACTATTTCTGGACATAAACTGGAATCAAATGAGTAAAGAGCTCTCAGTGAATTTCTCACTGTGCGTCAGAAGATGAAGTAAGACCTTGTGCGCTCTTATTGGTTAACACGAGGAGGTTTGGTCTGCAGCTGTGGGACAGCCCGTTTTTGAGACGATATATGGAGGCCAACCCGGCGTTACTCCAAAAAACAGCCGTAATTTAGATAAGAGATTCAACAGCCACAGATCTGTTTTCAGGAAAGACCTTGTAGCATCTAAAGACAACATTTTTTAAGGCCACTCCTCGTGAGACTTCGCGACAAGAATCAACGTGTTATAACTTTTGACTAAACTCAGCTGTTACCACTTCGAGAAGATCGCTAAAATGGGTGGCCTCTGAGAAGATATCAAGGAAACTAAGAGAAAAGTGCTCATTCCCAGAAGATTAAAACGTGAACTGCGTCGTGTTTTCTGCCGCTACCATGGACTCTGGCAAGGTAAGCATGAACACACCCCTGTAAACATCCCACAAGTTGTCTGACCTGTTTCACGTGCTGGTTTTTGTACAGACTTGTGTTCTAAACAACTTTTACAGGCATCGTCTTGTCCTATTCGGCCCCGGGGTGTTCTTTCTGGGGTGTATCTTCTTGTCTTGTCCATGTGGAGTTTGTGTTGCTGGGTGATGTAACTATCGCGTTGTTACGACCCCCGGCACGAGACTTTATAATACATCTAGTAGTTTTGTAAATTTACCTCAAAAAACAGCAACAACGCTGTACAATTTCACGTTTTGAAAAGTCCATGCTAGTCTTTTGTGGTTTTGGGGCACGCCATAATGGTTGCTGGTCACGTCACGCTTTTGTTTCCTGGAGTTTGCGTAGCCTACAGCACGAGCCCAGCCTATTATTATTACGAAGCAGCTGAGAGAACAAGCCGCCTTAACACAGACCCCAGCATCGTTCACTTTCCAGGCAAACAGGCAATTTACACACTAATATATAGATCTCAAACTAGTGGTGGACAGTGGTTCCTAGCATTTATTTTTGGATAAACCTTCAGTCATTATAAACTGGGTATTATTTGCCAATGCCAAGTAGATTCTCCTACTTTAATGAAATAGCCTGTTTACATTTCACATGTAAGCTATTTTCCTTAGCAAAGGCACTAAGCTACACAAAATCAATCCCTGTGAGCTTTAGCCTATTGTCATAAACCTGATTTGTAGCCTGCTTTGGTTCATTTACACATGTCTGAGTGTTTCTGCATTAATAGGCCAAAGCCCTAATGCTCGGCTCCACCCTGTGATGTCATAAAATTAAGTTTTAGAGTTAAGGGCCTGATTAGGGTTTTACTCCACAATACACCACAATTATTTTAGTTGTAATTTTGTTCAAATCTTCAGTTTTTGAGTATATTCATTCATAGGTCTACCTAATGACATCAGAAGATGGAGCAGCTTGTTTTTCGTTCAACAGCTGGATACTAAAAATAAATGATTTTAAAATATGAATGTGCTAAACGTGTAAATGAAATAAAACACAAATCCAGGTTTTAATCAGGAAACTAAGATTAATAATACTGTTCTGTTAAGAATAGAAAATGCACAACAACAAAGAACATTCAGTTTTCACCTCTTTTCAACTCTTTCCTTTGTTTAAAACCTGAAACCATTCTTCCAGTGTTTGCTTCCCCCGGGGTCTATTTAACCCTGCTTAGGATACACAGGATTTACTCCGACTTCTGTGAGCGGGGGATGTAAGCAAAAAACAGATTGGTTAATGATTTATTTTACTCATATAAATTGAAAATGTTCTATTCATTTTGTCCATCCTTGGTTTTGTTTTCTTTCTTCATTTTGAAACGTTCAAGTAGTCACAACTACAACCAGAAATCATACACATATAGTCTATATTTAGTGATTGTTACTGTCTAAAAGGTACAAATTGTGTTACTATAATATTTTACAAGCTCTTGCTCAAAAAGTAAATAGCACGCCTATACTTATCAACATTCTGATAATATTGTCTCTTTCTTACTGCACGAAAGTTCACAGACAAAATATTTAAATAACTTACCATAACTAGTGTAAGAATGAGTTGACATTACTGTGGCTGTGTTTTGTAATCGAGGTCGTTACTATGTGTGGGCCCTGTTCCTGTCCCACTTTGGGAGTTCACAGCTGCTGTATCCCAGCCCATTCTTGGTCTTGTCTTGAGATGTCTGTCTTTCTGCTCTTTCAGTTTTTACTGTGTTGTCTCTTCCATCAGCAGCTCAAATTATTGTTGTCTAAGGCTAATAAAATGTGTTAATACGAAGTTATTCAATCAAGCATATCATTAAGTAGTTTGCTTAAAAAACAGCTTCACATCAAATTATCATACTTCCTTTTGTCGTCATTATAAGCCAGCCTTTTGTTGTGACATTGCTAAATTAAAGACCCTGCCAACAGCAAGTAGCTAAAAGTCTAAGCTTGATGGAGACAAGTTGCTCTATGTCCCCACATTACACTCGGCAATCCACCTGACAATTAAAACGCTGCTACTAGGACCCTCGAGTAATTTGACATTATTTGCTTGAGTAGCGCCACTGCTTTTGTTTAACTGTCTGCCAATTTTTAATGAGGCATGTTGAAGTGAATGTTGAGCTTAAAAGATTGCAAGGGGATTTAATTGAAACAAGCGAGTTAGAGGTTTAAGTTTAATACTTTGGCACACAAGTTGGTTCATTGTGGTTTGAAACGGCTTATAGCGTTACATAAAAACAAGTTGGTCTCAGAGTTTAAATCATTTTTTTTTCTTATTTGGCACCTAGACATCGTCCGTTAAAGTTTTTTTTATGACCGATAGTTAATACATTAGAGAAATTTGTGGCATATAATTGTGCCAATATTTTCAGGTCAATATAACAGATTTTGACTCCACACTCGATACTCCTGTGTCCTAAGTGTGAAAGACATTAGCTTCTTCACACTAAGGTGTTAAATTGAACCCTTTGAG
Source organism: Mugilogobius chulae (assembly GCA_038363315.1). NCBI lineage: Eukaryota > Metazoa > Chordata > Actinopteri > Gobiiformes > Gobiidae > Mugilogobius > Mugilogobius chulae. The sequence continues at coordinate 37,296,727 of CM076403.1, read as the reverse complement.
CACTTTTGCACTAAGTCAGGCTCATTGTTCCAAATTTCAGGTCTCTGTTTCAGTAGCTTAGAACATTTCAAACTCAATTCTGCCCAGCGATTGAATAAAATAAAACATAGAGATATCAGTTTGGCTTAGTCAGGCTAAAGTTTTATGTCTGTTTATACCACGATCGGTGAGAATGCCAATGCTAACTGCCGAGCGTTCAGAATTTTTATCGCACAGGTAATTTTTAATGTAACAGTTAAATGACATTCTAAATCACTGCTCTGGTCGCCACTTTAACAACAGATACACAAATGATCAACTGCCGTGAGGGAACTAGCGTTGTTTGAAACAGAGAAATAACTTATATATTAAGAATTTTACTGTTTACTTTTACTGTAAACAAGCGTTTAAGATTTACAGGTAAGCTATTTCAGTTTGTAGCCATGGTATAAGCACAATAACAACTTGGATCCGTGCGTGCCACAGAGGTATTCCACTCCGCTTCATGTCGTGGTTGTTCATTGCTAGAGATTGATCAATATGAGCTTTTGTTTGGCCAATACTGTATTTCAAAATGTTGTCAGCCAAAAAACAATTTTGTTGCATTATAAAAACACTCATATTGTTCATTTTGACAAACAAACAAGCACTTATTAAAACTTGTGCTCCAGCCAAAGTCAGAGAACAAGAATAGAATTTTTAGACACGTTAATGATAAAATCAAAACTGCACCTAGGAATGAAGAGAGATAAAAGACTCAGAGCTCAGCTGGAAAAGCCCAAACAACTACCCGATTAGATATTAGATATCGGTCAAGAAACGACCAGTCTATAAATCGGTCTATCACTATTTGCTGGATTGTATTTCAAATGTACAACCATGATGACACCTAAAGGATTAAGCATTATGTTCTTTAGACAGCAGCTTGTCAAAAACTATATTTACTATCAGTCAACCCATATATCAGTCTGTTGTTATGAACAATATAACACATGGCAACCATAACTAACACTTGAGTTGTCAGACTTGACGCAGTGTTTCAAATCATTCAAAAGTCTTGTCCAAAGGCTATTCCTATTTTTGGGAGCAATGCAGTGAACAGAGAGAAAGGTGTAGAGTAGATCCGAAAGAGTAGACCCCCCCCCCCCAGCTGCACAAACGGAGCATATTTGTGAGCTGCACAGTACGTGATGAGCCCAACGTAGACTTTTCACTAGCCTGTGTAATTTTAGTGTTGTGTGGTAGGAGGATATGATCTACTTACAAAGAATTGCTCATTTCTTCATTTTGCCTCTGCGAACGTGACCTGAGTGAAGTTTGATATAAATGAGTCACAGGTTTTAAATGAATCCGTTGAGGGAGGTGTATTTTCTGCCAGACATCCTTTCAACAGTTTTACTAGTGACATCTGAAGTTAAAAATGACAAAATTCAATATGTATTTCTTTGAACTGTGAGTTACATCAGTGTTTCCTAATCATCCGTTTACTCAGAGTTGTATTTTCGATTGATTCATGGAAGACGTTTGAGTAATCTTGGATTTTCTTGCTTGATACTGTGTCACTATAAAGAGGTGGGGCTTATCTCTTCTGTAGTTTTGAGCAGAAAACTTATAGACCTGTTTTTACAAAGACAGTTAAGATATTTCTTGTCGTTTACAATAAAAATACTAAATAGGTATCAGCTTATCGCTTTAGCAACTTAAAATGGAAAGTGAAAGACATTCATACTGTGGTCTTCTTCATTGATTGCTATGACTGTGCTATGTACTGTTGGATGTTGTCTCCTTAAACTAGCTAGCAGTTTTTAAACAATGTTTCCTGGTCAGGCTTTTTTTTGTTTTCTGTCACCTTTTTGTTAGCCTCGCACGGAAGTCATTGATCTTGTCTAGTCAGAGAAGATACAAAGTTCTGTCTTGTCAGTTGTTTCCTGTTTAGTTTGGTTAGTTTAGGGAAAGATGCGCCCTAAAACCTTTGTGTTAGTATTTGTTAGTCGAGCTGGTGGGCAATTGTTACAATCCTAGTTTTGTTTACTTGGTTTATTTGATAAACACAAACTCTGGAGCCAGTAACTTTTCACATCACATGTTTGACTGTCCCACATGCAAAGAGGCACCATTTAAATAGTGCAGTGTCACTCTTCTTTACACTCTTCTGACACAGGAAGCTTGGAAAGAAAAGCAGTGAAATATAATACAAACTAAATATTAGCACAAAAACATATCTCTGTTTGTTGATATCAGCAGACGCTATATAATATGTTGAAAAAGTGAACTATTGTATGAAAATGAACTAGAAGACAAAATCATGTTTTAAGATCATTTTACAACTCAAATAAAAACATTTCCTCATAATCCTTTACAAAAGTGAAAGTTCATTGTAAACTAAAACTGCAAATATATTGATTATCAGTCACAGCAGCAAATATTCATACTTCTAAAAATAACTTTCTTGCTTTCCTGATTCATTTTTAAAGAGGCAGACAAATTAAACCCTTTTGGACCCTGCAGATAGTGACCTATCTTTGTTTAGTGACGTAAAAAGATTTGTAGGTAAATAGTAGTCGACAGATGAAGTTCAGGTAAGGGCACGATTTGCTGGTAGCTATAATCATACAATAAAATACTTTGGTAGGGTGTGACAGCATTGTTCACAAAAAGGAAGTTGTGCCTGGTACTTTATTTACTACAGTGAGAGTACTAAACCAGCAGTATTATTTATATTCCTTATTACGACACTGGAAAACTACAAAATCTAATTAGTGGAGAATTTCAGAAAACCATGAAAAAACTCAAAAGCTCAAGGCCAGCCTGCATGAGGAGGTCCTTGTGTAAGTGGGGGAGAGGTTAAGTCATACAGTATTCAATTTCATATGAAAAGTGGCTTTTTACGACTTCTGGTATAGGTGGGCGCATTTTGTTAATTGTTGTTTTGAAATATGCAAACATTAAATATCGAGTGTATCGTGCAGTAGAATCATGTACTATAAAAATGTAATAAGTGATGCTGCATACTTTCTAATAGACAAGGCAAGATTATGTATAAATGCTTCATAAAAAAGTAACATTAATTTGACAGATATAATCTGATATTTAAACACACTGAAAAAAGGAAGAAAGAGAATTTGTGCCTGGAATTTTGAGAACATTTTGATTGGTTTCAGGCTAAGATTAAGACTAAGAAAAATACACACACTAACTTAAAATCATAGGGAGTTCTTGCATTAAGTACTAAAATTACTTGTTCTATTGGAAAAGTCTTATTTAAGAAAGTCAAAACATACTCAAATCACAATAACGCAAAGTCATTCAAACCAATTTAAAACGTTTTAGAATATTTAAGGTTGTTGTTTTAACAGTGTACTAACAAAATTGCAGACGTTTTAACATGTTTTTTTTGGACTGACAGAATATAGTTCAAATATCGTTATCGAGATGCGCTAAAATGTATTGATATGTTCATTTTTGTCAATATCATCCAGCCCTATACCTTCATCTCAAAAGAACAGCGGAGCGCCAAGTTATAGCTGGACTATATTGATAAATGATATCAGAAAATGTTTTGGCATATCTTGATTACAATATTCTGACAATATCATGTCAAACCATCAGAAAAATGTTCAAACATGTCTTTAAATGTATTATTAACGTAGTACTAAGTGTAATGATCAATTAATAAGGCTTTAGTCGACTTAAGATGTGTGTTTCAAATGTCTGACCCAAACTCCACTCACAACACACCAGTTTTTTTATTTAAATAACTCTAAAGAAAAAATGCAGTTAAGCAATATTGTGTTTAATATCACATTTTGAAAGTTCACAATGTAACTTTCTTCATTTGGATTGTTAAACAGTTTGTAGTGTATCATTTTTTACTACTAATGAAGTAACAATTTCTGCATATCTTCAAAACCACAATCACAATTTATCTACAATTTGATATCTTGCACAGTTATAGAATAAAGAAATGCCAGTGTTTAATTCATTTTTTCTTATCAATAATTTCTCTGTCAGTGAAAGCATCATGTTTGGAGCAAAGATTAGATTTAGAAGAAGTCTGATTTATTTTCAGAGTTGAATGACCCTTAATTTTCTTCTTGTTTATTTGCAGAGATGTAATATTGAAGCCATTTTTTAAATATAGTAATAGTAATTGATACATTACAACGATGCTTGATAAACATCAAACATTTTAAACAATTTAAAATATTTCTCATTCTCATATTTCTAAGTCTTATTAAAAAACAAACGTTCATGTTCTGTTGAGTTCAGTTTGGTCAAATTGCAACGTGGCTTCTTTAAAGTTCCCCTTAAGAACTGAATGTATGCACTGGACCAAACAGCCTCGTCATGCACCGAATGACCCGGCACATGAGGAAGCCATTGGTTCTCAAAAGTAGGCGTGGTCAACAGTGAGTGAAGACGCTCAAGTGCATGCCTCCAAAATATGTGGCACTGTTTTTTTCCTCTTGCCACTGGAGAGAAAGAGAGAGAGACAGACAGAGAGAAAGGGAGAGACAGAGAGAGAGAGAGAGAGACAGACAGACAGACAGAAGGAGAGAGTAATATTACTTCAAAGTTTAGCCTCAAGAACTTTTACAAATACTGCCCAAGCCATTTTAATGAAACTTGGTAAGTTGTCTCAAAGAGGGTTTAACTGAACTCTTGTTTATGATGGAACAATTTAGTCACGGTTACATTGAAAGATATACAAAAAAACAAAACAAAAAAACAAGCTTAGAGGCTTAATTTTACATGACCATTTAATAGTTATAACTTAAAGCTATGATTTTTTAAAAGAAAGACTACACTCTGTTTACAAGCTCTTATAACAAAGTTTTGGAAATATTTGAAGAAACAAATAAATGGTTTTCATCTGCCAACAGGACGATTCAATAAAATAGTTTTTAAGCAAATCTTTTGTTACCAAAATAAAGGACACCTGATGCTGTCTTATACCCATCACAGAGCTGGAGTCATGCATTTGAGGAAGTGACAACAACGCAATAGACAAATACCATATGTATCATTATTGTTGAAGTTTTTCTAATAGTATTGTCTGGTGGAGGAATAATACACACATATATTACATAGCCTGAGGAATATTGTCTGTCTGGGAAGCAGGAAATGGACATTGACGTCCACTGCTGCTTTAATAATTTTATGGCATGAAGAAAATGTGCTGTAATCTATTGGGCTCTTGAGATTAACTAATAAATGAACTCAGAATAACATGGATCGACTGCTGGACGTGGTCCCAGACACTGGTCTGAACATCAGGATTTTTTGGCTGAGTCACTGCTTCATGTAAACAGTGTCTTTCTTCACCGCGTTTAATCTTTTAAGGAATAAACATTCACCTTGTGCTCCAACAATGAACATTCAGTTTGGTGTAATAAACCTAAACCCCATTGTTATATTATGTTATTTACTGTCAGGTCACTGGCAAGGAAGTGCTTTCGATTTGTGGAAGAATTTTTTTGTATTCATTTGGTTGCGTCTATTTTCCTCATATCATTGTAAAATAACTCCATGGGGTGTGAAGATTCCTTTTATCACTCTACTGACAACATGTTTTTATGTTTCTTTACAGCAGTTAACGTTCCCTTTGTTGCTGAGTGTGGGAGCAGCTGTGATCGGCTCTCTACAATTTGGCTACAACACGGTGTCATCAATGCTCCTCAAAGTGTAAGTTAATCTATAATTTTATTTAAATCACGCTTAAACAACAACGAGCACAGTATCTCATGTTTATGTGCAGTTTCTTAGCTTGTTTTCAATAAAAGTCTGTTGTGATGTGGGACACTGACAATATAATAACAGTGCGTTGGAACCAGACTGAGGGATTCCTGTCCAAAAATGGTCTTACTGCAGGTCTGGGAAAATGCCCTGAAGCGAGGAGGCTCATGAACCTACCGTATATTTTCAATCAAACTAGAAAACTATAAATGACAATGTATTATATAGGATTTAGCTGTGCTGGGTCACATAATGATAAAGTACCCCACGAGTGCGTTCATTTCCTGAGTGTTGTCCAGCTAGTATTTAGGTAATTTGTTGTGGGTCTTTGAACACACCCTTTGGCTACAGGTTGTCAGTCAATAGTCAAATTTACTTTGAGTCTTGCCATCACAGCTGCTTTATATTATCACCACCATCAGCCCAGTACGTTCTTTATGAAACCAATGAAAAACAACTATTTGAGGTCTCAAGATTCAAAGCTATTTTTTCCCTTTAGCTAAATTTGCTTTGTTAATCTATGTTTTATTAAAACTATTGCTCAATAAGATGTTAAGCCAGTAGAGTAACAAAATGATTCGTTTTAGGTGTGTCTTTATGAACATCAAGTTAGTGAGGTACCATGAAATATTCAACTTTAAAGAACACATTGTGCAGCATAAATATAAATAAAAAACATAGCTGGAGTTCTGTCTGTTCTTCTTCGAGCTTAAGAAAACACTGTTCTGAATTTCCCACATTTGTGATGTCATAGGTAGATCTCTCAAACCTTTTGCTCTGTTTTTAAGTCCATTAACCATTCAGGCTGGTTTGGAGCATCTCTGCAGCATATCAAGCAAGATTATTTGAAATTATTTCTCTTGTGTAATTTCCTATGCAACAAGTAGATGAAGCGCTACACTGCAAAAACTACGTATATATCTAGACTTGCTTAAAATTACTTTTAACCAAACAAGAATTTTAGTCTAGTTTTGAGCTGTTTTAACTGGATAAGATTTAATTGCTTATGTTACAGTATGTCGAATATTTCACTGCTTTGAAGACATTTTAACTGGTTAAAGAGATTTTGGCTTAAAATATTATTAATAATAAAAAAGAGTTGCCAATGGATAAGAACAATTGTCTTAACCACTGACAAATAATAGAAACAATGTCTTGAAATCAGTTTGAAACACTTTGAAACAAGGAAAATAATCTATGTCTCTACAATAAATCAAGGTTAAATGAGTCAAAATGCTTGAAATTTGCTTTAAATCTTAAAATCAAGCAACTTTAACTTGTCTTGAAATTCATTTTTTGCAGTGTAACAAAATGTCTGGTGTGAAAAGCACATGACTTTGTAGTTTATGGCACTTTTTTGTTTTAAGTTTCAGTGCATACAATGCCAACATAATAAGGTCCTCAAAACATGCATAAGAAGCAAGAGTGCTTTGTTGGAAATTTGATTTTTTTTTTTTCAGTTCTGCTATTGTTAATGGTCAGTGAAAACTAAAGCAGCAAATTAACAAAAGTTCCACAGTTTTTTAATTGAACCATATATAAATTTTATGACAATCCTATAAATATTTTATTTTTGGCACTCCCTATTTTTTGTTTTGCAATCATTTTGACAATCGAACCTGCATTTTTGCATGTTTGTTTTTATTTGTTGTTACTAAAGCTGGTATCGACAACAAACATGGCTTAGTGTAAGTCAACAATGTACCGGTAATAGGATTCTAACGAAGACGGAAGTAACCGTTGAAACAGTAACATCAATCATCTCATTTTCTGACAAAACATATTCTCCCTACCTCCCTTACTGATGTCTAGTCTCAAGCCTTTTCCTTAGAGTCAGATTGGTTTAAATTTACTGTGACCTTAAATGAGCGTATTTCTGTAGCTCATTTGAAAACAAGAAGACTTATAATATCACACTGCTATAATCCTGTACTCTTGTGAACCAGCACGTGCTTGGTTGTACGGAGTTGACCTGGCAGTGAGTTGTTGCTTGTTACATTCTTAAGCTAGTGCGAGCGCCCCTGAGTCTTTATCCTCACGGCTGCGGGTCACGGCGATTATCACAGTCACATGTGGGTCGCTCAGAACCATTTAAACAAAATAACAAATTTTTATTTATTGAGGCAAAAAAAGCTTTATATTCACTTGGTCTCCTTCTCAGTCTACAATAGAAGCTCCTGTGATGCTGCTGGCTGTGACGAAGGCCTTGCACAGTGTTACAGCGTCTATGATTAGATATGCTCTTTCAAGGGCTCGCTGTTTCCTCCTCCTTCTGCTTGCCTGCTTGTTCCACTGTGCAAATGCCCTCCTTATTTGGAAACCCATTCAAATTACAGAGTTAACCATTTATCTTTGCCAACTTCCCCAGTCTTCCCATTACACTTGTTCACATTTTGGGCAAGTTTTCAAGCAGCTTTTTTTTTTTTTTTTTCAGTAAGCTTTCATAATTTCATGAAGCGTTTCTTTGTGTTGTGTAAGTTGCTGAGTTCACCTTGACAGTGCAGCCTCTGCTCTCAAACTATGAATAGACATTTTGTTTGATTGTGTTGCTAGCTTACATAACAGTATGTTAAGCCCAGGCTAACAATGAGACAACATTTTTATGGATTTAAAATACAATGCTGATGAAATTGATGCATTGAATAAGCTAAAAACTTGTGTAACTTTTCTGGATGCTAAAAGTCAACTACACAATTCAATACCAATAGAAAGTTAAAACCATACTTTGGAATATTCATAATGGGAAGAAATATGTTGTATGTCTTAATGTGGAAAAATATAGCAAAAGGAGCAACTTTTCTATAGAAACATACAAGAAGAGACCCTCCTCTAGGCTAAATAATGGTCCATTTTTACTTGCAAGTTTATTCGAAGTATAAACACAGTTTTTTTTATCATTTTTAGTGCAGTAAACATACTATATGTACATTACAAAAATATGCTTTTATCTAAGTCTATTTGTTTGGTGAAAAGTTACACGATGTACCTTTAAAAAAATGTGTGTAGGTTTAGCATTATTACTTCTATTAAGCTACTACTACAGCAGCATGTCTTAAAATGCTTAGTTAGCAACAGGGGAACATTGGGGTACAAGGTCAATAAGTGATGTCCAGTTTTGCACTTCCTTATCAGAACAAGCTAGCACCAGACAAAGGCATGTAAATGTAAATATAAACTTCAATAGTTTGGTGTTCTTGAAGGTCATTTTTAGTGTCTTAAAAAACCCAAAATATTGTTTTGCAAGGTATGCTAAATTATATGCTCTATTCATTTGAATATCATGTGTATTTTCTACAATTTAGGGGATACAATTGCAACAATAATTTATTAGTATATATATAGTATAGGACTTTTAAAGATATTATGATGCTAACAAGTGAATTGTGAATAATGAAATATTTAAATTTTACATATAGATAGTCCTTATTTTGGTCAAAATTGCACATCTCTTGACCCCCTTGTCCTTTGTCTTGCTTTAAAACGCTCGCCCCTGACACAGGTTGTGTAAATTTCACTCCTACATCAGAGCCCAGCTCTACTACACTCAGCTATGTTCCTGAGCGCTTGCTGGGTGTCACCTTATCTGACCACCACATGACCAAACTGGAGCAGACCTTTAGTTGTGATAGCTGAGCGCAGTGGTGAGCACATCGTGGTAAGGCCATAATGTCACAGACGGGACAGGTGTATTTTAGGGTCATGTGACAGCAGCAATCATATGATGATACATAGCAGCGCAGAGGCGTGTATGTTTGTCAACAAAACCACAAAATTTGCTTACACTTCCTGTTAGGCTCGTGATTACACAACACTGCCTCCCTCTGGCCTTCATGCATTACTTGTATTTCAATTCATAAAGTAATTCAACTCCTTTTGTGTGTTTTAGGTTATTGAGCAATTCATCAATGATACATACAGAGACCGCTACACTGACGAGATCACGAAAGGCACGCTCACGACCATCTATTCTGTTGCTGTTTCTATCTTCTCTGTTGGTGGCATCTTTGGTTCCTTTTCTGTTGGACTGTTTGTGAACCGTTTTGGCAGGTACGATAAATCTGGTATGGCATATTACACAATGTTTCTGCAGGCTCTTAAAGTGTAAAAAAAACAAAAAACCCTTAAATAGGCTTTAATTTGTCATGGTAGGTCTTAAAATATTTGCACAGATCTTAGATGGATGGACTGGTCAGTTGCTATATAAATTGCGTTTATTTATTTATTTTTTGTTAATTCATTAGATTTTTCAGCAACATTGCGAAATACTTTAGTTTATGACTCGCAAATAGTTCTTAATTTGTATGTTTTGTGGTCTTAAAAAGAAATTTAAGTTTGGCTTCTTGATCCCTGCAGAAACCCTTATTAAGTTTTTTCTATTTCTATCTTCCATGCAGAATGTAATTGTAAATTCTGACCCTCACAGGAGGAACTCAATGCTGATGGTGAACGTTTTGTCCTTCATTTCCGCTGCTCTCATGGGCTTTTCCAAACTGGCGAAATCCTGGGAGATGTTAATCATCGGGCGGTTTGTTGTGGGCCTGTATTCTGGACTTTCCACCGGTTTTGTGCCCATGTACGTGGGTGAAGTCTCCCCAACTGCGCTGCGAGGAGCTCTGGGGACACTCCACCAGCTGGGCATTGTCGTGGGCATCCTTATTGCACAGGTTTGTTGTTTCAGTAGCAAGAAATCAGTGGTGGAGGAAGATACAGACGCACCAGCAAAAACGTACTTGAGAAAAAGTATGTAGCATTTGTTGAGCCTAAACTTGAACTTGAACACTCAAAAAAAAAAGAAAAGTCAGGAAAAATGTGCTAATGTCACTTGTCAAATCAAAAGTATTTCTCTGTCCAGTTAAAAAAAATATATTTGAGGTAGAAAGCAGACATTGCTGCCCTCAAAAGTGAAAAGCATTCTTTCTAAAATGTACTTTAGTAGATACCTACAAATCTTAATACTTTTATTTTGTGTGTCATTACTTTCCACCACTGCAAAACTTTTGTACTTTTATAATGAGCAATGCTGATTAGACTGATTTGTATTTTGTTTGTATTTGTATTTGTAGGTGTTTGGTTTGGAAGCAGTTATGGGTAATGAAGATCTATGGCCGCTTCTGTTGGGTTCATCTTCGTCTTTGCTATAATTCAGTGCGTCTTGCTTCCTCTGTGCCCGGAGAGTCCCAGGTTCTTACTTATCAACAAGAATGAGGAGAACAAAGCTAAGAATGGTAAATGTAGACATATTTATGTATTAATAGTTTTCATAATCTAAAATGTGAAAAGGATGAAAGATGCATAGTTCTGCAGATTCAGATGTGCTTTATTTGCATGAAAAGAATCACAGTGTTTACAAAATAAACTTCTTTTGTTTGTTTTTCTGTCCATGCCAAACCAAAAAAAATGTTATGAAGTTATTTGAAATCTTGTAATCTATTATCTATATCTGAAAAAGATAACTCTAAATTGTTTTGGTGACAGCTGTGTTTTATGCACATTGCAGTGTTAAAGAAGCTCAGAGGTACCTCAGACGTGAGCACGGACATAAAGGAGATGAAAGAGGAAAGTCGTAAGATGATGAGTGAGCCCAAAGTGACCATCCTGGAGCTGTTACGCTCTCACAGGTACCGGCAGCCTCTGGTGGTGGCTGTGGTCCTGCAGCTCTCACAACAACTGTCTGGCATCAACGCTGTAAGCTATTTTGGCAACATTTCTTTCTTGATCAGCTTAGCTTTCAGCTTACTTACAAAACAGTCTTTCTGTCTCTTGTAGGTATTCTATTACTCTACTCGTATTTTTGAGAAAGCAGGAGTTGAGCAGCCCATCTACGCTACTATTGGAGCTGGAGTAGTTAACACAGCTTTCACAGTGGTTTCTGTGAGTATTCTCAGTTTTGATGTATATTCTATGTAACACTAATTTTTAATCTAAAACCTTGTATTTGTAGCTCTTTGTTGTTGAGCGTGCTGGACGCAGGTCGCTGCATCTCATTGGGTTGATGGGAATGGCTGGAGCCACTGTTCTTATGACTATTGCCCTGGCACTGTTGGTAAGATTCTGATGCTGATTTATAAATTCAGGCATTAGTAAGTGTTCTAGAGGACTCTATAAAATAGATTACTTATTTTTTTCTTTTTGCAGGAAAAACTCAAATGGATGTCATATTTGAGCATTGTGGCCATCTTTTCCTATGTTGCCTTCTTTGAGATTGGACCAGGTCCCATTCCCTGGTTTATTGTGGCAGAGCTGTTCTCGCAGGGGCCCAGGCCTTCAGCCATTGCTGTAGCCGGTTTCTCCAACTGGACAGCTAATTTCATAGTGGGAATGTGCTTTCAATACATTGAGGTGAGGTGAAATAGAAAACATTGTCATTTAGAAATCACATTTACCCAATGTGTAGGATTATTTCTGATTTCTAATTGTTTGTTCTCATGTTTTCATAGGAGCTCACGTACCCTTATGTGTTCATCATCTTCACCGTGTTGCTGCTCTTCTTCTTCATTTTTACCTACTTCAAAGTGCCGGAGACCAAAGGACGGACATTTGATGACATTGCAGCCGGTTTTGGAGGAAGCTCTGTAACTCGTGGAGAGAAATTCTCACCTGAGGAGTTGAACAGTCTGGGAGCAGACTCTCAGCTGTGAACTGTCTAAAATGCTAACTTTCTTCTATGACCAAGAATGGACAATGGTCTACTCACTACGAGTAGACTGGTAGTTTCTTCACACTGTCAGCACATTTCGGGCACCATACCATATTGCTTTGTGTCATTGTTCAACATGATGCCTTCAGTCGCTCCCTCTCCTGACACTGAGAAATGTCCTGCAGGCTTGAGGTGCTTGGTGTAATGTGAAGAGAGTCGAAAATGGTTTGGAACAATTTTGACGCTTTAAAGAAAGGAAAAATCCACGTATTTTTATAGTATATTGATGTTTTATGAATGAACTTGTTTCCTTTTTCACGCGCTGAAACACTGTTGATGTAGAAATCCGTTCGACTGTGCAGAATATCTGGTTGTTGGAATGAAATGCTGTAATACAGTTGACACTGTAACGTTGATGATGCCTTTCATCCACTAGATGGAGCCATGCACCTGAAAGACCTCATGACTCCATTCATAAGGAATTATGCCCACGATGTTGTACATTTTATTAATTTGCTAAACCACCATTTGATTATATTCATTCTTTTTCTAATGCATTTTTGTCTTTTACCTTATATTTCACAGCATAATATTTTAATATTATGAACTAATTATGCTCAATCAATTATTTTTAAAGATAATAATCAACATCAATCAGCTCCATACACAACATGATGAAATATTTTGGGGGGAAAATGCCTTAATTCTGAACTTTTCTAATCCCACCAATGGGAGCACTGTCTCATGTAGCAGCCAAAGTATCTTCCGACAAAATGATACAACTGGGGACCAAATTGAATGTCAAATTTTGGAAAGCTTTCATTGTGGCTAAATGTGCTTTTTATTAGTTTCCTGTTGTTACTTGCACTCACATCTCTATTACTGTAAGTGCTGCAGAGACTTGGCTCTTCCGGTGCCTTGTGATTGTTACAGTATTGTGTCTCTACTGTGTAATTATGTAGACGGGCTTTTTCTACTGTCACTAAACCTGATGTGTATGTCACTGTCTTTGACTGCTGTATCACCTGATGTAAATTGTGTTGTTCATTTTACACAGCACTTTATTATATTCACAGTGACATATCTTCATCACTTTGATATTTTTTATTGTATTTTATACTCACAATGTGGAAACTGTTACTGACTAGACTGAAGTACTGCTGATGGATTACTTGATGTTTTAAAGTAGAAAATGGAATTGCTTGATTTGTTTATTTAAGTAAATATGCTCATATTTCCTAGTCTTTCCTAGAGTCATTTATCAAAAACTACAAAACAGACCATAACCATTCTTGGCTAAACTGGGCAATTAAACTCAACACTGAAAAGCTTTGTCACTTCCAAATTGTGCTCACATTTGACTCGCTCACAATCGCACATTTATGCAATTATCTCAAAGCTGCATCTTTGACTCAGAAGCACATTTACATAATTTTAATCACATCTGTGTTGACAATAGGCCTGCACTTAAGGCATTGTACATATCATATAATATTTTATTAGCTTCTTGTATATTGCATATTTTTTGTAGTTTTGTATTTAGTCTTCATATCTGAATACTGTAAATATGTGCAATCACAACTTTATTTTGTTATAGTATGTTTTCATAAGTAGATATACTGTAATTGTTGTTTTCTAGTGCAGATGATGTTTTAATAAAAATAAACACCTGTTATTTTAGCAGACAATAATACACGGTAGTCTAAAATGTTTGACTACTGCTAAATAAAAGCAGTCATGCATTTATTAGCCTACTGATGTTTCTGTCTCTTTTTAAAATATCCATAAAACTATATCAAATGACTGACCTTAGTCCATCTTGTGGGATAATTTACACTAACAATTGCTTGTCGATCTAGTCCAACAGAAATGTGTTTCAATACAATGCAATACTGAAACATCCATATGTCCATGAAAAAAATCCAGAATAAATTTTGGACTGAGTTGACAGAATATATTCCAAACTCCAAGAGCAGTAGGTCGAGAAGCTGTGACGAAAATTTGCTGAATGCTCTTCCTCCTTTTTTTTTCATTTCATGCAATAGTTTTATCTAAGCTCTGTCAACTCTACTGTATGTGTGAAAACAACAAGAATGAAATGCATCAGAAATGAAATAAATAATAATAATTAAAAAAAAAAACTCACAAAACAAGGCAGTACTGTCAAGGAATAAAATGGTAATGAAATAGAATGATCGTTAAGAAACGAGAAAGGCTCTGAGTAACAACAAAGAAGATTAGGTTTTTTTTTCATTATTTTATTAGATTTATAGAGATGATGATACATCACAACAAGAACTTGCAGAGTGTACAAGACACAGTGCTCTCACAGAGCAGAGGACAACAGTCTTTATAAAAGACACAGTTAATCTGGGTCCAAACCAATGTGGACCTCATCAATAAGAAGAGACATTACAACAGGTCCCACTGACACTGTCACCAAAATGTGACACAGTTACATTAGAGATCTTCACAAGTGAAGGAGGTAATACAATATGTAAGAAGTTTACACTGGATCTTACACTGTTTTAAAAAGAAAAACATAAAGGCGTATTCTCCCACTTAAAGGAGCAACACACATTATAAAACCAATGTGTGACATAACATTTGCTTCCATTGAAAACAACAGAAATCAGGTTCATACAACATGTATGTTAGAGGATCTTTCAAATGAAAGATAAATATGTCAGTTACTTTCCATAGGAAACATATTAGTGACAAACACAACTTCTGCTGAAACAGAAGAAAACTTTTGAATCGGACACAACTTATCAGTTGAAAAACTTATTGAATTCAATTAAATTCAGTCCAGTCTTAACAACATTTCCACAGCAAATGCCTTCTTTGAAGTCTATCATTGGTCCCAGAGGATCTTTAAATGCAGAAGAACACTGAGGATCTTAGACCAGTGTGGTCTATAGTCTGTGCACTGTGCAGGCTCTACCACGGCCTCCAGGGGGCGCTGCTCACTGGACCCTTGTCTTTGCAGGAGCTGCTCTGGTTGTGCAGCTCAGTGCAGTGGCTCTGCTGAGGGCTCTTCATGAGGCTGTGGGACAGAGAGTGTGTTTGCTGCTGCTGCAGACGTGTGAGCACAGTGACGGTCATCTCCAGGACGTCTGCTTTCTCCAGCTTGGAGTCTGGCTGCTGTTGGAGGAACTCTGCACACAGCAGAGACTTGAGCTGCTCAATGCTGCTGTTGATCCTCTCTCTGCGCAGCTTCTCCACCTCAGGCTTTCTCAGCTGCAACAACAACAACACACATGAGTTCATTTGTTCCACACAAATGACACAGACAAACTGCAGAGACATGATCAAAGTGTGAGGAGGAGAATGAAAGTGGCTTTACCTTGTGAGAGAGGCTGAGGTGCTCCTGAGAGAGGCCCATTGTTGCAGTCATTGTAGGAGTCATAGATGTGATCTGTAGAGCTCTGAGTAGAGAGTCTGCTGTGTGCTCCTTCACTCTCATATTTATACTGACACATCTCCATATGAATGTGTGGGTCTAGGCCTGACTCTAGTTTCTCACACTCTGGACCAATCAGAGCGCAGCACAGACAATGGGAGCTGGAGCAGGGCACATGCTGTTATGGCCTGGGGTCAGCTCTCTGAGGAGCAGGTGGACACTGCACACGCCTCCTTCAGCTCAGCTTCAAACAGGAAACTATCACATGTACAGTCACTACCTCAAACTGTTCATTTAGCACACATTTATTTTATTGATTTATTATTCCTAATATAAGTATAAATTAGACGTATAAAACTTTTTCAAAAGTGAGATAGAGATGAGAGGTGAATGTCCCATGAGTCTTTGGGCTCAGGTCAGAGGTCGTCATCTATTGTCCCTCTGCGGCTGTGAGTGTGTCTTCTGTGGTTTCCCACACTTTGTGATTCACTGCTCCGACAAAAGAAGTGTGCCCCATTAGTCACCTCATCACACATGACACTTTTAAAAACTTTCATTAAACTATAGATCAATGTATTTTGTTTTTTCACCCTGAGTCATAAGAAACTACTGAGAAAATAGTTTTACTATGTGTGAAAAATAGTACATATTATTTTTTTGTTTCTAAAACGTTCATCAATTTTGAAATCACATTGACTCTTTAACTTTGTTTACTGTATTTTATCATTATTTTGTTGTAATATTACTGTGAAGCACTATGAAAAGTGCTAGGCTATATAAATAAAGTTTGCTCACTTACTTAGTACAAGTCCTGATTATATGTTAAAAAGGCTCGTTTGGGGGCACAATAAGCAGTGTTGGGAGTAACTCATTAGTTACAGTAAAATATTCCTCTTTTCAGTAACTAATTCATTACTTACAAAATGTTGACAATATATTACTAGTAACTCAAGTTTCTTGCATATAAATTAATTGCTTTTCTATTATATTGAAAGTAACACTTCAGGACCAAAACACCTGTTGGCTTAATCATTCTGGCCTATTTTCCCACACACGTCTGACAAAAATCGTCAAAATTTAAAACAGAAACAATTTCTGAACCCTCTGAAGCACAGGCAAATGGCTGGGGTCTTTTTAAAGCTGTATCGATGTAGTTTTTTTTACTTCTGATGTCCAAGAATCTCTCATCAGATGTGAGAACTTTCTCCAAGCAAAAGAAAAACAAAATCTAAAATGTGTTTTTTGGTAGATATAGCTGGGGTTGAACGCTAACGGCATATTTGAGTTTTGACAATTCTTCTGTAAAAGTTGAAGGCAATTGAGGTAAAAATTAGTTTTGGGGACTTTTTTCAATTTGGAGGTTTACAAGAGAAAACTGAGTCTGGATCATCCCAGAATGACGGATTTTGCTCTAAATAAAAGGCATACAATGGTATTTTTTAATTTAACCTTTCAAGGTGCTTCATAGTATGTTTTTTTCAGATACTAAATAAAACAGATTTTTAAAGAGAATGAGGAATGAGTAGGGCTTTAAACTTGAATATTATATTATATTATGAGGAATATGTGTTGTGACTAAACATTTCCATATATAAATGAGTAATAAAGTGTAAATGTAGCAGGATTAGTATTGCATAATGTGGTAAACTCACAGTGGTGAAATTCAGTTAAGAAGTTGAGAAAATGTTATTGTAATACAAATGTATTACATTTTTCTCCCTGTAACTAGTAATATATAATGTCTTACCGTTTATGTAACTTACCCAACACTGACAATATCATACATTGCACATTTAAGTGGGTTGAACACAGTGTGAGGAGGGTGGCAGACCCCAGCACAGGTTCTGTAGAGGACCTTTAAATGAGGTGCCAGATGTGTGTCATGTGATCTGTGTCTTTAGCCTGAGTAAAACGTGTCTCTCCATTTCCCACACACTCTTTGTGTTGTGTGTTCAATGAACCATGAGGAGCCTGAGGAACAGATGCCCCCAGTGTCGTCATGGAGACACACACTGACATCAGCAGAGATTTGGAGGGAAAGACACTGATTGGCTAAAGTTTCACTGTTTAAATGTCTATTCACAAGTGTTGTACATTTAATTGATTGTTAAACACTGAAAGTGTTTCTAGTCAATCTCACTTCATGAGGAGAATGTTTGTCTGAACTCTTCTTCAGTAAAACAAGTGTGAGTCACATGACCAGAACAGCAGAATATCTGTCTCACAATAATGCCCTGTGAAGATTTCTGTGTTATTCTGCTTCTGTCTTTAAGTTTTCTTTTTGTCACAGACACATTGTCAAAGCTACAGTTTTACAGCATTCACCAATCTGTCACACCATTATAAATGTGTGCCCTAGGGCTACACAACAGCAAAACTTTAAACTGTATAAAAAGGTCTTAAAGAAATAGAGAACTTCTGTTATTTTTATCATGAACCGGTCATTGTTTTCCAATAGAGTATGAGAAAGTTACAAAAGCACGAGGAGAATGTAAAGCTAAAATGCATTTTTGAAATCCTTTACAGACCAATGCTAAGAAACCAATAGCATGAATAAAAGAGCACACTTCTTTTGTTGGAACAACTCATTGGATTTGATGAGTTAATTATTCAGTTTGAGTGAGTGACTGTACATGTGATAGTTTCCTGTTTGAAGCTGAGCTGAAGGAGGCGTGTGCAGTGTCCACCTGCTCCTCAGAGAGCTGACCTCAGGCCATAACAGCATGTGCCCTGCTCCAGCTCCCATTGTCTGTGCTGCGCTCTGATTGGTCCAGAGTGTGAGAAACTAGAGTCAGGCCTAGACCCACACATTCATATGGAGATGTGTCAGTATAAATATGAGAGTGAAGGAGCACACTGCAGACTCTCTACTCAGAGCTCTACAGATCACATCTATGACTCCTACAATGACTGCAACAATGGGCCTCTCTCAGGAGCACCTCAGCCTCTCTCACAAGGTAAAGCCACTTTCATTCTCCTCCTCACACTTTGATCATGTCTCTGCAGTTTGTCTGTGTCATTTGTGTGGAACAAATGAACTCATGTGTGTTGTTGTTGTTATTGTTGCAGCTGAGAAAGCCTGAGGTGGAGAAGCTGCGCAGAGAGAGGATCAACAGCAGCATTGAGCAGCTTAAGTCTCTGCTGTGTGCAGAGTTCCTCCAACAGCAGCCAGACTCCAAGCTGGAGAAAGCAGACGTCCTGGAGATGACCGTCACTGTGCTCACACGTCTACAGCAGCAGCAGACACACTCTCTGTCCCACAGCCTCATGAAGAGCCCTCAGCAGAGCCACTGCACTGAGCTGCACAACCAGAGCAGCTCCTGCAAAGACAAGGGTCCAGTGAGCAGCGCCCCCTGGAGGCCGTGGTAGAGCCTGCACAGTGCACAGACTATAGACCACACTGGTCTGAGATCCTCAGTGTTCTTCTGCATTTAAAGATCCTCTGGGACCAATGATAGACTTCAAAGAAGGTGTTACATTTCCTGTGGAAATGTCGTCAAGACTGGACTGAATTTAATTTAATTCAAGAAGTTTTTTAACTGATAAGTTGTGTCCGATTCAAGAAGTTTTCTTCTGTTTCAGCAGAAGTTGTGTTTTGTCAATAATATGTTTCCTATGGAAAGTAACTGACATATTTATCTTTCATTTGAAAGATCCTCTAACATACATGTTGTATGAACCTGAATTTCTGTTGTTTTCAATGGAAGCAAATGTTATGTCACACATTGGTTTTATAATGTGTGTTGCTCCTTTAAGTGGGAGAATACGCCTTTATGTTTTTCTTTTTAAAACAGTGTAAGATCCAGTGTAAACTTCTTTACATATTGTATTACCTCCTTCACTTGTGAAGATCTCTAATGTAACTGTGTCACATTTTGGTGACAGTGTCAGTGGGACCTGTTGTAATGTCTCTTCTTATTGATGAGGTCCACATTGGTTTGGACCCAGATTAACTGTGTCTTTTATAAAGACTGTTGTCCTCTGCTCTGTGAGAGCACTGTGTCTTGTACACTCTGCAAGTTCTTGTTGTGATGCATCATCACGTATTAATAAATAATTCTACTTCATTTAATGCAATTTTTCTGTCCTTTTTAAGGTAAACTAATTGGTAAAATAAAATATTGCAGGCATTTTAGCATGTTAGTCGTATGTTTGCATTCAGGCTGAAAAATAACTTGCACTATGAATGGAAAGCCTCAACCTGTGTTTCCATGAAAAAATGATCCTTTAGTTACATTTTTTTACATTTTATCACTGTTTACAGTGTATATGGTTAAAGCAGCTTTTATCCTATTAGATGCTACTTATTCACAAGCCTGCTTAGCTTCTGAGATTTGACGGAATCAGGCTTTGACAAACAGGTATGGCCACAACCTGCTTGTAAATAAATGTAAAATCTAATAAATATTACATTTCAGGTTAATAGACTTTAAAAGGCGTACAAGAGCTACAGTGAAGTTTGTCCTCTGACCACTTGAACAAAACATAACATGTCCATAACTGTCACATCTAAAGACACACCTCTTCAGGGGGCGTCTGAAACATAGTTTTCATTTTACTAATGTTATTCCATCAGTGTTTTATTGTTTATTTGTATGTCTTGTTAACTTTGTGCACATTTTTAGTCAGGGGATTCTTATCAAATAATTTTGTTGTGATTGATTCATTGATTAGCAATGCTAACTGGAAATTCTAAATCAGATAGAGAGAATCCTCTCTGCTCTAAATTAGATATGAGACAAGTCTTAAGCACAGTACTTTGTGTAATCTAAATGAAACCAACTGATTTTGAGCAAATAATCATCATGTACAGTAGAAATCACTTGATTGAATGTTTTAGGGCAAAATACAGACATATAACACTGATAATTATTATTGCTGTCAATAATCTCACAAAGAACATTGTAGAATTTTAGACATTTATTTTATTATTTAAATGACAGAAATGATGATGCATCACAACAAGAACTTGCAGAGTGTACAAGACACAGTGCTCTCACAGAGCAGAGGACAACAGTCTTTATAAAAGACACAGTTAATCTGGGTCCAAACCAATGTGGACCTCATCAATAAGAAGAGACATTACAACAGGTCCCACTGACACTGTCACCAAAATGTGACACAGTTACATTAGAGAGCTTCACAAGTGAAGGAGGTAATACAATATGTAAAGAAGTTTACACTGGATCTTACACTGTTTTAAAAAGAAAAACATAGGCGTATTGTCCCACTTAAAGGAGCAACACACATTATAAAACCAATGTGTGACATAACATTTGCTTCTATTGAAAACAACAGAAAATGAGGTTCATACAACATGTATGTTAGAGGATCTTTCAAATGAAAGATAAATATGTCAGTTACTTTCCATAGGAAACATATTATTGACAAAACACAACTTCTGCTGAAACAGAAGAAAACTTCTTGAATCGGACACAACTTATCAGTTGAAAAACTTGAATTCAATTAAATTCAGTCCAGTCTTGACAACATTTCCACAGGAAATGTAACACCTTCTTTGAAGTCTATCATTGGTCCCAGAGGATCTTTAAATGCAGAAGAACACTGAGGATCTCAGACCAGTGTGGTCTATAGTCTGTGCACTGTGCAGGCTCTACCACGGCCTCCAGGGGGCGCTGCTCACTGGACCCTTGTCTTTGCAGGAGCTGCTCTGGTTGTGCAGCTCAGTGCAGTGGCTCTGCTGAGGGCTCTTCATGAGGCTGTGGGACAGAGAGTGTGTTTGCTGCTGCTGCAGACGTGTGAGCACAGTGACGGTCATCTCCAGGACGTCTGCTTTCTCCAGCTTGGAGTCTGGCTGCTGTTGGAGGAACTCTGCACACAGCAGAGACTTGAGCTGCTCAATGCTGCTGTTGATTCTCTCTCTGCGCAGCTTCTCCACCTCAGGCTTTCTCAGCTGCAAAAACAACAACACACATGAGTTCATTTGTTCCACACAAATGACACAGACAAACTGCAGAGACATGATCAAAGTGTGAGGAGGAGAATGAAAGTGGCTTTACCTTGTGAGAGAGGCTGAGGTGCTCCTGAGAGAGGCCCATTGCTGCAGTCATTGTAGGAGTCATGGATGTGATCTGTAGAGCTCTGAGTAGAGAGTCTGCTGTGTGCTCCTTCACTCTCATATTTATACTGACACATCTCCATATGAATGTGTGGGTCTAGGCCTGACTCTAGTTTCTCACACTCTGGACCAATCAGAGCGCAGCACAGACAATGGGAGCTGGAGCAGGGCACATGCTGCTATGGCCTGGGGTCAGCTCTCTGAGGAGCAGGTGGACACTGCACACGCCTCCTTCAGCTCAGCTTCAAACAGGAAACTATCACATGTACAGTCACTACCTCAAACTGTTCATTTAGCACACATTTATTTTATTGATTTATTATTCCTAATATAAGTATAAATTAGATGTAAAACTTTGCAAAAGTGAGATTCAGATGAGAGGTGAATGTCCCATGAGCCTTGTGTGCTCAGGTCAGAGGTCGTCATCTATTGTCCCTCTGCGGCTGTGAGTGTGTCTTCTGTGGTTTCCCACACTTTGTGATTCACTGCTCCGACAAAAGAAGTGTGCCCCATTAGTCACCTCATCACACATGACAGTTTTGAAAACTTTCACTATATAAATCAATGTATTTTGTTTTTTTTGCCTTGCCTTGCCACTGTGATAAGCGCAGAATAAATAAAGTTTGCTTACTGAGTACAAGTCCTGGTTTTCTGTTTAAAAGACTGGTTAAGGGCACAATAACATTGCACATTTAAGTGGGTTGATCACAGTGTGAGGAGGGTGGCAGACCCCAGCACAGGTTCTGTAGAGGACCTTTAAATGAGGTGCCAGATGTGTGTCATGTGATCTGTGTCTTTAGCCTGAGTAAAACGTGTCTCTCCATTTCCCACACACTCTTTGTGTTGTGTGTTCAGTGAACCATGAGGAGCCTGAGGAACAGATGCCCCCAGTGTCGTCATGGAGACACACACTGACATCAGCAGAGATTTGGAGGGAAAGACACTGATTGGCTAAAGTTTCACTGTTTAAATGTCTATTCACAAGTGTTGTACATTTAATTGATTGTTAAACACTGAAAGTGTTTCTAGTCAATCTCACTTCATGAGGAGAATGTTTGTCTGAACTCTCTTCAGTAAAACAAGTGTGAGTCACATGACCAGAACAGCAGAATATCTGTCTCACAATAATGCCCTGTGAAAATTTCTGTGTTATTCTGCTTCTGTCTTTAAGTTTTGTTTTTGTCACAGACACATTGTCAAAGCTACAGTTTTACAGCATTCACCAATCTGTCACACCATTATAAATCTATGCACTAACATACTAAATAGGGCTACACAACAGCAACACTTTAAACTGTGTATAAAGGTCTTAGAGAAATAGAGAACTTCTGTTATTTGTATCATGAACCTGTCATTGTTTTCCAATAGAGTATGAGAAAGTTACAAGAGCACGAGGAGAATGTAAAGCTAAAATGCATTTTTGAAATCCTTTACAGACCAATGCTAAGAAACCAATAGCATGACTAAAAGAGCACACTTCTTTTGTTGGAACAACACAGTTTGAGGTAGTGACTGTACATGTGATAGTTTCCTGTTTGAAGCTGAGCTGAAGGAGGCGTGTGCAGTGTCCACCTGCTCCTCAGAGAGCTGACCCCAGGCCATAACAGCATGTGCCCTGCTCCAGCTCCCATTGTCTGTGCTGCGCTCTGATTGGTCCAGAGTGTGAGAAACTAGAGTCAGGCCTAGACCCACACATTCATATGGAGATGTGTCAGTATAAATATGAGAGTGAAGGAGCACACAGCAGACTCTCTACTCAGAGCTCTACAGATCACATCCATGACTCCTACAATGACTGCAGCAATGGGCCTCTCTCAGGAGCACCTCAGCCTCTCTCACAAGGTAAAGCCACTTTCATTCTCCTCCTCACACTTTGATCATGTCTCTGCAGTTTGTCTGTGTCATTTATGTGGAACAAATGAACTCATGTGTGTTGTTGTTGTTGCAGCTGAGAAAACCTGTGGTGGAGAAGCTGCGCAGAGAAAGGATCAACAGCAGCATTGAGCAGCTTAAGTCTCTGCTGTGTGCAGAGTTCCTCCAACAGCAGCCAGACTCCAAGCTGGAGAAAGCAGACGTCCTGGAGATGACCGTCACTGTGCTCACACGTCTGCAGCAGCAGCAGACACACTCTCTGTCCCACAGCCTCATGAAGAGCCCTCAGCAGAGCCACTGCACTGAGCTGCACAACCAGAGCAGCTCCTGCAAAGACAAGGGTCCAGTGAGCAGCGCCCCCTGGAGGCCGTGGTAGAGCCTGCACAGTGCACAGACTATAGACCACACTGGTCTAGATCCTCAGTGTTCTTCTGCATTTAAAGATCCTCTGGGACCAATGATAGACTTCAAAGAAGGTGTTACATTTCCTGTGGAAATGTCGTCAAGACTGGACTGAATTTAATTGAATTCAAGAAGTTTTTCAACTGATAAGTTGTGTCCGATTCAAGAAGTTTTCTTCTGTTTCAGCAGAAGTTGTGTTTTGTCAATAATATGTTTCCTATGGAAAGTAACTGACATATTTATCTTTCATTTGAAAGATCCTCTAACATACATGTTGTATGAACCTGAATTTCTGTTGTTTTCAATAGAAGCAAATGTCATGTCACACATTGGTTTTATAATGTGTGTTGCTCCTTTAAGTGGGAGAATACGCCTTTATGTTTTTCTTTTTAAAACAGTGTAAGATCCAGTGTAAACTTCTTTACATATTGTATTACCTCCTTCACTTGTGAAGATCTCTAATGTAACTGTGTCACATTTTGGTGACAGTGTCAGTGGGACCTGTTGTAATGTCTCTTCTTATTGATGAGGTCCACATTGGTTTGGACCCAGATTAACTGTGTCTTTTATAAAGACTGTTGTCCTCTGCTCTGTGAGAGCACTGTGTCTTGTACACTCTGCAAGTTCTTGTTGTGATGCATCATCACTGCCATGAAGCCTCTTACTAATAATAATAAAAATCAAAATCTATAAAACATCATAATATTTTGCTTTCACGTAATTCATTTTAGATCTTTTCTATATCTGCTCTGACTTTAGCAGTTTTATTTTTCGTACTTTTAATAATTGTATGCATGTATGTATATGGACAGGTACATCACAATGTGAGGACCAAATGTTTACACTCATCCTACGAAGACCTGCCTTTTTAATCCGATTAAATTCATTAGGTCTTCTGTTATAGTTATATGTTGTTTTTTCTTATGAACAGACCTCTGTTTGTATCCATACCTTGACAGTTTCGGCTGCACACTGTAGCCTTCTTCAGAAGTGTCACTTGGTGTTCCTGTGACGTGTCTGGTCAGCTGGTTTATACAGGTTTTGGCGCCATTTTCCTACTTGGGACAGTAGGACGATGGCGCCATCTGCAGTCCGACCTCTTCAGAACTGTGTCCCAGGTGTGAGAGAGTTGATACGCCCCCTCGTCCCGATTAACAGTCTTGTTTGTCGTGCAACAAAACATACGTAGGCGAAACTGGAAGAGCCTTCGACACACGAAGGAAAGAGCACAGGACTGAATGTGAGAAGGAGACAGCAAGAGCATGCACTCAAGCTACTAAGCAGCAAGCCCAGCAGGAACAACTCAAGTCCGCAATCTCAGACCACTGTAAGAGAGAGAACCACCTAATGGACTGGGACAACGCCAGAGTCATAGGCACCGAAGCAACAAATATCATCGCTGGATCAGGGAGGCCATCGAAATCCGAAAACGCGCCCACCAGACTGTTAATCGGGACGAGGGGGCGTATCAACTCTCTCACACCTGGACACAGTTCTGAAGAGGTCGGACTGCAGATGGCGCCATCGTCCTACTGTCCCAAGTAGGAAAATGGCGCCAAAACCTGAATAAACCAGCTGACCAGACACGTCACAGGAACACCAAGTGACACTTCTGAAGAAGGCTACAGTGTGCAGCCGAAACTGTCAAGGTATGGATACAAACAGAGGTCTGTTCATAAGAAAAAACAACATATAACCTGCCTTTTATGTGGACAAAAATAAAAGTTACATAAAACGTCTCCATGTTGTAAATTCTTCATTAAGAGGTCAGCAATATGGTTTTATGTTCAAGTAAGATTAGGAAAAAGGGTTAGTGTAATTTTAGGCAAGTAGTAACTAAGGGTAAGGTTAGGGTAAGGGTCAATGAAATAATATTCTCATTTCACCCTGAGAGACTCAGACAACAAAAGTGTGTTAGAAGATTCTTTATTGAATACATGACTTTGGCGGTCAGACCCCAGCAGAAGACATGGCGATGATTAGCACGGCCAGATTAAGTCGATTAGATCTGGAATATATGTCTTCCCCCAGGGCTGCACACTGGTGGTGGTAGAGGAATAAACTAGGGGCGAAGATGATGATGCAGAGGAGACCAAGGGCGATGAAGGTGGTCCAAAAAGTGGCCAATGAGGATAACATCCCCTGTCCTTAGACCCTCCTTCTCGGCAAGGAAAAACTCCAAACCCATAGGGAAAATGAGAAACCTCGAGGAGAACCACAGTGAAGGAGAGATCCACTCCTATGACGGACAGGCTAGATGTAACCCAGGATAGGCTGTAGATGTGACCGGACTGGCATGCCTCCATAGCAGTTAGTGTTCAAGTGTAGACCCAGAGTCCATCAGCAGAGGAAAAACAACTCAACTGGCAGGATGACAACAGCCTTTACGGGAGGAGACGGGGAGGAGGTGGGGCGCAGCACGGCTGATCGATGAATGAACAAGAATGAATGGTCTGCATGTGGCCTTATATATTGTAGTCAAGGGCACACATGAAAACACAGTATTTCTGTCTGTCTGTCTGTCTGTCTGTCTGTCTGTGTGTATGTCTGTATGTATGTATGTATGTATGTATATCCATTTATTTTTTATTATTTATTTATTCATTTATTTAAGAATAATATACCAGATTTCATGTATATATAATTTCCATCTGCAGACTTCCTGACAGGCTGGTTTAGTGTAATGTAGTTTTAATTTTCATCAGTGTTGTTGGTGTCTGTACAATTCTGCTATGAGGGCCAGTTGCTGAGGTGGTAGTTTTTTGCTGCTTTGTTGTTATTGTTTTATTCTTGGGAAATGTGCTGTGTAAGTGCATGAAATTGGTTGTGAATGAAGGGGAAGCTGGCATTAGGGGAGTCAATATTTATCAATCAACCAATAATCATATTTTTCAGATCAGAAAAACAAAAAAAATATTCATGGTGGTGAATTTACCTATTTTAACAGTAACTATAACACTAGAATGTCATATTATTTGAAATTAAAATACAACATTTTGGCTGTCACGTTGCTATGGGACAATCTCAGTGCGCTGACTTAACAGAGAGAGTTTGAGACACCACAAAGGGACCTCGATATAATGCATTGAATAATTTCATCTGTCAGTTTGTAATAAAATTAAAATTGCTTTCCTTTACGGTAAAACAGACAGACAAAAAAAAACAAACAAACAAACAACAAACACACAACATATCTTTGACGTTTCACAATTGTACTGTAACAAGCTGTTCCTTATGACAGACAAGTTGCTGTAACAATAAAAACTACTGGAGCTGCTCCAGAGTGATCTTTTAGTTCACAGCTTCATAATGGTGTTACAGTGTTTCCCAACCTTTGTCATCTAGAGTACCCCCTAACCATGATCTCGCCCACAGAGTACCCCCTATGTCATGTGTCTATTTTCTTAGAGGAGTATTTTATCTATCATACGTTTTCATTTATAACCATTCTAATTCTGCCGTCCCTTCAGAGGGCCGTTCCACTTTTTCCTTTTTGTTCAATATCTGAAAAAAACAAACAAACTCTGAATCACCAGGAAATGTTAAAGATAAAAATACGATTGTGTTCCTCTTATTTAGAGTCAAATCAGCCATTCTGGAATGAATCAGACTCAGCTTCTACTGTAAACTTACAAATAAAGAAAATTTCCCAAAGATTAAAAAAAATGTCTATAGGACTTTTGTACAGGCTCCGGCTAAATCTTTTTTTGAGTAATTTTAAGGCCCTAAAACTCTTTTTTTTTTTTTTTTTTTTTTTACCTCAATTGCCCTCAGCTTTTGAAGAGAAATGGTCAGAACCCCAAACATGCCAAATCTAGTGTCATTCAGGTCCCAGAGGTAAACACCAGCATTACCAATCCTATATTTACCAAATGAAAATGATCCAGAAATCAGATTCAGTTTTTCTTTTGCTTGGAGAACGTTCACATTTCTGATCAATTTGAATTTAAGATGATTTTAGTCAGGGGATAGTCCAAGTCAAACACTTGCTCTTAACATGTAAAATGTGCTGCAAATAACAGTTTCACATTACAATACTTGCAATTCTAACGTCCTTTAAATCTGCAATCATGCCTAGTACCCCCTGGCAAATGGTCACATAACCCCTGGGGTCCATGTACCCCTGGTTGGGAAACACTGCTGTAAACCTGCAGCTTTGACAGTGTTTGTGTGTGAGAGTAACAAAACAAATACCCTACATGAAAAAGAGAACAATTGTTGCTCTTTAAAACCACGTGAGGGACAAACTCTGTATCAATGGTTTGAAATAAAAGCTTTGTTACAGACTCAGCAACTAAAATATTTAACATAAAGACAAGCAGAAGAACAAAGAGATCGTCACAGGGCATTATTGTGAGACAGAGATTTTTTGAGGATACTGCTGCTGTTTGCTAGAAACACTTTCACAAATAAGCAGCTTGTCTTTAAATGTGCAACACTTGTGAATAGACTTTTAAACAGTGAAACTTTAGCCAATCAGTGTCTTTCCCTCCAAATCTCTGCTGATGTCAGTGTGTGTCTCCATGACGACACTGGGGGCATCTGTTCCTCAGGCTCCTCATGGTTCATTGAACACACAACACAAAGAGTGTGTGGGAAATGGAGAGACATGTTTTACTCAGGCTAAAGACACAGATCACATGACACACATCTGGCACCTCATTTAAAGGTCCTCTACAGAACCTGTGCTGGGGTCTGCCACCCTCCTCACACTGTGTTCAACCCACTTAAATGTGCAATGTTATTGTGCCCTTAACCAGCCTTTTAAACACAAAACCAGGACTTGTACTCAGTAAGCAAACTTTATTTATATGAGCTTATCACAGTGCTTTACAGTAAAATTCCAACAAATAAGTAATAAAATATAATAAAACAAAATTAATTAAACAGTGTGGTTTGAGTATTGACATAAACTTTAGACATAAATGATTTGTAAATGTTATTTTGTTTAACTTAATAAAAAAAACTATTGGTTTACTATTTTTCAAACACACACAGCAAAACTATTTTCTCAATAATTTCTCATGACTCAGAGTGAAAAAAACAAAACACATTGATCTAGAATAGAATAGAATAGAATAGAATAGCTTTATTGTCCACCAAGGTGGAAATTCATCTTTGGCTCACCGCCACATAAAGACAACACACAGGTTTTTTTTTTTTTTTTTTTTTTTTTTTTTTTTAATAATTTAATGAAAGTTTTTAAAAGTGTCATGTGTGATGAGGTGACTAATGGGGCACACTTCTTTTGTCGGAGCAGTGAATCACAAAGTGTGGGAAACCACAGAAGACACACTCACAGCCGCAGAGGGACAATAGATGACGACCTCTGACCTGAGCCCAAAGACTCATGGGACTGTCACCTCTCATCTCTATCTCACTTTTGCAAAGTTTTATACGTCTAATTTATACTTATATTAGGAATAATAAATCAATAAAATAAATGTGTGCTAAATGAACAGTTTGAGGTAGTGACTGTACATGTGATAGTTTCCTGTCTGAAGCTGAGCTGAAGGAGGCGTGTGCAGTGTCCACCTGCTCCTCAGAGAGCTGACCCCAGGCCATAACAGCATGTGCCCTGCTCCAGCTCCCATTGTCTGTGCTGCGCTCTGATTGGTCCAGAGTGTGAGAAACTAGAGTCAGGCCTAGACCCACACATTCATATGGAGATGTGTCAGTATAAATATGAGAGTGAAGGAGCACACAGCAGACTCTCTACTCAGAGCTCTACAGATCACATCTATGACTCCTACAATGACTGCAGCAATGGGCCTCTCTCAGGAGCACCTCAGCCTCTCTCACAAGGTAAAGCCACTTTCATTCTCCTCCTCACACTTTGATCATGTCTCTGCAGTTTGTCTGTGTCATTTGTGTGGAACAAATGAACTCATGTGTGTTGTTGTTTTTGCAGCTGAGAAAGCCTGTGGTGGAGAAGCTGCGCAGAGAAGGATCAACAGCAGCATTGAGCAGCTCAAGTCTCTGCTGTGTGCAGAGTTCCTCCAACAGCAGCCAGACTCCAAGCTGGAGAAAGCAGACGTCCTGGAGATGACCGTCACTGTGCTCACACGTCTGCAGCAGCAGCAGACACACTCTCTGTCCCACAGCCTCATGAAGAGCCCTCAGCAGAGCCACTGCACTGAGCTGCACAACCAGAGCAGCTCCTGCAAAGACAAGGGTCCAGTGAGCAGCGCCCCCTGGAGGCCGTGGTAGAGCCTGCACAATGCACAGACTATAGACCACACTGGTCTGAGATCCTCAGTGTTCTTCTGCATTTAAAGATCCTCTGGGACCAATGATAGACTTCAAAGAAGGTGTTACATTTCCTGTGGAAATGTTGTCAAGACTGGACTGAATTTAATTGAATTCAAGTTTTTCAACTGATAAGTTGTGTCCGATTCAAGAAGTTTTCTTCTGTTTCAGCAGAAGTTGTGTTTTGTCAATAATATGTTTCCTATGGAAAGTAACTGACATATTTATCTTTCATTTGAAAGATCCTCTAACATACATGTTGTATGAACCTGATTTTCTGTTGTTTTCAATAGAAGCAAATGTTATGTCACACATTGGTTTTATAATGTGTGTTGCTCCTTTAAGTGGGAGAATACGCCTTTATGTTTTTCTTTTTAAAACAGTGTAAGATCCAGTGTAAACTTCTTTACATATTGTATTACCTCCTTCACTTGTGAAGATCTCTAATGTAACTGTGTCACATTTTGGTGACAGTGTCAGTGGGACCTGTTGTAATGTCTCTTCTTATTGATGAGGTCCACATTGGTTTGGACCCAGATTAACTGTGTCTTTTATAAAGACTGTTGTCCTCTGCTCTGTGAGAGCACTGTGTCTTGTACACTCTGCAAGTTCTTGTTGTGATGCATCATCATTTCTGTCATTTAAATAATAAAAATAAATGTCTAAAATTCTACAATGTTCTTTTGTGAGATTATTGACAGCAATAATAATTATCAGTGTTATATGTCTGTATTTTGCCCTAAAACATTCAATCAAGTGATTTCTACTGTACATGATGATTATTTGCTCAAAATCAGTTGGTTTCATTTAGATTACACAAAGTACTGTGCTTAAGACTTGTTTTAATCTAATTACAGCTTTATACGCTGGCATAGAGGATTCTGTCATCTGATTTAGAATTTCCAATTAGCATCGCTAATCAATGAATCAATCACAACAAAATTATTTGATAAGAATCCCCTGACTAAAAATGTGCACAAAGTTAACAAGACATACAAATAAACAATAAAACACTGATGGAATAACATTAGTAAAAATGAAAACTATGTTTCAGACGCCCCCCTGAAGAGGTGTGTCTTTAGATGTGACAGTTATGGACATGTTATGTTTTGTTCAAGTGGTCAGAGGACAAACTTCACTGTAGCTCTTGTACGCCTTTTAAAGTCTTTTAACCTGAAATGTAATATTTACATTTATTTACAAGCAGGTTGTGGCCATACCTGTTTGTCAAAGCCTGATCCCGTCAGATCTCAGAAGCTAAGCAAGAAAGTGCCTGGTTAGTACTTGGATGGGAGACCGTTAGAACACCAGGTGCCACAGTGGGACGACAGGAGTAGGTTGCTGTTGTGTCCTTGGGCAAGGCACTTAACCCACACTGCCTCAGTGTCTGCGTAAACTGGGTGAGTGGAAACTAGATTGTAAATTGCTTTGAAGAAGGTAGAAAAGCGCTATATAAATAGACCATTTACCATTTTGTCTCTGCCCTGTCAGTTGGGATAGTTGGGTTACAGAGATAAGTGATACATTTAGATTCAGACCTGGGGTATTGCACTATGCCAACTGAAAATATTCTGCACCAACTAGATAAAAAGTAGCCAATGTAAAAGCCTCACTTGTTAAGTCAATTACAATCTGTAATTTAGCAGCACTGTTGAGTTCAAGCTTGTGAATAAATAGCATCTAATAGGAAAAAAGCTGCTTTAACCATATACACTGTAAACAGTGATAAAATGTAAAAAATGTAACTAAAGGATCATTTTTTCATGGAAACACAGGTTGAGGCTTTCCATTCATAGTGCAAGTTATTTTTCAGCCTGAATGCAAACATACGACTAACATGCTAAAATGCCTGCAATGTTTTATTTTACCAATTAGTTTACCTTAAAAAGGACAGAAAAATTGCATTAAATGAAGTAGAATTATTTATTAATACGTGATGATGCATCACAACAAGAACTTGCAGAGTGTACAAGACACAGTGCTCTCACAGAGCAGAGGACAACAGTCTTTATAAAAGACACAGTTAATCTGGGTCCAAACCAATGTGGACCTCATCAATAAGAAGAGACATTACAACAGGTCCCACTGACACTGTCACCAAAATGTGACACAGTTACATTAGAGACCTTCACAAGTGAAGGAGGTAATACAATATGTAAAGAAGTTTACACTGGATCTTACACTGTTTTAAAAAGAAAACATAAAGGCGTATTCTCCCACTTAAAGGAGCAACACACATTATAAAACCAATGTGTGACATAACATTTGCTTCTATTGAAAACAACAGAAATTCAGGTTCATACAACATGTATGTTAGAGGATCTTTCAAATGAAAGATAAATATGTCAGTTACTTTCCATAGGAAACATATTATTGACAAAACACAACTTCTGCTGAAACAGAAGAAAACTTCTTGAATCGGACACAACTTATCAGTTGAAAAACTTCTTGAATTCAATTAATTTCAGTTCAGTCTTGACGACATTTCCACAGGAAATGTAACACCTTCTTTGAAGTCTATCATTGGTCCCAGAGGATCTTTAAATGCAGAAGAACACTGAGGATCTCAGACCAGTGTGGTCTATAGTCTGTGCACTGTGCAGGCTCTACCACGGCCTCCAGGGGGCGCTGCTCACTGGACCCTTGTCTTTGCAGGAGCTGCTCTGGTTGTGCAGCTCAGTGCAGTGGCTCTGCTGAGGGCTCTTTATTAGGCTGTGGGACAGAGAGTGTGTCTGCTGCTGCTGCAGACGTGTGAGCACAGTGACGGTCATCTCCAGGACGTCTGCTTTCTCCAGCTTGGAGTCTGGCTGCTGTTGGAGGAACTCTGCACACAGCAGAGACTTGAGCTGCTCAATGCTGCTGTTGATCCTCTCTGCGCAGCTTCTCCACCACAGGCTTTCTCAGCTGCAACAACAACAACAACAAGACACATGAGTTCATTTGTTCCACACAAATGACACAGACAAACTGCAGAACATGATCAAAGTGTGAGGAGGAAATGAAAGTGGCTTTACCTTGTGAGAGAGGCTGAGGTGCTCCTGAGAGAGGCCCATTGCTGCAGTCATTGTAGGAGTCATAGATGTGATCTGTAGAGCTCTGAGTAGAGAGTCTGCTGTGTGCTCCTTCACTCTCATATTTATACTGACACATCTCCATATGAATGTGTGGGTCTAGGCCTGACTCTAGTTTCTCACACTCTGGACCAATCAGAGCGCAGCACAGACAATGGGAGCTGGAGCAGGGCACATGCTGTTATGGCCTGGGGTCAGCTCTCTGAGGAGCAGGTGGACACTGCACAGCCTCCTTCAGCTCAGCTTCAAACAGGAAACTATCCCATGTACAGTCACTACCTCAAACTGAATTGTTAATTTAGCACATATTTATATATTTATTATTCCTAATATATGTATAAAACATATTTATAAAACTTTGCAAAAGTGAGATAGAGATGAGAGGTGACAGTTCCATGAGTCTTTGGGCTCAGGTCAGAGGTCGTCATCTATTGTCCCTCTGCGGCTGTGAGTGTGTCTTCTGTGGTTTCCCACACTTTGTGATTCACTGCTCCGACAAAAGAAGTGTGCCCCATTAGTCACCTCATCACATGTGGCTCAAAAAATAAATCGCAAAAGC
This sequence comes from Mugilogobius chulae, assembly GCA_038363315.1. Lineage (NCBI taxonomy): Eukaryota > Metazoa > Chordata > Actinopteri > Gobiiformes > Gobiidae > Mugilogobius > Mugilogobius chulae. Next base: position 37,262,740 of record CM076403.1, on the reverse strand, counting down.
TTTAGCACCAGGACCTAAGACTTTTCATCACTGGTCACATTGCTTGTTCCATGGATAACATTGTTTTTGTCCAGCCCCGACAAAGTTTCTATAAAGTGATACATTTATATTCAGAACTTGATAGAGTTAATATTATCATGTGCTTGATTTATTCTGTCTCATGAGTAAACTTACAACTAAACTATGTGTTCTCTCCACAAGTTAAATCAACACTTGCCATTTTTCTTTGTACCTCTGGTAAAGTATACAACTTTTATTGAACAACTTATTGTAAATACAATTTTTTTTACTATTATAACTTCATATATGTTTTCTGCCAAGTCTGTTTTAATTTTTTTTTTTATCTTGTTTGATTGCATGTTTCTATTTTTTCTGCTGTTGTAGGACAAATAAAGGATATCTTATTTTTATTTTCCTTTCTAACTGAGCAAAACTGTGATGCATACTTACCACACGGACTGTCCCGCCGTCTTTTACACATTAAATATTTGGGATGTTTATTTATGTGGGAGCTGTTCACAAATGTAATTTGAATCCTTCATTATGACGTTTCGGGGCACACACCGCCTCTCTGGCTCCTCTGCTCAGAGCCGTTTCCCACAGTCCTCAGCACAAAAGAAGTGTGTCTGTGCTCAAAGGCGTCCCATCTGCCACTGCCCCACCGAATCCTCCTGGGCACGTGTAAAGTGTGGGAACCTGAGACGTATCTTAACCTGAATCAGCCTCATTTAATCTTTTAAAAGTTGTAATTTCAGGTCTAGGATTTACTTAAAAACTGACGAAAAGATGCAGGAAAAAATCGTTCTCTTCCTCTTCCTCCTCCTACAACTACTATTACTAGCTACAATTATAATAATAAATATATTTTATAACGCACCAGTTACATAGAAGCATATCAATAATTAAATTTACTTAAAATGTATGATTTGAAAATAAAACTTTGCAGTAAACTATTTAAATAATACACATTTGCTAGAAGTTTTGTACTTAAAAGCATTACTACCTATAATAACTTGTAAGCCATTACCCAAAAACATGTGTTTAGAAACTCTTATCAAAAAGTTGCCATGAGCAATAATAATCTGCAATATTTTAATGACAAAGTGACAAATGCTCCTGATTTATTAGTGTTTATTAAAGAAAACAAAAAACAAAAACTATACTGCACAATATTTTATACCTCACAAAAGAAACTTGCTTTGAAAAGTTGCCAGATAATTACAAAAAAAAAACATTTAAATGAAGGATTTATTGCTAATTAATCTGAACTTGATAATTGGCAGTATATATTCTGCTCATAAATATCAGTATATATTAAAGTACATCAGTATTCTGTGTCCACTTGAGGTCACTCACTTTCCCACCGACCTCAGAGAGTTCCACCTGTTCACTGGGGACACACATCACTCACCCCATTGTCCCGCCCATGCTGCTCTGTATTGGCTGAGAGAGCGGCAGAGGCACCAGGATGAGCTGCTTAAATATAGAGCATTTGAAACGGGGCAACACTGACTCGATTTCATTCCTCACCTTTTGGCACAAGCAGCACCAACGAAAAGACAAAATGGTTCAGACTCAGATTTGGATCTTCAGGACAGCATCAAGGAGCAGCTCTTTGGGTAAGATTTTATTCAGTTCTTATGATTCATTCAAATTAGTGAACCATCAATACAGCTTTAGTAAATTTGTTATATTTTTTGTCAGAGATGTAAAAATTGACAACCTAAAATGGCAAAATTCAAGCAAGTTTGTCATTTGTGAGATGACATTAAAGGAAAAATATGTTATGAGTTCATCTACTTGTTGCAATGGAAATCACACAGTAGAAAGAATCAAACCAATCTCAAACAACTCTACAGTACAGTATGTACAGACTTAAAAACGGTGCAAAAGATCGCAGACATCATGTGACAACAGTGTTTTCTGAGGCTTAGAGAGCAAAAAGAGTAGTATCTCACAAACAGAGGTCCATCTGTGTTTTTGATGAGGAAGAAATGTTAGAACATGATACAAAAAACTCAACATCCCAATGCTAGTCCACAGCATCATTAGACTATTATCAACCAAAGAGTAAAATCATAAATAATATGTGTATTTATGTCTTGCAACCATCTAAATATGCATTTTGTCCCTCAGGTGTAAGCTGCACACGCTGGAGAAGAAATGCTGCAGTAAACTGGACAAACTGAAGGCTCTGCTTGAACAGCACACACAGACTGGACTCTCACTGTCAGAGCTTCTGGACAAAACCCTGTCTCTGTTCACTCTGAGGAAAACTATTCTGCTACACAATGGCTACTCCAAATATTCACGGGACATTTTACGGCTCTTTCCCGACGCGGAGGAGGATCTGTGTCCACTGTTGCTATAGAAACCAAAAAAAGACTCAAAGACAACTGAACATGAACTGAGATCACTGACAAGTCAAGATGACGGGATGAATCTTTATAAAAGAATATATTGTCATACAAATGATTCATGCTGACAGGTTTATCAAAATATATGTGGTTCATTTGTGAACCACAAAATGTGATTTATTTTATGTTAAACAATAAGTATTTTGTTTTGTTTTTACCTTGTAAAGGGTGCAATTATAGAAAGAAACCTTTATTTTGTAAAGGGCATTTAAAGAAAATAATTTTAATATTTCTTATGAGATTTCTTATGGATCTTTTGATTAATAAAAGAATGGTTGAAATATAAAACTTACATTTTACTTCTGGTTTCTGTATACAAATATGAGTTTTAATCAAAATTTCATGAACATAAACAAGACTTGTATCTTGTGACTTTTACTCACAAAAAATGTATCTGAGCTACTCCAAACCACATGTTTTTGTGACAAAAGACTCAGTTTGATTCATCATAGTCACAATCCTAAAACAACATTGGGCTGTTTTTGCACACTTAAATCTTACAGATGTATTTTGTTTACTTTTGCGCACAAAACCAAATATGCACCGACTGTCAGTTTAGTCCATTTCACTTCAGGCTAGATTAGTACAAGTACACTTATCAGTGAGGCTAAACTTATCAGTGAGGCTCAACTCATTTGAACAAACTCAACGTATAGTAGAAAGAGAAAAACACGGTCTGGGTTTGGGAGTCACACATCAGCACCTATGCAAACATCTGCAACCCATAGGAGCAACTCACCACCACCTGCCAAGTGATGCTGTTACCGATAGAAAAAGTAACTACCAGTAAGTAGATTACCTGGGAAAGCAAAACTAGGTTACCCTAAGTTTTACCCTGCTGAGTGTAAATAGATTTTTTAAAAAGTCAATAACTTAAGAATTTTCCACCCCGGTGAAAAAGTCTAAACAACACAACACAGAAACATCTACAAGCTGGCGTAAATACACACTTGATATAGCCTAATCTGAAATTCTTTCTATTTTTGCCTAAGGATCATTCACTATCGCTGTAATTCACTTTGTGTTTATTCAATGTCATATTTGGTGCCACTCTTGTAAGACCAATGGCCTTGTCTGGCTCCCAGAGAAAAAATGTCTGGCCGTGTTTCCGATGTGTGGAAACCTGTCAGTGGTTTTTTGACTCCAACTCATGATATTTAGTTTACGAATATGCATCTAAAACATTCAGATTTTTTAATGATGAAGAACTATGTTAAAACAAATGTGGTAGTGTGCACTGCTCCCTGTTATTGATTGATTATTAGAATTGGCAGCATCCACCACTTTCCCTTTATTCCTCTCACTCCAGCCCCACTCCCTGCGTTCCATGGAAGTGTGTGAATGTGTGAGAGAGGCCCAGTAAGGTTCACACTTTACAGCTAATCAAAGTGAACTCATCTTTATTTACACATCTTAGAAACTTATTAATGATTAACCTAATGAATAATGAATATGTTTTTGCCTCCTCAGTGTAATGTGTATTCTTTGGTCTCCCTCAAATCTGCAGGTGACATTTCAGGGATGGTGTTTGTTGGCTTCCATTAAATAGTTGTAAATGTTCACACTATCACTTGTTTACAAACAAGAAAATGACAAGACAAATTGAGTTTGTTTTTTGTGATTGTTTTAATGCGCATCACTTGGCTTGAAGAGATACATTCATTTAGTATGTTTTCTAACAGTAAGCCCTTCACAGAAGAGAAGAGTGCTGACTCTCAGAGTCGTAACAGCACTTGGGTCTCATATCAAACAGCCTGTTAAAACACAGTCCGCTGTTCACAGTACACGTTACAATACACACCTTACAACAGGTGTGTGCATCACATTCATATTATGAACACAGTCAGTCTCCCAAACAGAGACATGGGGCACACGATGTTTGACAAAATATTCCGATGTGGAATAAGATAAATTCAGGAAAAGTTGAAATACAACAAAAAATTCTGTACATACTACAGATAATGTATAGCCTTTTTAAAAGGAGATTTAGAAAACAGCATATTCATCTTAAAAATTGCTCAAAAGCAAAATCCAAAAAAGTAAACAACAGACATAGTCCAGTTCTGATAAAGACCAATATGGTCAAAAGTTCAAATGCTGTTGCATTATGTTGAATCTAACAGGTTCTACCACGGCCTCCAGGGGGCATCACTCCCCTGGCTCTTGTGTTTGCTGGTGCTGTTGTGGACTGTACTGACAGTTCTCTCTGGAGAAGACATCAGCGAAAGTCTGTGAGACTGGCCCTTTAGATTCTCCTTGGACATGAAGCGTGTCACTTCCTGGGCACATCTGGAGTAGCCTGACTCACAGCTCCATGCTGCTGCTGCTGCAGACGTGTGAGCACAGTGACGGTCATCTCCAGGACGTCTGCTTTCTCCAGCTTGGAGTCTGGCTGCTGTTGGAGGAACTCTGCACACAGCAGAGACTTGAGCTGCTCAATGCTGCTGTTGATCCTCTCTCTGCGCAGCTTCTCCACCACAGGCTTTCTCAGCTGCAACAACAACAACACACATGAGTTCATTTGTTCCACAAAAATGACACAGACAAGCTGCAGAGGCAAGAACAGTTTGAGGAGGAGAATGAAAGTGGCTTTACCTTGTGAGAGAGGCTGAGGTGCTCCTGAGAGAGGCCCATTGCTGAGTCATTGTAGGAGTCATAGATGTGATCTGTAGAGCTCTGAGTAGAGAGTCTGCTGTGTGCTCCTTCACTCTCATATTTATACTGACACATCTCCATATGAATGTGTGGGTCTAGGCTGAGCACTAGTTTCTCACACTCTGGACCAATCAGAGCACAGAAGGGGACAATAGAGAATGCAGTTGAGTGAATAGGGTTATTGCCTGAGGAATAATGGAGGGTCTTTGGGGAACAGGTGGAGGACTGGGGCCTTAGACCGACTCTGTGTGAATCTGGGAAAGTGCTGACCCTGAGTCTGATCAATGATATACACTCATCCCTAAACTGAAGATGGAGATGGGAAAGTTATTTTAACCTGTACTCAAGAAAACTCACTCACAAAATATTTTTGGATCTTTAATTCAATTCTGACTTAGTTCTAAACATTTTCATTGTTTCACACAAAGCTATCAGAAACTGCAGCTTCTCTTTTAAACAATCCAGTCAAAATTATAAAAGACAAAAATGTTAAAACTTATGTATTGTTGATCAAATATTTTAATTTTGTTGCACAACTTAAAAACATAGTTAGAATATAATGCCGAAATACCAATTTATATATATATTATATATATATATATATATATATATATATATATATATATTATATTTTTATATATAATATATATTATATATATATATACTGTTTTTTTTTTGTTCAACTGGAAAAACTAAATTGGTCTTGTAAAAAACAACAACAGCAATAATAATAAACTAAAAACTAAACCAAAATAATGTCAAACCACATTATTCCAAAAAAGTTATCCTGACAGTAGTTTTTGCATTTTGGCACTGTTGTAGAAAGAGAATATTGCAACAATATTATCTTCCTTATCACATCCACAAAAGTTGTCTGTTGACACTGTAATAGATTTTTAGACTAATTATGCTGTACACACTTAAACTTTTAAGCTTCAGTTATTTTTATATAACTGTGAAACTTGGTTCCCTTGATAACCTGGAATGTATTTATGAATAATGAGTGCAGTGCAGGACAATACTATCTGTGAAAGTCCCTTTAATCCTCTCGCTGTCTGCATTCCTCCTGGTTCATGACAAAAGCTGATGAGTCTGACGATGACAGGAATGTTCTTTGAGCAACCGATGGGACAAAATTCACCATTACTGACTCCATAATTAATGTGACGCTCCCAGACACACTTCTTTTGTCCAGGCCGCCTTAAAAGGACGGAGTGTGGGAAAGCAGGGGAACCCCAATCACACACAGACAGAACAATACAGGGCAATTATGTGTCTGAAACAGCGGCTGGGAGTCCTGCTATACTACATTTAAAGATCGCATTTAGTCAAGTTATGGCAATATTATGCAAAACAGGGCGAGTCGAAAACTGTGGGACCCTGTTAGCTATTATGCATCATGTATTTTAAGTTGTTTGGACTTACTTTTACTTACTATTTTTTCATCAGTCCCTTCGTGTATGTATATTTGCACTCATTTCTCAGGAAGAGGTTCGCTAAAAAAGGTGCTTAATATATATTTTTAATTAAAAACCTTTTTCTGCCCCCTGCACTGATAAATACGGTTTATCATAAATCTCACTTGTGTAGCTATGTTCAAAGAAAATTGAAGAAAAAAAATGTGTCTCTCCATTTTTTTTAGTTGTTGATATGTCATGTAACATGTTTGAAAACTAACTTACAAATTATTTTATACAACAAAATAACTCTAAAACACTTTCCCCCTAGTGCGCAATCTCCTGTCTCCTATGTCTAATAATGTCCGTTTGTGTTCAACTTTTTTTGTTTTTAATGTTGGCTAATTGTTGTTAGCGTAACGACTCACCTCGCTGATAACAACTGTGAAAAAAACAATAAAACACATCATGATGAACAATTCTGAAGCTCAGAATGCATTAGCTAAGTGAGAAAATCATGTAGAAGAAGAAGTTTAAAATTAATTATTTCTGTTTGGTACATTTTAAGAATGCAAAAATCAGGTACAGTCCCTTTAAATCCTTTAAATGTGCAATTACAATTAGGCTTGTAAAGCATTATTTGTATAAACATAGTGGAAAGTTACTTCTGAATAGTGACATTCAAGTAAAAGTACAAAGTAGTAGTCCAAGAAATTAGACAAGAGTAAAACTGTGTTTGAAGAATTGTGTATTCAATTAAGAGTTACTTTTTTAACCTTAATTCAGATTTATTTATTATTAATTTGAAGCTGATCTAACTGAAAATACAAATCAACAGACGCACAAAATGGTGTCTGTTTAAAGTAAAGTCAAGAAAAATTAAAATATATTTGGAGGAGCAGAGGAAGAAACACACTTTTAAATAGTCTCTTCCCCCAGTCTGACTGAATGAGTGTCTAAACTTCGGCCCCAGGGGAGTGCTGTGAATGTGTGTGAAGGGAGCTTATTAGCATCTAACTAGGCACATGTCCATTGTCCATGGCGGGCTGTCAGTGGCTGAGTGTGGGAAAGCAGTGGAGAGCACCGTCACAGTTCACTTTGATTAACCCTGCTAACCCTGCAGCTCCTACACCGTCTCAGGGGAAACTGGCACACTTCACAGAGACAAGCTAGGCCTAATTTCATGTGCCCGTTAGGAACCAACGCAAATGCTCGCCAACGTCACTTCAGGATGTTTAATGAACCGCTGAAGACTTTTTGTTTTTGTACAGTATTGTTTGTATTGCAAAAGGAACAAGTCAAATATTGAGATCACATAGCAAGCATACACATTGTGAATGTAAAACTCTTCAATTATTTAGTGACTATTTCCTTCTGAACAGAAAATTTGAAATTTTTTACGGTAAACGCAAAAAGTAATAGTTGAAATAACATTTTGAAACAGAGAGATCTTTTCATGTACATCACCTCTGAAGGTTTGCGATGTTTGTCCTATGTTGTTTTTTTTTTTAAATTATACACTTGTTTTTCCACTTAATTCAGCTCATAACTAAAATATTGATAAAAAGTATTGTATATTTCTTGGCTGTACCTACAATTGATCATTATTAAGAATTATTTTGATATTGTTTCAAAAGTATGTATAAAAAGAAAATTATTAAATCATATAGCACATTTAAATGCTGATATATGCGTTATTATTTCCTTAAATACTGTACATGTTGAATGTAGCAGCTCCTTATGTTTGTGTATATAAGGGGGTAGGCGAAATAAGCTATGGCTTCTGCCTATTCCTTTTCAGACTGTTTGTTGATTGTATATTGATTGTATATTTTTTGGCTTTCTATGCCTAAGACAGAAATGTCTGGAAAAATAAACTGATTGATTGATTGATTGATTGATTGACATGACTTGGAATAATTTTTTCACAAAACCTCCATGCTATTAAGACAAAAATGTGTATGATTACAACCAAAATAATATTACAAGATTAATACTGCATATGAAAATTATTTATTTGGCTGCAGCCGATGCTTATCATTATTAAGAATCATTTTGAATTGATTTGTGATCAATATTTCACAAACCTCCATGCTATTGAAGAAAAAGTGTATGGATGCCTTCAGTGTAAATCTACAATGTTCATAGTCATGAAAAAAAAAGTCTTTGATTGAGAAGGTGTGTCTTTAGGTCTGTACTGTAAGTTTACATACCTGCTCCTGTGCATGAAATCATATGTGATGTGCCTCAGGGTTCCATTTAAGGGCCTGTACTTTTTAACCTGTACATGCTCCCTCTGGTGGTGTCATTTTAGACATTCAAATCCTAGATGGCAGAAAACTTTCTCCAGCTGAACCAGGATAAAACTGAGGTTTTAGTTCGGAATGTACCGGTCCAACTTTTTCAGTTGGCTTTACCGACACCCAATGTCAACCGATACCAGTGTAAGGAGGACTGAAATTGTTTTTCTTTCTTATTAAAACATTACATATTTATAATATTATGTAACTTAATATGAATAAAATGTCCAACAATATGAGACATTCTGGATCAACACCAGCCAATAAATTAGTTTCTTGTGTCCAGTTAAAGGCACAACTACGATATCTGCTGAACCAAAATTATGGAGCCATATCCAGCATAATTTCCTGGATCCGCACCAATATCTGATCCCAGTATCGGATCGGTGCATCACTAGTTTTAGTCCTCTGTCCTGAGGCCCAGAGAGAAAAAATGTACTCAAATTACAAGTACAGTTTTTTAATCCATCACCACAAGTAAAAAACCTGGGTGTTGTTTTTTGAGCTGACTTTTATTTCTCACATTAAAAATATCATGAAAATAGGTTTTTACTATTTTAAAACCATCACCTGACACAGAGACGTTGATGCATGCTTTTATCACCAGTCATAGACTACTATAATTCCCTATTCTCTGGTCTTCCCAAAAAGTGTATTTCAGGTTTAAAAATTCAGCTGCGTGTCCTGACTAAGACCAGGGCACGGGGCCATGTTACACCGGTGGGGAGCATGCAGGACTCTCTTTATTGCACTGTAAAGCACTTTGTGACACATTGTTTGTATTTGGTTTGATTAAAAAAATATGAATATTGCATAATGAAAAATATTTTATTGGCTGTACCTGATGCTTATCATTATTAAGAATTATCAATATTTCACAAACCCTCCAAAAAAAGTGTATAGGCCTATTAATGACTAAAATATTAACAAAATATTAATATTGCATGAATAAGATTTCATTAGCCGTACCTGAAGCTTATCATTATTAAGCTTCATTTTGAATTGATTTGGGATCAATATTTCTCAAAACCTCTATGAGATTGAAGAAAAAACACTTATTTTTTAATAAATGAGAGGTACAACAACAACAACAACAACAACAGTTGTTGTTGTTGTTGTTGTTGTTGTTGTTGTTGCAGCTGAGAAAGCCTGAGGTGGAGAAGCTGCGCAGAGAGAGGATCAACAGCAGCATTGAGCAGCTCAAGTCTCTGCTGTGTGCAGAGTTCCTCCAACAGCAGCCAGACTCCAAGCTAGAGAAAGCAGACGTCCTAGAGATGACCGTCACTGTGCTCACACGTCTACAGCAGCAGCAGCAGCTGCAACATGGAGCAGCAGCAGGATCTTCTCCAGAGAAAACTCTCACTACAGTCCACAACAACTGCAGCAAGCACAGAGTTAAGGGAATGACGCCCTCTGGAGGCCGTGGTAAAAACAGCTAAAAATAATTCAACTACATCCAGTCTGTGTTATTATCTAGTATAGCCTCTTACTCCGAAATTAGGAAAAATGTTTTAGATGAAAAGAGAGGAACTTGTGTCTTTTCTGGGATTGATATGATACACCAGTTCGGTTAATAAAAGTAAACTGTGAACACTTCAAGGGTATTGACAATTAGGTGCTCTTCCAGTAGTCTAAGGATAGTCGTTGAATAGATTATTTATTTGTTTGTTTGTTTATTATTACATGTGCACACTGTAGGCCTATGCTCCCACATGACATATTCTGTGGTAAGTTTACCCACCTAGAATCAACAAGTTGACAGATTGTGAATTTATTCTATGAATAAAATTATTTTTTTGGAAAAAATTGTATTCCACTTTCAGTTCTTCCCATATCTGGAATTCTTTACATAAAGTTTCTAACCAAAGCTGAGCTGTGTACTAAAGTTTGTTGAGACCTAAATTTAAAAAGCTTTTGTATTCATTAACCATAGAAGCAAAATATTACACAATGCCGTGAATTGCATTTTCCCTATATTATCTTTACTTTAGTCTGCCTATCTTCAATATATTAATGCATTCTCCAGTAGCTGTTTGCAAAAAAGTTATCGAAGCTCCATACACACAAGTTACACACAGTTAATTTAAGCATAATACTCCTATCGAGAGTAAATTTGCGGTCCTTGTATTGACCAGAAGGGGCAGCATTGCGCTTCGCCAGTGTAAAACCTACCGGAAGTGAACAGGAGAAGCAGAAGACCATGGCGGAATGTGGTCGAGTTGTCAGACGCACAAGTAATCACACCATGGATAAAAGTATTATTCTTCCTCCTGATGAGATTTTTCGCAATTTGGAGAACGCCAAGCGGTTTGCAATTGACATAGGTATGTATAAATGTGTATCGTTTGTCTGATAAGATGTCACATGCATAATATCCTTGTTAGTATGCAGCTATTCTGCAATCTAAATCGTTACAACAACAGTTAAGCCAAAGTTCAATGTTGTATCTCTATTATTACGGCAAATGTTGTGTATTTGGTTTGATATAGACTACTACTATTCCGAGCCAAGGATTTAAGCCAACATAATAGTTAATTAAACGCAGTTGTCAGTTAAGCTAGAACCTTAAAAATAAATCCAGCATTTGTTTGTTGTGTCAGGTGGATCCCTTACAAAGCTCGCCTATTATTCAACTGTTCAACATAAAGTGGCCAAAGTGCGCTCGTTTGACCACACTGCCAAGGTAATGAGTGTAAGTGACAGATAAACCAGTTGGACGTTACATATTACTTGCTTTATTTTCTTCAGGAGGCACGTGGTGACAAACTGTATGAAATAGCTGTACAAGAAGAAGTTACTGCAAGACTGCATTTCATCAAGTTTGAAAATGCGTATATTGAGACATGTTTGGACTTCATCAAAGACCACTTGGTCAACACAGAAACCAAAGTGATAAAAGCTACAGGTGGAGGAGCACACAAGTTCAAAGATCTAATTGAGAAGAAGCTGGGGCTCAAGTAAGATTTTTAATAATGAAATGTTACTTTATAATTTTGTTTTCTTTAATCCTATGTTTATTTGTCACCGTGTTGCAGAGTGGACAAAGAAGATGAAATGACTTGTCTTATAAAGGGATGTAACTTTGTCCTAAGAAATATCCCCATGAAGCTTTTGTTTACGCTAAGCATGCGGACTCAGAGTTCAGGTTTCAGAACACACAGCCAGATATCTTCCCTTACCTCCTGGTCAACATTGGATCAGGTGTTTCCATTGTCAAGGTAAGGCAACAAAACATAATGTTTTTATTGCAATAATATTATGGTTTATAATGTATGGAATGTTTGTTTGGTTAAAGGTTGAGTCAGAAGACAAATTTGAACGAATTGGAGGAAGTTCAATAGGCGGAGGGACATTCTGGGACTAGGAGCATTATTAACCAAAACAAAGGTATCTTCTCTGGTGCTTCAAATTGTTTTCAAAAAATGTTTTCAGCAATTTTTTGGTCTTATGTGCCTTTTGCTAATATCTGTTTCTTGCAGAGGTTTGATGAATTGCTACAACTGGCCTCAAAAGGGCAACACACAAATGTAGATATGCTTGTTAAAGACATCTACGGTGGATCATATAGTACTTTGGGGTTGACGGGAGACCTTATTGCAAGCAGCTTTGGCAAGTCTGCGACTGCTGATAAAGGTACAACATTTACATTAATTTAATGAACACAATAAGAATCTTTGAGCAGAATTAATGTAATGTAGTGGCATGCTACTTGTCAAAGATTGCAGGCATGGTAGGTGCGATATGACTATCGTTTTTTTTTTTTTTTTTTTTTTTTCGCATTTCGCAGCAGCAGCCGTTGCTCATAGAGCACTATCGATTGGAATCAGAGCTGATATGCCATGTGTTGTTATTAATTCTGAACAATAGTAGATTTTTTATTTTTACTTGTCATTTTGTTATTAAAAAAAAATATTGTTCAAACATACTATTTTTTTTTTTTTTTTTTTTTTTTTTTTTTTTTTTTTTTTTTTTTTTTTTTATTAGTACTCTTTTCTATTTCTCATTTCTAAACAGCATGTTTCTTAAAACTGAGCTTAAATACAAAAAATATAAAACCATTTGATTGTTTGGTACAAAATATCATTACACACGTGCACACACTAACGATTGAAAACCTGTGTGCTCTCTACCTGCTCACAGTTGTCTGTATGAGCCCCGCATATATAGCTTCCGTGCGTGCACGCCTCCTGCACCCATCAGCACGCAATTGCTGTAACAGTAATACTCTACTAAGCCAAAATCTTGATAGAATGAATGGGCAATATCTAAATTTTGAGTAATATTGTAAATGTGTTGTATTGTATTTGTTTTTTTTTTGCACTTTTGTAATTACTTTTACAGACATTTTACATTTATCCAATAATTTTAACAGCTGAAAATTTGAAGGCATGTTCTAACACTTTCATTTGTATTGACTGAATTTTTGTCAATATTGCCCAACCGTACTTGACAAACCGTTTCAGTGATAACAGTAAAAAAAAATTCACGATAAACTCACATCTTAACAATCTTAACAATTATTAAGTGTCACTTAGCACTATTATTAGTAAGTACTTGGAAAACGTAATAGGCTTACATTTTTTCTTATTTATGTTGCTAGTACATTTTTGATTTCAGAGTTTTCAAAAGAGGACATGGCCAAGAGTTTACTGCACATGATTAGCAATGACATTGGGCAACTGCTTGTCTCTATGCCAAGCTCCACAACTTATCCAGGGTTTACTTTGGTGGCTTCTTCATCAGAGGACACCCAGTGACTATGCACACAATCACCTATAGCATCAACTACTTCACTAAGGCAAGAATCCATTTATTTTCTCTTCTTTTTTTGTCCACCTTTTTGATGATCTCTTAATTTTTTTTGCTGCAGGGTGAAGTTCAGGCTCTTTTTCTAAGACATGAAGGTTATCTTGGAGCAATTGGAGCCTTTTTAAAAGGAGCCGAGGAAGACAGTAAGGAGGAAACCTGTTGTATTTTACGTGACAGTAAATGTAAACGTAATTTTAATTTTGTTTTTGTTAGACCCAAATCAGTACAGCTGGGAGGAAAATTACGCTGGCAGCTCGGGCCTCATGAGTGTTTCTCCAGACATGAGTCCAATGCAGAGAGCACGAAGTGGAACGGTGAGGCCATTGTTTTTCTGTTTACGGAAAACAAAGACCAAGCTTTTCAGTTAATCTTCCAATCTTCCAATTCAACTACAGACAAATCATAATGTTTCTTTTTATTCTCCTTTTTCTACTGTCTTCTTATCTTGTGTTCAGTTTCCCGTAAGTACAGCACTGACTCCTGTGTGCACTGGTTTGTTGCCTAATTGCTTCTGCCCATACACTTTGGCTTCAAACAGCCAGATTATTGTTAGAATAATTACATTGCAATAAAAAAGCACAGCGCACAGTTTTATGTAGTTTATGTAGCACTACAGGTGTTAAAAATGTATGGCTGCTTCACTAACCTGTTTGAAAAATTGGTTTGATATAAAATATCACTTGTGTGTGGTATTTTAATGAGATTCATATAACTTTAAATCAAGTGTGACAACTAGTACTTGTATGATCTTTTGTTCATTATGATACCTTTCCTCTACTTGCCCGCCACTTTTTAAGTGTTTCTGTATGTTGAATTACTGTTAATAGTTGACGTAGCTAGTATCCTACTGTGGCTATTTATTTGCATATGTACAGTGTTTTTAGTGGCTAAATAACATGTATTTTTTTTCTTAGTTTGACATGCTGGAAATGGATCGTAAGGAGAGGCAGCTGGTTAAACTACCTTTGCTGCAGGATCCCTCATCATACATCCCAGACACAGTGGACCTCACAGAGGATGCCCTGGCACGGGAATACTGGCTCTTCTGTTTTGAGGATGCCCTTGACGGGGTATGACTCTTTCAAAAACCTACTGCTTAAAGATGCTCTCCACAGTTTGTGTTTTTATTATCAGTTCTACGACCTTCTTTCCAATGAGTAGGTGGTGAAAAGAGCAGTGGCGAGCCAGCCCGACATGCCTGAGGCCCAGGAAAGAGCAGAGAAATTTCGTCAAAAATACCGACACAAACTTCAGACTCTCCGGCACCAACCTTTGTAAGAGTCACATGATCTGTTCATTGTGCTTTTACTTTGCTTTCAGCACTAGATTTTTCTATGTCAAACTGCTTCTCTCATAGCGTCTACTTAACTTGTCTGTGTGGAGTGTAATCTTTATTAGTGAAGCATTTGCATTTGACATCAAGTTGCTCCAACATGCATGATTAAGGCCCAATTAACCATAGTACATTTTTTTAAATTAAATTAAATTACGTTTTGTGAAATGGGCAGTCGTCCAGCTTTCTACATAAACTGTTTTAATATCCTGATAACACTGAAACAGCTCAGTTAAATCAAATCAAATCAATATATTTTTGTATAGCCCAAAATCACAACAACAGTCGTCTCTGAGGACTTCCCAAGATTATTAATTTTAGCAAATAAGAAAAATGGGAAATCAAAATAAAACAATACATATTCAATGAAACAATACACATTCAATGAAACATTTGATCAAGCATGTCAACGCAGATTATTAGTAGAGCAAATGAATGATTGTCCATAGCATCCCCTGTCCTTCGACCCTCCTTCTCGGCAAGGAAAAACTCCAAAAAACCCTGAGGGAAAAAGAGAAACCTCGAGGAGAACCACAGTGAAAGTGGCTACATGTGCTCTTGTACAACCTTACTGGACCACACCAGTTTTTATTAATGTATTTCCGGCTAATGTAGTTGCTTCTGTCTTGCCTAGTGCTTATGGATCCCTCACTGTCAGAAGTTTGTTAGACACGAGGGAACACTGCTTAAACGAGTTCAACTTTCCTGATCCCTACTCTAAGGTCTGACATCTGTCCACTCTTTTCTTTCAGTACTTGTGTAGTTTCTTGTATTTCCAAAGAACATTTGTACATGTTGTATATTAAATGTCATACATATTCTCTGTATTTTTTGGCAGATTAAGCAGAAAGAGAATGACCTTGCTCTTAAGTATTACCTGAAGGCGGTGAAGTCCCTTGATCAGTTGGAGTGGACAGAAAGGCAGTTTGCTCTGGTCAGAGGTGTTCTGGCCGGAAATGTGTTTGACTGGGGTGCCAAGGCAGTGTCTGAGTAAGTGCAAGATCCTAATTCTTAAACCATGTTTCCTCCTTGGCTACTTTGGCACCAGAAAATTAAAAATATGTTTCCATTGTGATATAGATTATAACATTTATTTGATAGATGCTGCTTACCATCTGCACTAATGTGTAGTTATTCCTCGAACATGCGATTGTGTCATTACAAAATGATCACTATGATCTCAAATTAGATTTTTATCAACTGATAAAGGTGCAGTTTGAGTTGATAAGGGCACTCACTGATTTACAAAAGAAGACCATAGCATCTAAATACAATTAAAATAGTTGTTATATAATGTATGTATTGGTGCATTTTAGCTTATGCTACATTTTCTTATTTTTTCTTATTCTTTTTTGCAGCGTACTTGAGTCTGATCCTGAATTTGGCTTTGAGGAAGCTAAACGGCAGCTTGAAGGTCTTTGTGTTTTATTCAATTTATTTTGTTATTGATAACTTACTTTGTGTTTCTCACTCAAAATGTTTCTTCTTCAGAGCGACCATGGCTTGTTGATTGCTATGACCAGTGGTTTGAGAGGCTAAAGGTCTGTTAAAGCATTCTGGCAGTGGCCACCTATTTTGTACAATCTGATTTTATTTCTATCAGCTGAAAATAACTGAATATTTATATTTATCTTGTTGTGTTTCTTTGTGAACAAAAGAGGATGACAAATACTTATTGCTATCAATCCTATTTTTTCTTGCAGGGTCCTCCTCATCGGTGTGCCCTATTTTTTGTTGATAATAGTGGAGTCGATATAATTCTCGGTGTGATGCCTTTTGTCAGAGAGCTTTTGTCTCGAGGAACAGAGGTAAACAAATGTGAGCAACATTAAACTGTAAACTGAACGTTACTAAATCTAAATGCTCACTGCCCTCAGGTTGTTCTGGCTAGTAACTCTGCTCCAGCTTTAAATGATGTAACAAACGGTGAACTACAAATTCTGACTGAAAGAATTGCTGCCATGGATCCAGTGATACAGTGAGTGCAAACTGGTCACATGCCATTAATAAATTATGATTTCTTTCAAAAAGTTACATCGTTTTCTTGTGATGAGCAGAGATGGACTTAGAGATGAGAGGTTGATGTTGGTCCAGAGTGGTTCCAGTTCACCCTGCCTAGATCTAAGGTTAGATGTACACTAAATTTTAGAATGTGAGAGAAGTAAATCATCTAGAGAAATACTCATTTACAAATACAATCTCCTGTCATGGCAACGAATTCTCAAGTAGCCAAGGACTCATTTTTCAATTATTTCTTTTGTCTCTCTCAGCCGCCTGGACAAAGTGTTGGCCACAGTGGTAAGGGAACGCAAGACTGATTTGGTAATAATAGAGGGCATGGGTCGAGCCATCCACACAAACTACTATGCCATGCTCAGCTGTGAAAGCCTGAAAATGGCTGTTATCAAGAACTCGTGGCTTGCCGACCGACTTGGAGGAAAACTCTTCAGTGTTGTCTTCAAATATGAGGTACCAGCAGGAAAACTGAGCCATGACTGTTCAGCTTCCTCGCCTTTATGAGCTAAAATTAAAAACAAGCTGATGAATGGACAATAGATTTGAATGTATTGAAGATGATTGTTATTCTGGTTGAAGGGTGGATTATACTTGATTTTTAACGTGGGTTAAAAATTTTATTATATTTTATTTGTTTACATTCTTATCAAATTATCTATCACTTGCATTGCCAATTGATTCCATACAAACATGTGGGATAATAAAAAAAAAAAAAGTATTTCCTTGAGGTTTTCACTGCCTGAGCCACCTACATAATGCATTTGATTCTATCATATAAACACTATTCCCCCTTTTTGTTATTTCCATTGTCAGGTTTAGGACAGGCACAAAGGATGGCATTGTTTATAGTCTTCTGTGTCTCAGAGCGAAGTCTAAATGCTTTTGTTTTTTTAATTATAGACAAGCTGCCAATGCACAACACTGTCCGCCCACTTTGGAGAATTGCATATTTAGGTTGGCGATTGTTTGTACGTGTTTGTTTGAATGAATGAGACACAGTGAGGTAATTACAGCTTTTAGCAGCAGCACTTTCTTGGAGTGCATTTTATGTGCCTTGAGACTGGTGGTGTAAAAAGCATCAATTGTTCAGCATCAAAAACAAAAAGAGACTTTATTGAAAGAAATTGACCGCCATAAGTACTCTTGTAGTAGTCAAAAGTTTTTTTTTTTTTTTTTTTTTTTTTAAGATTGTCACTGTCACTTTGTGTAGCTTTAAAGTGGCTTCAGGGAAATGTCTGTCATTGATCTGTAGAACCAAGTAGCTGGAGGAGCATTTCTCCACAAGATGGCAGTATTTAACTGTTAAGAACAAGCTCCAGGCTCGGGTCCAGACCACTAGGTCCAGGGAGAGTGCATTTGACCAAAGAGGTGCAAATACAGAGTGTTGTTTTACATGTCCCAAACATCCTTTTGCACCCCTGTAGACCTGGGCCTGACTTGTCCACAGCAATAATGAAGATGGAGTTGAAAAGGGAGTTATTTTAGTCCAGTTTGCTGTAAATGGGATTGTATGTATTATTCTTTTTTTAAATTATTATAATGGTGTAGTTTGATTTGTTTAATTGTCTGATAGTGGGAGAATAATAATGTCTGTGCTCTGTAACTTTATCTTTGTTTTTTTTGTTTTTGTTTTTTTTTCATTAAGAATCAAGCAACACAAATTCACAAAGTTAGATTTACTGTTGTGAATCTTTAAGCAGTCAAAAGGTTGCTTTGTTAATTGACAAAATGAAAAATCTTTCCTGTTCATTTCTTAGCCAGGCTTTCTATTCTATACATCTGTGAGAAACGACAAATATTTGTGCAATTTCTTCAATGTACTAAATGCAATTCTGACATCTGGATGTAATTATTATTTTACTGTGATTAGATTACCAGTAGTTCAATTCATGCCTAAAAAGACAATGACAAAGCAAATACCTGTTGGTTAATTGAACATCATGAATGAAGACCTCTTAAAAATATAGCTCACATCAAATAGAAATTTAGCTATAATTGTTTTTTTTTAAAAGAAGAAAACATGTTTTCTTGCCAGGAAAGTGTGATGTATTCTCACAGTATGAATATTACAAATAAACTGAACTCATTAAACTGTATAAAATATATATATATATTTTCACAATAGTGCAATTTCTTACTGTGCACCTGTTCATGATTGACACAATGCAATATGCTGTCTCTGCTGTAAAAACAAGTGTGTGTACATGATTCTATGTATAGGATTATTTTGGTTGAAGCACAATTTTGTGTTTGTCTGACAATCATTTTTAATTAAACTGTTTTATTTCCACCCATGTCTCTTTTCATGTGCGTGAGCCGTGTGCAGCCATGTCAGTAAAGTATACGGAGCTGTGAGTTGGCCCATATTTAAACGTTTCTTCCTCTAGCGGTAGAATGGTTCGACACCCCGGTATGTGCTGCTTGATGCCTGCTGAGAAGCTGTGAGCTCATAATGTATGAGGACGCCCTGCAGGAGGTCCCGCTGCTGTGCCTCCCATCACTTCTCCAATTGCCAAAATATTCTGCCAGGAATACTCCCAAGAGGATGATGTTTAATATGTAGATTGTTTTCTCATCTTAAAATTCTATATACATTTTTTGTCTAGCTAATTTGTCATATTGTAGTAATTACTTTTCTACTAATGGTTGTAAATCTTTTTTTGTTTTGTTTACCTTCTATACTTTATTTATCACACGAGAAAACCCAAACTCAAGTTAAATGTTCAAAAACAAGTTTTCTGTAAAGTTTTTGACAAAATTGAATATTTAATTTAAATGTTAACAACGCCCACTATCTTAAAATTAAAAGGACACATTCAGATTAATGAAGATGATTTAATACCAGTAATTGGACCCCAGGAAGAATAGTCTTTAGTAAAGACTAATGGGGATCCAAAAAATAAACAAACAAAGAGATAAACAAATTCAAAAAGCAATTTATTATCAGTAGAAGCTGATACCATTTGATCAGTACTTCATAATTCAATGACTCTAGTTTGGGTTGAGAACTTTAGGGACCCTTATTTTGGGTCTTAACCCCAGTTGAGAATCACTGCTCTTTTGACAGAATACAAAATATCCTGCCTGAACCTGTGCATAGTGTTTTTTTTTTTTTTTTTTTCAGTAAGACACTTCACCCAACTTGATTTAACTGATATTCAGTGGTGAAAGGGAATCTGTGACCTGCGCATCACGTTGTAAGTTCATTCCCAATCTAAAAAATTTTATAAAAATATAACATCTGCTTGTTTCTTCTTATTTACTCCCACTATTGAATCCCTCCTAAATGTCCTGTCTGTAAATGTTAGCTGCACACTGCCCCTGAAACTGGCCATTGTTCTACATTTACCCCATTCAAGACCCAGCCATCCACAACTCCAAACAACAATAAGACGAAGGTGGCAGAATAATACTGTAAAACAAATTACCCTTGCTTGAACCGTTTAAGGCAAAGTTAGCCGGTGAATAGGGCCCACTTGTGCAGCTGCAGCGGCCCACACCATCTGTTGCTTTCTCTCTTTTTCAATAAATTTCTAATTAAATTCAAGGCTCATAGCACAGTTATACAGAGCCCCCAAGAAAACAGTGCAGCATTGGCTCTGAGTATTTGCTCTCTAATTATATTGTAGTTACAGTAAACAGTGATTTCTAAAGAGGTTTCTCTCTGGAGTTTGAGCACTTTGAAGCCAAACTCTATTATTTTTGAAGAATATGTGGAGCTCAATAGTCTGTCTCTCTTGTTTACACTTACTAATGTTGCCAAATACTACAGCTTCTTCTTTCTTTTAGTTCAGACATGTCCCACCTCCTGATGTTATATAACTTTTCTGGTGAAGGGTCTGCCACCTGTATTCTTTTATAGAGATTTTGATTTACCTAGAATGCTGCATGATATGGCATTAAATATTATCTCCATGGAAACAATCTGGGGACACCATCAGGCCCAGTTAAAGGCACAATCTGTGAAGAGTCAGCCTCACTCACTGAATAACTTACTCTATTCTTGTCTTTTCAGGCCCATGTCGCCACCAAAGTCTCAACTCAGCAGCATTCTCTTCATATGTTTGCTTATTAATTATTACTTATGGATATGTTTTGCATTCAATTGGGAAGCTGTGGTCTTTGCAAGTGAAATTATTTGATTTTGACTAGGTGCAAAAAAGATCAGTTATTTAATACTGAGAAACATTCCACATTAAACAGTAAAATTTCCGTTAAAACATACCATAAACAACACAATTTACATAGTCGTTCTTTAATGAGCAGCAGCAGCTAAAAAAAAACAAACAAACAACCCAAAACAAAACAACTATCTTTAATTGTTTTATTTTAATTAAAATATACAGAACAGCTCCCTTGTCTTTTGAAGCAACAGAAAATGCAGATATAAATTTTGATATGGTGTTCTTCTTTTCCCCACTTTAGATCTAGATTGTATAGTTTCATGTACCTCTATTATATGATAATGGAGTGCAATAACGTTTCAAACATTACATACAACACTGAACTATGTTAACATGAATAGAGAAAGGGGTGAAGGTGCAAATATGAACATTGTAGCTTATAATACTGCCACACACCCATCCCCTGGAGGTATGACCATCCAGTGAACCCATTTTACACGTACCCTATGGCTACATTTATTTTAGCAGTCATTTCTCGTTGACATATTCACATATAGCGAGTATACAATAAGATCCTGAGGGACATAACCTATAAATGCACTTTTTATGATTGTACAGGACATACATGACTGCATTGCTTTTGTTACTCTGTGTCCTATCTCCATACAGCAGGCTCTTACCCGCTGTGTTCTCCACAACATTGTTAGTGGCTTGTCAGCATTGTCCTTGTTTAAACTAAAGCTTTATAAAGCACGGCCACTGCTTTCTTCTGCATTTCCCCCAAAACAAAGAACCAAATAAATAAGTCTAAATGTCAAACAATTCCCAGATGTAATCACACAATCATTGGCTTGCTATTGCACAATTTAAACAACCGCGAGGCACATAAGCTCTTGCTGAAGCTCTGCAGTCCTCAGAATGAACAGCCCATGAAAAATGCAGTGTGACTTTGCTGCAGACTAGACTATTCAGTCGACTTTCTCTGGACTGGAGGTGTGTGATGGGCATGGGCACACTATCCAAACTGCAACTACTCTACATTTCTTGAATGATTATTTTCATTTCAACTTGGAGCGGATATTCAAAAATAATCCCTTCGCTCCCATAACACTTTTTCTACAGTGATATTGAACAGGTACCATTCACTTTCATGTCCAAACACCTTCCTCCCTTTAATATGTACAGCATCCTTAATAACATTACAAATATGTTATTGTCTACATCAAATTGTCACAATTTGTATGCAGACAATTTCACATACCATTTTTTTGTCTTTAATGACTTGAGTTAGGATACACAATTTTAGATTTATTATTATTTCCCATGAAAAAATTCCAAAAATGTATGAATGGCATTATTCTTTTATTATCATTAAGCAGTAAGATTGAAAACTTTCTATTGCAGTCTGTACTGAAGAATCAGTGAAACAAAAAACTTGTAGTACATTGTTCAACAAAAACTCATTCTATTGCGTAAAAGTGCTAACTTAACTTTAAAACTTCTACTTTCAGTAATATTGCAGAATTACTCAAATGTATGAAAGATAAAAAAAATGTATGTGTATTTTTTCTACACAAAAGTCATGCATTATTTTTTAGATGTGAACATTGTGATGTCATGAGGTAGGCCTATATTCCACATACATTTAAACGTTCTATGATATTCTCAAATTAGCTAAAATATAAACAGAATAATAGCAGCCTGTTGTAAGGGAAACAGGACAATTGTGGCTAAAACCAGCAGTCAACGTGAAAACACCCACTTCCTGACATCACAGAGTGGAAAAGAGCATTTAGAGCTTAGCAGGTGTAGACCAAATAAAGCAGGATTACTCAAGCGTGTGGGAATAGAACAAACAGCAATACCTGATACATTTTTGATGAGGTAACAGTATTTTTACATGAGCCCTCTGGCATAATACAGAACCTTTAAACACTACACCACAGGCTTTGTTATTGGTTGTACGGGACCCGGACGAGGACGCGCAGACGAGTGCGCGCTCAGCGGTGCCACAGCCTCTCCTCCTCCTCTTCTTAAGACGCTGGAGAGTGATGCTCTCGACACATCTAGTCCTGAGTGCGGAGAGAGCGAGTTTGGTCAGCTCTGACCGGAGTCCCACTTTAAAGGACACTTTACGCTCCGCAAGTTCCAAGGTAAGACTCTTTAGCTCATTATTTCTCAATACAAGATCGATGTCTCTACAAAACGTTATCTTTAAGGTTTACTGTTGAGCTGAAACTCATAATAGGCCACTTTAAGTGCTTTTAACGCGGCTTTTCAAATGTCCACCTGCGTTCCCCTTTAAAACACCATCTGGACTCATTTTGACATCTCCAAACTGTCGTGTGAAAATGTCTTAAAACTTTACCTTTAAAATCCACATTATATTTTACTCATTCTCACTGATTCCGAAGACGATTGATCCTGGCACAGTGTAAAAACAGACCTAACTCGATCATCACTATAAACTTTTACGCAGTCGTTGTTTCCCGGTGTTCTGCTTCAAAATCCCATCTCCAGGACAAAGGGGTTTCATTGAGCGGATAGTGGGGCGATTCAGAAATGATTGCAGCGATTATCTCCTCCCTGACAGCTCATTTTTGCTCAGTGCACACGAGCCCGGGTTATGTGCTGCCTGCGCTAATGGCCAATCATGTCTTCGAACAAAATGACACGAGGAGATGGAGGGAAGGGAGGAGAAAAGAAAATTAAAGTTCAATTCACAGTGTGGCATCGTCCAATTTAAAGAAGTGCAAAAGATGAGATATATTTGGCTTTGATGAGATGGTGTTAATTAAGTGAAAGTCAATCAGAGGGGGGGCTGTAGACGCGAAGGACCCCTGCGTGAGCGACCTCGAGCCAAAACACAGTGCACGTTCATTATTGCGAACATGAAAGGCAACAAGGCAAAGTTAGGACACGTTCATTCTTTTGATATTCACTTTGCTTCAGTAATTAGGTCTAATTTTTCTATGAGAGAATCATGTTGAAAAATTACAAATGTATGTCAATTTAAGTTAAATTGTAAAGTTTTCAAACATGACATGATCAAATTGAGTTAGACAGAGGCGTAGCTCCAAATTCTGAACTCCATGGGCCTGAATTATCAAGCCAGGTGCTAAATTGCCACAAACAAACAAACAAACAAACAAACAAACAAACAAACAAACAAACAAACAAACAAACAAACAAACAAAACAATGTCATTTGCATACTTTAATATTGGAAGATGTAGGCTACATATTACACATAAGAGATATGTACCACCTCAAATTCTGCATCTTTAGTGTCTGTGTGAAAGAAAAATGTCAGCTACACCAAGTTTCTGCTTACCCTAACCTGTTTTGCACATGAGCAAATGCTTGATAAATCTGGCCCCATGAGTATAAAATGTCTTGGTATGGACTCTTGATACAAAATTTAGCACATGCATTTAATCTTTTTTCTTTATGTTATTGTGATTTATATTTAATAAGCTATATAAATATCGTACATTCTTTGGATTTAATTGGACACAACAATAACTTACCAATTTATGAACATTAATAATTCTAGTGAAAGTGTGTTGAGTTTAAAAACCCAATGAAGCACTTATTGTTGATTCATTTTCTCCCAATAAAGCACTTTCTATATTACCACTTAATGGCGTCATAAGGTGGAACGGAGACGTTTCAGTTCAAAAGCAGAACATCAGCTAAAAATGCAATATTTGTGTGTTAAACATGCGTGAGTTAAACGAAACACAACTCATCTGTCTTAGTCAAGGAGACAGATAAAACAAATGCACAGGTCCTTTAACCACTGGCTTGGGCAATATGGCCATGAACTTAAAAGATTGTTTTCATTGATGATCTACTTTTTCGTGAAACTTCCGTATTGTGTTTAACAGATTATTCTTGTGCTACACTTTTCCGCACCCTCCTTTATTCAGTCAGTTGTGCTCTGAGTGAGTAAAAAGTTTATTTAATCAAAATTGTGATATTGTGATTAAGTCTGCTCGTTTATGATGACCTAATTGAATTGATTTCATAATTGAAATCACAAAAATTCAAACGATTATTTGCTTGTAGCGACTGTGGAGCGTTTAGTGCCCATTATAAAACCTGAAATAACAATAACAAAAAGACAAGCAGAATACATCCATAACACTATTTTTTATATTTTATTCTAATTTACTCAGGAGACATATCTGTGTATTTATGTCTTCTTTTCCCAAACCCTTTGTGTAACTCATTCTCTCTGGTCTCCACGGGACACTTTTCGCGCCGCCACTGGTGCTGTTTCGTCTGACGGCTTTTCTTTTTAAACGCTCGTCTACGTGGGTGTCTGGAGGAGATTCCCACCCGCTGCTGCTGCTGAATATTTTGAGTGTGTTTTCTGGTTCACTCTAGCAGAAGATAAGGGCCTAGAGGACCTAACCGTGCATCACATCTGTTGTACCTATAGGACCGAATTACCAGCAGACCTCGGTGTGTCTTTTTAATGGCCCACTTGCTGACAGATGGACCTTCCCTTATGTTTCTTCCTCACACTATAAGCTGTAAATGTGTCAACTGTATTGTTTAGAGACAAAGCATGTTCAGATTGCTGCATTTGAGGTCAGTGATCCAGAAGAAATGTGCATTAGGATGTAAACAAAGACGTTTTGGCAGTATATGGAAATTATTGATAAAACAACTACTTTGATTTTTCCAGTTAACAGGATATCGACAACTTTGCACTTTTGTATGGCTTGTCATTGTGCAGGAAGAGATATAAAGAAAACTAGGAATGGAGTATTTTGTTAGGTGAGCTATGATGAGTGAGATTCTTATGGGCTAAAGCATAATAAGGTACATCCATCATTCCCCACATAGTACAGTAATTTGACAGTGCAGATAAGTAGCAGATCTTTTGTTTAGTCATGATCAGTTCAGATACCAATAACAACATTTGATCAAATCCACAAAATAAGTTAAACGATATCTGACAATCTAAGGAGTTTTCAGTTTTTCCACCATCTGATACTGGATATGTAAAGATAACTAGAAAATTATAACTCTCATGTTAATAATCAATACAACCATTCTGGGATGAATGATTGATTCAACTTTTAATACATTTTTTCTGAGCTCTGCCTAAAGTTTTACAGGTCTCCTAGATAAACCACAAATATGGCCAAAGTAGTGTCATTTAGGTCCTAACTGCAAACACCAATTTCCAGTCGACCCAGGGCCTTTCTATGCGGGGTTTGCATTTTTTCCCTGTGTCTGTGTAGGTTTCCTCTAGGTACTCTGGTTTCCCCTACCTCTAAAAACATGTCTATTCATGCCTCCTTACTCTCCCGCTGCAAAGGAAATTCAGGCGGAAATTGAATTGTGTTTTCTTCTGTGCAGAGCGTGTTCTTAAGATTAGAGTTGCTCAGTCACTGGGGTCGAGCCTCAGCTTCACCAAGTGTTTGTGCCTGAAAAAATCACAAATCAGTTTAGTTTGAAATTTAGATGATTTTAGTCAGGTGTTTTGAAGAAAACAGATCAGTTTGTCAGACAAATGAGAAATGCGTGTAAAAGGTATTATTGAAAACAATATTGCAATATGCTTGAGCTTCCAGACGTATACAGACCAACCAGTATGTTTCTTCTTGTCTAATTAAGTTTCTTATTAGGTTTGACATAAAATATCAAATTACACTGGCGTCTGATGAAGCTGTCCAGTCCAACAGCTTGTACCTGCTTTAATCCCATCCTGAGCACATAGGAGGCTTCATGGTGTCCTCTGTGTGACATGACAGCCCCTCACTCGCCGCCTGCTCCTTTGGGCCTTTGTTTAGGGCTTCCTTATGGACCCGCTGGTTGCTACGAGAGATGAAACCGCGGGAGCAGATGGACATCGGAGTCGTAGCAGGTGAAGCTTAAAGATGAAGACTAACAGTGGTTTAACTCGGGAGGCCAAACGCTCTGTTGGACCTGTCTATAGTCTTTACGGGAGTCCTTTCACTGATAATGCACCCACTGAGTGCACACGGAACACTTCATCACACAGTAATCCTGCCCTCTAAAAATCTGCTCCTAGCAATTTAGGGCAAGATTACCTATCACTTCATACTTAGCTTTCCCCACGGACTGGCTTTGACTGAGAAAGGAAGAAAGCAATGTACTTGGTCATAACTCAGTTCTCTGTTTTGCCATATGACACTTAAGATGGTCACACAATACACATCTTTAACCTGTTTTTGTTTCAGTTGCGCTTGGTAACTCCTTGTCATTGCTTGTCGAGTGTGAGGTATTTATGACCCTTAAACATGTTTGAAATACAAGCACAATTTTTGATATGCAGTCCAGTTTACCATTTCACACAACAGAGCTCAGCGCAACCAATGAAAGGAACACAGAAGAAACTGGGAATATCGCAGAGATAAAAATCTGAAATTTCTCAATGGGCACCAAGTTGTGCGATGTCTCTCATGACTAGCATTTGTAATCACTGTCATTCTATGATTATTGTCAATCTGGCTCAGAAACACAAGCTTTACTTTCAGACTTTAAAATGTGATCTTCTTTTGTACAGAGCTTGTTCTCATGCCTTAAGTCAGTGTGGGTGTAGAAAGTGCTTAAAACCAATGTGCCCTGTGTTACATGGACCTTGGAGATGTGCAAGTGCAGGTGCGAGAGCTGTGTGGGCCGGTGGAAAGAATCTCAAGTTTTGGTCAAAGACAGACAGCAGTGCACTGGAATTGGTGTAAAAAACATTTTGGAAAAATCCTAGAAGTGTCCCAAACCAACCTTAAGTTAATGTATTTGTCCTTTATTTAATCGTCTGAAACTGGAATCCACCCAGTGGAAATGTACGCAGGCATGGGGAGAACATACAAACTTTACATCGAGTCAAACCCAGGACCTTCTTGCTATGGGGCTAAAGGACTAGTCACTGTGCCAACGTGTTGCCACACAACATGTACAGAAGGCGTTACTAATAATTAGAGTAAATCAGATAACAGAGGACAAAAGTACAAACCCTAGCTTAACAAAGAGTCCAGCTAATTGTCTGTACTCCAAAGAGTTTTTTCAATGGTTGTTAATATAGAATCATATCTACTTCAGAACTGTACTTTTCCCATTACTTTATTAGCTTTATTTTCTGCTTTTATTCTCCACAACAACTACAGCAAATCAACCGCACATTGTTTGATTAGGTTTCTGTTTTCACCTCAACAGGGGATTTGAACTGATTTGAAGAAATGCTCAAGGCTGCATTTTATCTGAAATTATTTTTGTAGGTTCATAACTTCTCTATATAACCCCCCATATTGTGTGAATTTCCCTCGACGGCCCAGATAATTTGATTCTTTTGAGTTTCATATAGGAGTTTTTTTTTAAATCTAGCTTTAGTTGCATCTTGCAGTGTTAGCTTTAACTCTGCCTAAAAGTGTTGCGTTTAGTTACATCATATGCAGTTGAATCATCTTATCTTTGGTACAAGATATGAAACCCGATATATTGTATTTGCTTTCACTTTGTTTGGTGTTTCTCAAATGCTCTGTGGCCCAAGACAGATATTAAACATTGCTTGGTGGGGAAGCTGTTGTTCGCACTTGTTGTTTATCAAATACAGCTCCACAATCCCACCCTGAGTGCTCCTCAAAGGACCACCTGTTAGCTGCACAAGTGTGGAGTGAGCTAAGAAAGAAGACCACTGCTGTGTGGAGACAGCCAGCCCGCCTCCCCTTTCACTCCACGCTTCTATTCAGGCTCCGGAGCACAGATTGGATTGGGATTGATGCACAGTGTCCCTATGGACCAGTTTCTTCTTTTATGGCGGAGAATTGAGTTGGCCGAGTCAGAAGATTAGTTTTAACAGTTCTCATCAAGTGGAGATGATTTTAAATCAGTTTTTAGACTACTGGACAGATTGTTGTTATAAAGGGAGACATTATGTGTTTGGGAAATATTTAGGCAAGAATGACAAAAGTCCAGAGTTAAAGTTTATGTTCCTTCTTCGTTCGAGACAAAGCAGATGTTACATAGAGCTAGTATTGTGGTCCTCCCGAAAAACACTCTAAACAATTTCTATTATGATGTTTTTTCTCTGCCTCCTTATCCAAAACCAGTCCTTCTGACCAGCTGTCCAGCTCAGGACTGTTTCCAAGAATATTTACAGATTATAGACAAAATATAGCAACACTCTGAAAACACACTGCATAACACATACAGTACATATTAATTTTGATTGTATAATGTTGAATTTTCCATCAACATTTCTGAATTTTTAATCATTTTTCTCTCATACAGTGTTTGCTCATCGTCAGTTTATTCAAAGTTTATTGGATTGATTCATTCATGTCTTAGTAATCATGTATTGTCCTATAGCTTATGCTTGATTGCTCGATTCACCTACCCCCACCTTTTTGTCTGTATTTACTTATGATTTCTCAAAAAAATCAAATTACAAGTTGCTTTTTACAGTTAAATGTTACAACGAAGAGGGGGGGTGGGGGGTGGGGGGGGGCTTATCAGTGCTGCATTTTTAAACAGGATTTTAAAAAGCGCATACTGTCTCCTTTAAATGCTAAAAATGTGATTTGACTCAACTTAGCCATTTTTGATGTGCACAGCTCATCTAGTGTCTGCCAAGCAACTGTTTGTTGTTGTTTTTTGTGCCTACTTACGTAATATTTGGAAGCTATTGGGTCTGGGTCTGATTTGGATACTGCAACAAAAGTAATATTATGTAACTGTAAATATTTTTCTTGATTGGGTGTTGATGCAACATTCAGTAATTTGTTTATGCAGAGTCTAATCAAATTGCCATATCAACAGTGAGGTCGTAACCCTGGTAACCCTGATTTCTGTGCAATACATTGGATTAAATTATGTCCGGGCGCTGCAGCAGCTTTGAGCCTGTGTGTTACCTGTACAGCTGCCCCGAGTCCCAAAGGCCCAGCGACATGTTCTGACTTTAAAACTGCTCTTACCCTGCACTTGTCCAATAAGTTTAACAAAATCACACACATTTACCACCTGGAATGACCTGAGTAAGCTCAAGAGTGTGGACCTTTAACACACCCTATAAATATCCCTGAATTCACTTTAAAATGTGCATTCCCATGAGCAGTGTGGAGCATCCGCAGCAGCTCGATATCTGCCCTCTTTTTTGAAGAGCACTGTCATTTATCTTTGAACACATAAGAGAGGGTCATCATAGTCTTTTTGTAAGACCATGTTATGTCAAAATAGGCCTATAGAGCTGTTGTTTAATTGCATTTGTTTGAAAATAATGGCTGTGGTCTTGAATTACTGAACTACACATTTGGGGTACATTTGGTTTTCTATTTAATTTCGCTCAAAGAGCCAAACCAGCAACATTTGTGCAAATAAATACATATAAATATAACCAGTTACAATGCCAGTGTGCTGAAGATCTAATTATTTAAATTAGTGTATTTAACTGTTCATTTTCACTGTATTTTCTTCCTTTTAAAAACCTTAGCTGTTTTTGAAGGATTGCATAGAAAATGGTTTTCTGGGCAGTCATGGTTCATGCTGTGACTTTACACTTATAGGGCTCGACAGTGTGTGAATAGGCCGCCCAGGTGAAGGATGTGCCCCTTCGTATGGCTTCTCACAGAAATGAAAGAACGTGAATCAAGACCGGAGAGATGTGTGTAAAAAACTGCACAGGTGCTCCTCCATTTCTTTGTCTGTGCTTAAAAGCTTCAGGCCCAGATAAATGGCCCACTCCAGAGGCTTAGGGGACAGTGTGTGCAGGTGAGAGATGGTGAGGGAGTGCTGGAAGTGGGGCAAATACACTTCTGGTGGGCTTTCAGAATGTGAAGTCCATAACAGCCAAATGAAATATATAAGTAAGTAACCAGCAATGACTAGCATTTCTGTTAAATATTCCGTAATGTCATGCTATTGAACTGAACAGTCCTCAATACATTTATACGTTCATTCACACCTGTTTAACACTCAAATCCTGAAATTTTCTTGTGTTCTTCTGTTGAACTGAAAATAGTCCGTTTTACATATTGATGTCATTAAATGAAAATACCGGTCTTTCAATACACCTTCACTGAAATAAATGGATCTTTTCAGCTCTGAATTTGCCCAGTTTGAAAGCTGCATGGTTCAGTCGTGTTTTAATTCTTCTTACTGCTGCACTAATATATCAAGATGATTTGAAAGTCAGTCTCAACTTAACAAGATGCAACTCTTTATAAAAGGACCACATAAGATTATTCTATATGTAAACTTGTACAACTCACGCTAAAAGAGCTGTTAACTTAACAGAGACCGCAAATCATTTTGTTCCTGGATGATGGAGATCAGGGATGAATGAAGTAAACTCTTATCCAGTCAGGAATGCTCATGATGAGGTAACACCTTTTTAACATGACTGAAGACTCAATTTTGTGTAACAAGGCTGAAGCTTAGGAAATATAGGCTGTAAAAGAAGACGCTGGTTTCCTCTCAGTTCATCCTGCACTTTTGCCCTGAAGCAGGATACTTCATCTCTTTGGCCTCAATGTACCACATCAATCAGTCCATCATGTTTAGAGGTGATGTGGGTTGGAATCGTTTGTACACTGCTCCAGTGTAGATGGCTGTTTATAAGTGATATTTGAAAAACTTTTGCTTATCCAGAAGTTAATATAAATCATTTTTGAACTGTTAATTGTACTGGTAATGATGCTATGTTTTCATCACTTTAAACCCATGTAGATAGTAGTATCTCAGCATGGCCTGCAGGTTATGAGTTGTTATTAGGAAAATTCCCATCATTTCTATGCTAGTGCTGCCTTCTGAGGAGTTCAGAATTCATCTTCATTGACTATACCTGTACTGTATCTCTCCTCTTTCTCCAGAAAATGCTGCAGAACAATTCTAGTTTGAAGATCAAGGTTGCTTCTATTAACACGCAATATACAGGGATTTGTTGCTAACTTCAAACCTCCTCAAAATAAACAATTTAGCAAATTTCTTCTAGGTATTAAATAATCTTATTGTTGATATTTATTACCAATTATTTGCATGTGTTTTCTCATTCCACAGGAGGAGTTGTTCCATGACCATGGCTCTCCTTTGGACTGTCCTCCTCCTGTTGACATTTTTGGACCTGTCCCAGGGTGCAGACTCAGGACTGCCTCGTGGCAAAAGGAGGCAAAGCTCAGCAGGAGAGAGTAATACCTTTCAGCACCCCCTGCAGGCTCTACAGGGATATGGCAGTGACCGCAGGAGACATGAGCGCCAGGGGTCTCGAGGCACTAAGGCTGGTCCTTTGTCCCACCGATCCCTGCATCCTCTGGGACAGCCTGAGGACGAGGGACTGGGGCTGGAGGGTATGAGTCCTGTCCGTGTGGAGATGGGGCCAACTCGGGACAGAGACAGAGGACGAATAAGTCAAAACAACCTGCTCGGGATCAAGAAGGGCAAAGGTCATGGCAATGGACAAGCACACCACATAGAGCCCCGGAAACAAGGGCATAAGGCAAAGCACAGTAAAGGTGTGTTTGGAATTATACTAATGAGGAGTGATGTCAGCTTTTTACCTTTCATTTTGACTTTGATTTTATCAACGGATACTAGAGCAAAGACTGAAAACAACCTTTATTTTCTTGAAAATCAAATTCATATATTCAAGATGTGTAATTTAATCACTATTGTGTTTCTTTATACTTCCTTCTGGATCCATAGATTGTTTATAAGCTTGACAAATATAGAGTTCAGTCATTATTTATCAGTGTAAATAGAAATTTTTGAAGAAGATCTAAAGCTTGCACTTCATATTATGCTGTGCAAAGGAAATAAACTTGTTTAATTAACTACAGGCTTCTCCCCAACTCTGGACCTCAGTGCTCCACTGAAGGACAGGGATGTTTTTGAGGATCCCCCCTACGTAGACCTGACCCTGCCTAGTGACCCTCCCTCCCCCAGTGGCAGCAGTGGCCCGGTTTTCGGCTCGGGCTCTTCCATGGTTACCACGGATACAAACGAGCATCCTCCAACGCCGCCCCCGGCCTCCACCAAACCGCAGGTAACCCCATCCCAACAAAGTACTCATTGCAGGCTACGTCTGTTATGCCCCAGCAGGACTCCAGCGTGGGGGAAGTCAAAGAAGAATGGGTCTGCATTTCTGCTGTTCACTTTGCCATAAAGCTTATAGTCCCAAACAACACCGTATAGTGTGAACGTGAGAGAACTGGCAATGAAACATTTTATTTATCTGACAAAGTGCACTGACTTACAGAGTATGTACAATGAATATGTAATAATACAAATATAGTGTTCACCTGTATATTTAGATTTAGGCCTGATCATGTCAGTGTGTTCAACTATGAGCAATAATGAATAGTAGATTTTATCATGCATGAAAAAAAAAAAGGAAGAAGAAAAATTTTAACTTCTCACTAATTGACTCCTAATTTACAAATATCAAGTTATGAAAGTAAAATAGCTGAAAAATAAACACATTTGTTAATTTTTGTTAATCTGTTTGTAAATGTGGACAGAGTGCTTGCTATTCAGTTTACAAGAAGCCCTTTGCAGGCAAGCCAATACTATTGGACAACAGTGAAAAAATTATAGCTTCTTTTTTCAAGCACAATGGTTTCTTAATTAATGTTCGATCTTCTGTGGGTGGTTTAATGAGCGGCCGAACACCGCATTGCCCTGCAATTAATCCACTGTAATTGATATTTCCATATAGACCCATTACACTGGTGAGGAAAGCACTTATTGATCTGTTTTCAGTAAGAGACATTTCTGATTAATGTCTCAAGGAAATTGTATATTTTCCCCACTTGGATATAGGAGCAGTTGTAGCCCAATATGCTTAGCTTATGCTTAGATTAGAATATGTAACTTTAGGCTAAATCAGTGAAGACAATTTTTCCAACAGTAGACAAAATAGTGAAGAAAACGAAGTAAAAGCACATGAAAAATTCTTACTTTTGCACAGTTTCCTACAGAGATGTAGAGCATGACTTATGTAGGACAAAAATTGCAAAAACGTATTAAAAAAACAAACAAACACACAGAAACTGACTCTGAATATTTGATTTTGTGCAGTTTGTTGGATCCAATAATCTTGAATAATCTGCTTGACTGCCCAGTCAATTTTAGAAGCTCAAACATTACTATTGCCTCCATGATTCCTTTTCAGATAAATTTAACATTATTGCATCAAACCAGATGTCTGAACGGGATCAATCTCAGCTACATTTTTCATCATCTCTTCATGACAATTTTAAGATTTGTGTTTAATGTATAATTTCCTATTCCAGTCACATTCCCAGCTGCATGATAAATACAGGAGGCAAACAGTCAAGCAACATCAAAAGCTGTTTGACATAAAGATTATTGTTCTGCATGATTATGATACATACTAATAGGCTGTTGTACTTACCCCATTGTCATTGTTGAATTCTACTTAGTTGTTCTTACTTTGTATTTCTTTATAGAGATCAGGAAAAGCCAAGGGCCCAGGAGATGTAATGCCCACTCTGGACATGGCCCTTTTTGACTGGACAGACTACGAAGACATGAAACCTGACACATGGCCATCATCCAATAAAAAAGGTAATTGTAATGTATTTTAATTGTATTGTTTCAATATTATGTTGTTTTAATGGAATTGGTTTGCTACTATAAACATAATTAGAAGATTTTGACAGTTATGAGATTGGGTTAACTGGGGATAGTGTCATATGCAGCAATTTTAAGCTTCCATACAAAATGTAATTATTTGTTACATGTTGCAGACAAGAGGCGAACTAAAAATCTAAGTAATGGAAACATTACTTCAGATTTGGTTGAGCCATGTGATCATCACTTGGACTGTCTTCCAGGTTGGTTTGCTGGATATGAAAATGCATTGCTATGTGCATGCCTAAATGGAGATTTTCCTGTGACAATATTTTGTTTTTTGATTGTCAAGGTTCCTGTTGTGACCTTCGGCAACACGAGTGTAAAGCACACAACCGAGGCCTCAACAACAAATGCTACGACGACTGCATGTGTGAAGAAGGTCAGAATATCAAGAATTTATTTCTTTGTTACCAATGCATTTCATCTCTTAAAATGTTTGAGTTAAAAAATGCAATCATTACTATAGGAAAGGACTATCTTTACTATCTTATGTAAAAACAGAATACAGAGCTTTGCTATTGCTGTTTAGCTTAAGTTAATCATTTTAAATAGTTATTTTTATATTGTTTAACATGATTATAGATATTAATATGATTATGCCTAATACATTTTTACTGTTTCATTTACATCATTATGTCATAGCAAGTGAAACTAGAAAAGCAATACTTTACCTTAACTTTTATTTTGAATCAGGTCTGCGCTGCTATGCCAAGTTCCACCGTAAGAGGCGTGTGACCAGGCGAAGGGGCGTTGTGTGGTCCCGGAAACAGTCAACAGTGACCAGGGAGGCTTCATCACCATCTGAGAGAAAAGATCATTAATAAAGATAATAAAAAGCAGGACATGACATCAGCCAGACAGACGGACAGACCCAGGGTTTGAAATCTGGGAGATTCTCTTCACTTTTAAGAACTCAAAATTTCAGTTTGACTCTGTACATCTTGACTGTTGTCTCTGGTCATATTATGTTTTTTTTGTTTTGTTTTTTTACATGAATGCAGAACACTTTTACAATATGTGTGCCTCATCTGCTAACTTTGATTTTTATTAATTTTAGAAAGTCTGGGACTGCTGTGCTGTACATAGTCCCATTTGCCCCTAACTAATTTTTTATTCAGACAAAGTACTTATAAATGTACTGAATGTTAGTACCACAAAGATGCTTGTTTGACTTTACATTAAAACAATGTGTACTATTTATTATTTATGTTGGACTGTAAAAGCTGTATTTCTACATTTTACTTTTGATTATTAAAAATATATAAAATTTTATCATTATTATTTTTTCCATTGTTGGAGTTGCAGTAGATTATAATTTACTTTATTTATTCATTTTTAAATTGCCTTCAGTTGTAAGTCTTTTATTAGAAATCGAAAACCTGGCTCACAGTAGGTAAAAATGTAAAAAAATAAATAAATGATTATACTGAAGGATGAAATAAAATACATGGTCATTAATAAGAGAAAGCCACTGTTTAGCCAAACTATATTGCACTATATTGGTGTGCTTACAAATTGATAAAATAGGATCATCTTTATTTGCCCTATTAAATAGATAGATTACAGTTTTGTGCAGCTGTTTGGCATTAGATAATGATTATTAAAAAACTAAAACTTAATATAAACAACTACTGATTGCTGTTACTGATCAAAATCTATTTTAAATCCAATTCTTTCAAATGAAGCATGTCTTTCTCTCACACAGAAGAAGTGACAAGCTGACCTGTCTCATCACAGTGTTGAGAAGTAAAGCGTGTGGGAATATTTAGCCATCACATCTAATTTATTCATAATATTAGCATAGAAATTCAATCTAGGCACAGAGGCAAGTCGATTTTGACCAAACTGTCAGGATCCACTTTCGGATCTTTCAACAACTCAATTCAGAATAAGGAGGTCTCTTTGTTGTCATGGGAGTCTACATCATGTGACCCAAATCAGTGTCAAACTGACTGTTTACTGTATTTGCATCATGTAAAACATTGCAGATTTGTCCAATGAATCACTTAGATCACATACAGTATGTCAAACTCAAGGCCCGGGGCCAGATGCGGCCCTCCACCCACTTTCATGCAGCCCTCAAGGTCTTCTAAGGTTTGCTTAAAGTTTTAATTTTATATAGTGCCAGGAGTAATGGGTCTCTTTACCTAATGAAATGATTTGTTTAAAACTTAAGAGCAAATCATTTTTCAGACTAATGGAGATGTATATTCAGTAATTGTCACTTCAAATGAATATACAATAATCAAATACAACTATTATTTGTAGTACGTCAGATTAATTTACAACTGGCCCTTCGAGGACAACCAAGATGCCAATGTGGCCCTTTGTCAAAATTAGTTCGACATCCCTGACTTAGATGAAAAGCTCTACCTCAGTGAGCTTTTTGCATTTTTTATTTGTGATAGTGACCACAATAAAGATTTTTTATTTTTGTTCATGGAGCAATGGCTCAAAATGAGCTTTAAAGTTTAATCAGAGTTCTAAAGTCCAACCAAAAATCAGCAGCTGCAGCTGTTTTGATAGCTTTTGTGCACACCGTCACATTATTCTTTGTACCTTTCTTTGTATGAGTACGAATGTAGTCATTACCTTACAGTGTTCAATTTCTTGTCAGAAAACAATATTTTCATCATGTTCATTATCACGTTTTTAATGCAAATTTAATGTCATACAACATCAATGATTTAGGTTTAAAATCTTGACAACTTCCTCTCATAAATAAATCCTTTGACACATGGTTAATATGAATAGCCTACACATTAATTTTGGTTGCAATTATGGTTTTTAAACTTATTTTTACAAACAACAAAGTGAAACTGAACAGGATCAAGCACAGCCAATCAGAGAGCTGCATTACCTAAAACAATTAATCCAGACAGACCCTAAATCTACCACTAACCTCAACCTCCCGAAACACAACATTTGCTAACCGGCTAATACCCAACAAAGTAGTTAGTCTTTATTTCTGAGGCTACTTTTTCTGACAAAAGTGTCAGACTTTACCATTTCTGTCTGAGTCCAGAGAGAGGAGCAGTGAGCTGCTGTGCTCATGCGCACGAGTGTAGTGACAGAATCTAATGATTGCAAGATTCGGAATAAATGCGTGACGATCGGGACAGTCCCATTTTTTTCCCGGGATGTCTGTCACCCAGTGCAAAGTGATGTTGTTTGGCATAACGGTAAAGAGTGAGGGGGAAAAAAAAAAACCGTGGGGCGGAAGGGCCGGAGTAGGCAGTCACATGGGCCCGGGTCAGGCTGCTGTCACATGGCTCGTGTTTGCAGCCTGATCAGAGGAGGAAGGAGGAGTTTAGGCTTCAAGAGTTTTGTGCAAGAGAAAAAAGTGCAGAAATATCTTCATGTAAAACGCAAAAGTTTACAATCAAGGCAGTCTGGTTTTACTACGTCTTGGCATGGAAATCCCAGCTATTAATCTAAAGGTAAGGAAGGTTTACATGTGTTACATTCTAACAGGTTTAGGCTTCTTCACTGGGCTAAACAGAAGCATATTGAATGAACTGTTATGTTTGTGGAAAGTGAGAGTGAGGATTGATTTTAACTTTATCTAGACAAGTCATTTTCTTTGTCAAATGTTCTGATTCCACGATTGTTGTCATACATGCATATCAACTGACAAGGACAAAACAAATGTTCTATTATAAAAAAGAAATGTTATAATAATATTCCTAGATATATACTATCATTATTTTACTCTTCTGATGATTAATATTATATATTGATGGCTTATTCATTTCTGAATTTTAGAACAAAGTGAAAAGTGACAATTAGCTTCACTATAGCTTATTGTAATAGATTGCGCAGATTATGATTGCTATTAAGATAACCTAATAATCTGTTTGCCTTTTTGAATTTTTACTGATAACATGTCAACATTAGGTCAAATAATCTATAAAAGACACATTTATGTTTTCAAGTGCTAAGCCCAGTTAATATATTGTGTGTGTTGACAAACTTGTCCTACCTGAAAAAGTCCAAAATAAATAGTACAATTATTTTCAATCTAAGTCTAAGGTTTGTGTATTTCTTTTATTTTGTAGGCAATAGTACTAGTTCACTGGCTGCTTACAGTATGGTGAGTACTCACACATTTTTCTTCACTAACTTGAGGAATTTCTTTCCTCCTCTGACAGTTGCCCCAGTAAATGTTTAGACAAAGACTAACTCTGTAACTGTTGACTACAATCATAACTCATTCTTGATCTCAAACAGGGCTAGGTGATTCAGGGTGTCGATGCTGTTTATGGAGATATTTTCTAGACAAGATATAAATTTGGACATACCAATCTGTACAAATCTGAATAATGTAATGATGAAAACATCTGTTGGTTACAGTTTACAGAAGAACAGAGAAAGAATAGATTATTTAGATTTTCTATAAACTTGTGCTATACATAGAGTTTTATGTTATGTCTAGTCCTAATCATTAAAAGGCATCACCTGAATTAATTTCTTCTATATAATTTTACACTTCTAATTATCAATATTACTATAATGTTGCAGAAATAATTCAAAAACACACATTAAAAATTGAAGCTTATTCAAATGTATTTGCATTCAAGTGTATGTAAACACATACAATTTCAAATTAATACAAATTATCTTCCTTTTCTATGAATTCACTGGTGTTGGTTGACTATGAAAAGTTTGGTGTTGACACAATCCTGATGTAAACAGCAGCTATGACTGTGACATGTAAATCTAACAAAGCCTAAATGTGCATATAAACTTTCTTTATCTCTGCATTTTATTCAGTATACATTTAAGTATTGTGATGCATGTGCTAAGATACAATACGGTACGATACAACAAACTGTATATCGAAAACTTATTGTTCCAGCCCAACTAATCAGCATGCTATGGACTTAAAAATACCTCACTTCTTTTCAGAGATATCAAGATGTATATTCTACATCAAGATATGACAAAAATATATCAAGATATACATTTTCATCCACAGTGCACAGCCCTAATCTCAGATACAGTACTTTACCAAAAGCATAAGTTGACCTGATGTGTGTGTGCTTTAGGGGCTCTATGGCGTGGCTTCCCCATTCATATGCTTGGGGAAACTTCACTGTCTTGGCCATCGGTGCATGGGCCATAGCACAGAGGGACTCTATTGATGCAGTGGTTATGGTGAGTTTTTTACCTTGATGCTTGAGAGCTTGCAAATCATGTGACAGATGTGCTAACCCATTTGTCTGTGAAATCTGGGACAAACCGTGAAACATCGCTTTAACAAAGACATAGATAGTCACGCGAAGCAGGAAGTTACTCTAAACCTAAGCTATTGGTGTGTCATCATAGCTAAACCCAACTTTAAGTTTCCTGATTAGGTGTCATTTTGAAATGTGGAACCATTTTTTTACGTAGAAACTTTGGATACTAGAATAATCGCTCTTAGATTAGACATCAAACTGCTTTGTGAAGTGCTATAGTGAATTACCCTTACAGTGCACTTTTCCTCTTGGCCTATAAAATACTTTGGAGGGCACCTTGGCCTCACCATAATGAATGTAATGTAATTCAGCATAAAAACAAGGGCATTGTTTTGTGTGTGAGGCATCAAGAGCAAGAGAAAGCAATTGACACGCATGATGGTTTCCCGAATAGTCTTCAAGGGTCTATAAAACTGTTTCCAGTGTCACATGATCAATGACAGTACGACATCATCAGTGACAAAGACACACCTTTGACATTGACTTTATATATAAATAGTGCTAGTTTTAGTTCCTGCTTTTGGGCACTAAATCCAGCATTGTCACTCACTTACACAATAGTTTGCTACATCATTTGGTTCAGAAATTGGTACATTACATTGCATTTCTGTTTTAATCTTAGCCTTTTTGCACTATTATACTAAAGCCCACTACATGTTTTGTCTATTCCTGAAAGTTCTACTACTGTTACTATGAATATTACAAACGTTCAATCAACTTGTCTCTTCCTTTTACAGTTTTTAATGGGACAGCTGCGACAATACTGACAGACATGGTCCATTTTGGGATTTATTACCCCATACATGATCTGGTGATTCCTGACGTTCTCCGATTCAGTGCAGGGATGGCCATCCTCAACCTGCTGCTCAAACCAGCGACATGTTTTTTTGTCTATCAAATGTATAAAGAGCGAGGAGGAAACTACAATGTCAACTTTGGTATGTATAATTCATTTACCTTTTTGGAAAGTTGAATACATTTAGAGAATTAGATTTTCTTCACACGGTACAGAAACATAAAAGGGATGTGACACTGTGTAGCTTTCTGAAGGTGAAACGTTAACCACACAGTTCAGCAGACGTCATACACACAGTTCAAAAAGTACATTTCTAATGGGGATAATGTGTTTTATGTTTCAATGTGAAACTTATAGAGCAAATAGTAATCCATTTTGTGGCCATGCATTTCCACTTAAAGTAAAAACGCTGATTATGATACGTTCAGTGTGAATCTAAATTACAATAACGTGTTTTCTGTGAATCAATTTTTTGGTCAAAGAGTTGCACGGTTGGCGTTTTAATTGATGCATCCTTCAATGGAATTAGAAAATTAGATGCACATGATTTGACTTAAAGACATCGCTGTGTCACAGTGATTAGTGCTTTGGCCTCATAAGAAAAAAGGTCTTGGAGTCTATCTGTGTGAGTTTTGCATGTTCTCCCTTGTAGGTTTCCTCTAGGTGCTCCCGCTTCCTCTTACACTAAAGTCATGTACAATAGGCTCCTCCCCTCTCACCTCTTCTAGAACTTCCCTTAAAAGAGATTCAAATCTTGGCAGGACTTTCCTAGTTAAATAAGAATAAATAAGATCTGTATAATAGTGAAAGACTTGGCATGTGAATGGAGTTAGTGCTTAAATGTGAAAAATATATATTTTATTTGACTTCCACTTCTAATATTCCACTTTTCACAATTACTGCAAATGCTAATACAAAGCATAGCATTAAATATTTTGTTATAACTCACTTTCACACTTTATAACCAGTTAATGACCTGAACGTTTAGACAAGGATAAAATGAAATATATTACCAACAATTCTTTAACATCCTCGGTTATATGCTGAGAATGTTATACGGTTATTGCCAGTAAAGTCCCTCCTAATTACCAAGACTCTCAGCTGTAAATGACTTGCAGATGATTCCTGATTCAAACAAATTTGTTACAGTCACAAGACTTTGAAATGTAGTGCTGCTGTTGGGTTGGAAAGAAAATAATTTCTCTACGAGTTTGCGGTCATTTTTGTGGTTCGCCCCAAACACCACTTTTACCAAAAGTAAACAGTGTATTTATCAGAAAGCCCTACTTTAATGCTCCTAGATAGTTTCTTAAGTGCCCTTGTTCCATTGAGAGGACACTCAAAATGAAGCCAAGAGCTGGTCCACTGAGCTGTGATGTCGACTGAACGCCTAAATACACTCCACAACTTTCAATTGGTCTTGCATATTTTTCCCCTTGAATTATGATATCTATTCCTGGATGAGCAAAAATAGACCCATAGCCAAGTATATACAAATGTTCTTGCTACTGTGATGGGAAAGCAATGCAACCTCTGACTGCAGATGCCAAAATGTGTCCCCAGATTTGGCTCTTGGAGGATAATTGAATATTGATGAAGTCGTACAATCAGTAGGTTTATCACAGCCCATGATTGACTGTGTACTGGCTGATGTAGGTAGAGACAAGCCGAGGAGAGAATTTTAATTGCTGTTTGATTGTAGCACAGTCATTATTCTTACTGGCCACACTGCTTGTTATGCTATACAACAAACAAAAAAAGATGTATTTTGATTAAGCTCTTTTTGTTTAAGAGTAGGAAGCATCAAATGGAAGTTTGTTTAAAAAAAATATATATGTAGAGTAAAAACTGACTAGTCCAACTTGGGTAAAAATATGGGTACAATCAATCATGTCCAGCATAGTTAGTCTATCTAGGCTTGCTTAAAATGACAGATTCAGAATTGTATTTAGGATTTGAGCAATTTTTACTGGATAAGGCTTAAATGCTTATATAATGTAGAATATTCCATGGTTTCAAAACATTTCTATTTAGTTCTAAGAGAATTTGGCTTAAAATAAGAAAATGTTCTTAACCCAGAGGCAAAATCGACTCAAAGTAAGATATAAAGTTCTGAAATCAGTTCAAAACAGTTTGAAACAAGGAAAATAACTTGTCAAGATGCCTGAAGTTATGGTCCAAATCTTTAAACCAAGCAGTTTTAGCAGAAAATTTGTACCATTTTATTTTACTTAGATGTTTTTGCTGGACAAAGAATGGTACATTATAAAACGTGGCCTCTATCTTGTGAAATGGCGCAATTACGTTGCGCAAGTAGCTAGTCCGAAAAGTCGCCGCAGGCGCTTTTTGAAAGACTAGGCGCAATACGAAGTCTAAAAGGCGGAACCAGTTGGCGCTGATTAGAATAGGGTGGAGCTAAGCTGCCTGCAGGTGGAGCCCTGTGAATTTGAAGATGCGCATTGGACAAAACCTAAGAGTGTGGCCTTCCGCACGCTCTTAGAAAGAAAGTGTGAAAATGTTAAGAAAATGAACAACAGGTTATGGGCCTAATTAATAAAAATATGTAGGCCTCACACATTGTTTTTCTTGAATTAGGTCTATTAATTATTATTTTTTGTTTGTTTTATTATTGTTTTATAGGCTGCACAACAAAAGCTGCATGATTCACGAAACGTGTAGGCCTTGCTTATGTGAGGGTCTAATTCTGACACAAAAGAAGTAGGTTTGTGTCAGTGAAAAAAGATGAAGTTGTCCTCTCAGTCAAAAGCCTACAAGAAGAGTTTTCCTAAATGTGTTTTGCCAAAAACTAGGCCACAACTCGGATTGGATGGAGATATCAACAGAGTAAATTATCACCTCTATGTCAGTTTTTATTTTTTTGAAATACGTTCAGTAACCACGTAGTTACAGAACAGCAAAATAACTAAACCAAAAGCAACATAATAATGAATCTAGCGCGAGTCGCGGAGATCGCTGCCGCTGCGTCTGCTGCGTGAACCGTGTACAGGCGCTCCGTTTTATTATAAAGACAAGCAAAAACAAGATGTAAAATGTTCATTACGGTTGGCTTTGTTCGTGTCATGAGCGGTTTGTGGAGTCTGCGGACAGACCGGACTCAGACCGGACTCACCCAGAGCCAGGTCTAGACCAGGACCCAGGACTAACTGCGGCAGGTCTCACAATGTATTTCTGTGTTTAATAATAAGCCTTTCTTATGTATTTTAAGAGGTTATAAGCTGCACTTTTACTGATCACATTAATTTACCAGTAAAACCACGTTTAAACACAAGCATGCAATACTACACCCACTTGTGTCAGAAGCAGCACATCCATGTCAAGCGTTGGTAACTGTCCTCACTGAAGAAAATTTAATAAATCCAAACAACGACCGCTGTCCAGAGCGTGTCCTAAAGTTCTGTCAGCGTGTCCTAAAGTTCTGTCAGTCTCTGGGTCCGTGTTTCTGCTTAAAGCGCTCCAAGTAAACACAGTCCTCCAAACGCATTTGCTTACGGCCAACTTGCTCCTTGTTCCCGGTGTGATGAATTATGTCGTCATTCCTTAGTCACG
Source organism: Mugilogobius chulae (assembly GCA_038363315.1). Lineage (NCBI taxonomy): Eukaryota > Metazoa > Chordata > Actinopteri > Gobiiformes > Gobiidae > Mugilogobius > Mugilogobius chulae. The sequence continues at coordinate 37,218,461 of CM076403.1, read as the reverse complement.
TGCAATTGGCCTAAAAGGTTTCTGAATACAAGTTATAATAGTAAACTATAAAAACTATAAAACAGCAAATATTGTAGGCTTTCGGCCAGAACTCATCCTCAAACTCACGAAGCTCCACCTGCAGGCAGCTTAGCTCCACCCTATTCTGATCAGCCCCAACTAGTTCCGCCTTTTAGACTTCGTATTGCGCCTAGTTTTTCAAAAAGCGCCTGCGGCGACTTTTGGCACTTTTGCCTGCGTCAAGTTTTGCGCCATTTCACAAGATAGAGGCCCGTGTGTCTTTACTCTGAGTGGGCTTGCATCTCCCCAAAATGTACTTTTTATGGCTTGTAGAAGGGTCTCCTCGTGCCTGTTTCTATATAAATACTGTTCCTTTAGCAATAATGTACTTACACTGTGACATAAAACTTTAAGATTATATCTCCCCAAAAATGTTGGTTTTGCTTCGGAAACTTCGAACAAGTGTAGTTAATTTCACATCGGCATCATACATAGCCATCATACTACAAAATGTTTGAACTCGCCATCTTTTTACTCCCCTAGAACAAACCACGCCCCCAAAATCCCAACCTGAGGGCTGATGAGAGTAGAATAATAAAAGTGCACCACTCTATTAACTTTCTATTTAATTGAGATCATGCAGGTGATTTTCCATTTCCAGAAAGTTACACAGTGTCACTTTATTTCAACGCAGCATCCATTTATGAATTAAACCAAATGCCTCATATAAAACCTTCTACTCAAAACAAGTACAAAAAGTTGGATCTTCCAGCAGAAAAGTTACATAGTGCATCTTTAATAATTACGACCTGAGTTCTTCATTTTGTTGCCTAGTTCATACCAAAGTTTATTGATTATCTATATTTTTTCCCTTGTGTATTGATGTTTTTCAGCATACCTTTTGTTTGCCCTTAATATCTAATTGTCAATTCAAATCTTTCTGACTCTTGTTATTCAAATCATCTTCTGTTTTTTTTTTTCTTTCTTCTTCCTGGCTGACCTTTGACCTTTCAGACTTTGAGACTTCAATGGACAGCCGCTGCACTACGGACAGTGCTGACAGTGCTTTTATTGGCCGGCGCTATTGATTACCTGGCTTTTTCTCACCCCTCTGTTGTTTGTCCCATTCCCATCCTCCGTACAGTCATCTTCCTCCAGCTCCTTGGCTCCTAATTGGCTGCTGGACAAAAGAGACTACCTTTCCTGTGCATCCCCTCTTTTTTGTTTTTTACATTTGTATCTGTGTTGTCTGACATTTCTATCTGCCATTCTCTGTCTTTGTACTTTACCTGTTTGTTGATGTATATGTTAATATTTTTGCATGCATGTTTTATTCATATTTCATACTCTCCTGATGCCCAATCTAAGTTGTGTATTCTGTTTTATTTTAAGCACTGTGTGATGGTGCACTTTATCCGCCTAATTAAAGACAGCACCCTGTCGATGCATCATGAAAATATTCATGATGTACTATAGTATTTACTGGTCAAGTTTTTCCTATTCCTAACTGTGATGTGGCTAGTGCCAGAGGTACTAAAGGTATAAGATTAAATGTTGTGTTATGTTATTTAATAACAGAAACTTTTTATCATTGACATTTAGGCTAAGAAATGGTTTATATTTTTTTAGGTACTTAAATCAAACATTGACAGTCACTGAACAAATCTATGTTTGAGAGTTCTCCGTAACTTCCACGTATCATATTGGGAAATTCATTCTGTCCACTTGTTTGTGAAACTGTCAGGTAAATGAGCATTCAGCTTATTACAACAGTCTTATTACAAGAAAAAAGAAAGTTATGTTTGAGAGTTTATTTGGGGAATGGCCACCAACAATTTTAGTATTTCTCTGATTTCCATCTAGCAGAAAATATATTTTACTTTTAAAAGAGAAACTGGAAGCCTTGATTACTTTTTATATATCAAATAACTGAAATTAATTATTAGTTGTTTTACTGAATCCTTTACTGCCTTAAATTATTTATTTTATGCACGTACACATCACGTTCTTTATGTCTCTGGGTGTGGATCACTTAGTTTTAGTTACGGTAGTATTGATTCTGTCCACTTTATGCTAATATTGCATCCCAGCAAATTAATAAACTTGGTTGTTGTGGTAACGAATTGACTTTTTGCTTAGCTGGTCCAAATGGTTATATTTCTGACTGGTTTGTTGTTTTGTTTTTTGACATTACATGAGATAAGACTAGAGGATGATCTACAGTGGATTGTGTTTGGACAAATGAGCAGACAGATGCTTTGAAGGTGCACTAACTTTTTTGGTCAAAAATAGACTTGAATAAAAGCCTTTTTGTGACATTTGGATTTCTTTGTTGCAATAAATAAATAATACATATCAGCCTCTTTACTTTGAACAGGCATATGATGACAATATGGATTTTTCTGCTCAGAAAAAAGATTGTGTAGCTGTATTTTTTTTACATTTTGGCATAAAATGTATTTCATTCAGAATGTCCCAGAGTATGGGTTTAACTTTCTTATTCTTGTGAATTGTGTGGTTGACTTCACCTCCAAATAGTTTCACAGTGCACCTTTAAAAAGAGATTAAGTGAATCACAATGTGATTAAACTAAATAAGCAGATTAATAAAAGGATGAGCTTACAATTAGCACGTTTAAATGTCAGCTAAATCAAATGCTTTGATTGAGACTTATTAGACTTATTATTATTAGAATTTAAATAATACTGTAAATGTCAAAGTATGGAAATACTGAATATACAGTATGTATTGTTTATGGTAGAAAAGAAGAATCAAAGAAGTTGAATAAAAAGCAAAGATAAAAAAAGTGTTGCTGTAAATTTTCAAATTGATGTGACATTTCTGCACTTGATTAGTTTTTTTTGTCTGAAGTAAACCTCAGCTAAAAAGCCTAAAGCTATGCACATTTTTTTATTTACTTAGTTTATCGCCAGATTATACTTATAGTATACTGAAGTTTTTGTCATTATCACCCAAGCCTTACTTACTTGTTTGTCCTGTACAGTGATTTGGCACATGTCATATGTATTGTGTTTACCACCTTAGCTTTGTGAGTTCACCTGCATATAGTCTTTGGGCCAGAAAATTTTGTTAAAATGAAAAAAGGATTTCTGTTTTGGCAGTATTTGTCAAACTTCAATCCTTAGAAGAACTTGAGTGATTGTAATAAGCCAGGCATGTCTGTCACAGTGTGGGTCACGTTGAGGTAACAGTGAGCAAACCCTTTGAACTTTAGAAAATGTATCATCTGTATTCAAACCATGCCAGAGCCAAGGTTGTTCCTGGTAGGGAGACTCTTAATTTGTGTCAGAAAATGACTTGAACTGAACCCATTATGAACAGTGTTTACCTCTATATTCCACCGAGGCAGTCTAAAAAGCACTAATCAAATACTGCATTGTAATGGTTCAAGTGTCCTTGTTCCTGATCTACTGCTGGTGTACTTTATTTGTTCTTTATATTTTGAAGAAGTTTAAAGATGATACACAGTTGTCTGTACTTTTTGCTCCACTACATTTTGAAAATTAAGAAGTTAAAGTAAAAAAAACAACAACATCAAAAAACTAGTTTTGAGAGCATTTGAAATAGCCACAATGAAAATCCAAATTATGTTATGATGTTTTTATGTTTGAATAATAATAAACTTTATCTTTTCCACCCATTAATATATTGCAATAGCACCATATTGCAATAGTTACAAAACCAGACTGCTGTATGCTGTCTGACTTTAATGATAAAGAAATGTAATTCTCAGACATGGCCAGAAGCAGCTCTCTGAATGCGTTGGTGGTCCACTCCAGTTTCACTTTGATGTCGGCAAAAAACTGTTCTTAAGCAATGACTGAAGCAAAAGCTTTATACGTGTGGGCAAACTATACCTTGAATGCTTTGTGAGAGCTAGGAATTATACATAATAATACAAAAATGCAAATAAAATTACTTGTTAGTTTTCAATGTATTTACTCTTTTTTTTTTTTTTTTTTTTTTTTATAAAATAATAAAAATAAAAATTCTGAAACAATGAAGCTCAATAGTTACTACCCACTTCCTGATTCAACAAGCATGGAATCCCATGTTTAATCTCCATAAAGATAAATAAATAGATAGATAAATAAATAAATAAATAAATAAAGGAGCATATTTTTGTTTAAAATCTATTTCTGCAGATGTATAAACTACAAAGTTATTAAGACATTTTGCAGAATTTTAACTTACAGAGTGACTTGTTGGACTGAAAACAACTGCACTGAGTTTGCACATAGCTGGCTAGCCTACGATATGTCTTTTAACACTTAATATTTGAATTTTTTGAAAAGTTTATGTCACTTTACAATGGGCCAATTTACTTCTGGAACTTGAGCGATCTTCTACTGTTGAGCTCCATTAGCAGCTCTCAAATCTGTGAAATATACTATTTATTCTAAAAGTTGATTTGCAACTGGGGCCACAACTTCTACATATCTAAAATGAGAGTATGATATTTAAAAATACACCTAACTAAATGACTGCCCCTGTAATTTAACTTAATTTAAAAGTGTTTAAAATGTAAGCAAATAAAATACTTAATTTTAAACTTTTTACATCAGTCCATAGTCCTCTTAATCTATTTTGAGCCTCTAAATAATATTAAATGCTTGAGACCAGTTGTGTCGTGAATGCTACATAACATAAACAGACACGCTTGTTGGATTTTAGTGGACAAACGCTCTATTATTGGACACTGTTTTTTACTATTTAGATATTGTGACAGTATAGTTATTTTCTTCTAAAAATAGAGTATATAGTAACTAACAAAATTAAGTACTTCATGTTTTGGAATAAATGGAAGTGGTACATGAATTTATAGACGAATTATGATCCTGGAGTTCTAACACAGAAAAGATTTATTTCCATGTGTAAATTCAAGAGACTGCGGCTTCGTGCATTAGAGTCTCATCCAGTCTGACTATGCTCCTGCTGTAGGAAGTCATGTACCACTGATAATAAGATCACAAAAGCTGAACTGGCAGCTTTTGGAGAATATGTTAAAAATGCTAACATTCACCACTTAACTTGTGCTTTTGCTGGTTTCCCCTCAGTATCCAGAAACCGAGATGCCTACCAGTCCATAGACCAGCAAGACCAAGAGTCTGCAAGTCCAGCCAATCCTTTCAATCAGGCCCAGGACAAACCCGCTCGGGCTTACTGAAAACATCTACCACATTAGTATCATTTTTATCTCACTGCCTGTTCAACTGTGTTACTTTGCTTTGTTACGGCTGCTGATGATGGCACTATGAGGTCCACACATTCCCTTTGGAGAACCACTGATCGCAGAGTCACGGCTAACTGGTTAAGAATGCTGTTGTTACTTGCTTTACGTCACTGTTGTTTAGTATTATTTGTTTCTGTATTTGCCTGAATTGCGTGCATTGGTAGCGTACAATTCAGCTTTATGCACTGCCCAGATTTCTACATTTAGGCTATGCGTTTTAGACAAGTATGCAGACAAACTGTGACTGAAATTGATTTTTAAAAGTTGTGAATATAGGTTAAAGAATCCTATGTTTGTGTCATGTTACTGTCATCATGTTTAGCAAGTGTGCACGTTGTTAAACTACAATAAAGTAAAAATATTGCTTAATCATGTTACAAATGTTATGAAAGACCTTTACAAATGTATACTATTGCTGTTACTCAAATCCATTGCAAATTGTGTGTCTTTATCACTACAGTAGAGTACACACTGATACCTCCTGTTCGTTGTATTTGTTGTATTTTCAGTTGTATGTTCTGTCCTTGGTTGAATCATTCTTGCTGGAGCACAGTATGTGGGATTTGTTGTAAATGGGAGCGTGTGGTGCAACGGCCGGAGGACAATATAGTCCGTTGACAAAGCCTTGACTTGATCTGTATGAATGAAAAAATAAATTACGCCAGAAGGTTCATTTTTGATCTTTATACATACTTTTTGTTACATGTAATAGGCATAATCTCTTATTTTCATGTAGTCGTGAAAAACTACGTTTTCAAGGTGCATTCTGTGGGATTTTTGGTGAAGAGTACAATAGTCTTTCTTCTATTAAGATGCCGCTTTTCTCCACTCCATGTTATTCTGATTCAGTGTTCTATGTTGCACTTAGCTCAGAAGTATTTCTTTACTTAGTGAATTTTGTTAACTGACAATGGCAATAAAACTTTCCAATACTGAGAAGCGCATGTGCTGCTACTATGCCAAGTTAAAAGTAGGGCTGGGCCATTAACCGAGAAATCAAGATCAAATCGAAACGAATCGTCAATTATCTGGTTGTGGGTTTTGAATCGAAAGATCGAAAACCAATCTTTTGTCAGCAAAATTGGTAACACTTTAGAATAACTACAGAATAATTAGGCTTAATAAATCATTAATTACATCTTAATAATGACTTATTTCATTATGAACAAATGTCAAAAGTCAAACTTTGAGACAGAATATTGACATAGTTTAAAAAAATCTAATGAATGGGACATATTAAGAGTTTTTGTTGTTTTTTTATGTTCAAGAAAGCCGTTTTTCATTTGTTTTTGAAAATAATAAACAACATCGAATCAAAACTCAAGATTGATCAATAAGAGAATAAAAATCTGTATTATATTTTTTCCCAGATTACCCAGCCCTACTTAAAAGTCAGATTTGTGGAGAGGCATACCTTCTCATTATATAAAAGAATGTTTCTAGAGGAATTTTAGAGCAATTTCTACATGCTATAGGTAACATTCTAGGCAAAACAATGGCAAGACCACAGAGTTAACCAGGAGCAGAAAACACAAAAGTTCAGTTGTTGAAATTAATTTTGAAACATCAATTATGTCCACAAGTGATTATTACACTTTCTAATTAGGCCTACAGTTTCAAATTAAACTTCCACATTCCTGTAGTGTTTTTACATGATGTTTTTACAGTCAATAACACTGACCAACCTCGCCTGTCTGCTTTCACAGGAGCATCAGCTGTCTCCCATCATATCCTAAAGGTGAAGCATGACCTAATTATAAGCACCATTAAGCAAGTTTTGCAGCTTTTTCAATTTTTTTCAATCAATACATATGCCTATTTAGGCCCAAAAAGCCTAATAGTGTGGCCAGTTCTCCAGTTTGCACAAATCAAACTGCAGTGCATAACCGTGTCAGTGAGTCATTCATCTACTCTCTCGCTGAGGATCCCTGGTGCGCACAAACCCAGAGGCGGAGGAACAGAGCGCGGTGACCGGGGTGAAGGTGGGGGCACGTGCTAGTGGGACAGCTCCGTATGGCCCACCCTGCACCAATAAGTTGTTGATTAATATGTAGCTGCTGGGTTTGTCCCCTTCACTACCTCCTCCTTCCCCTTCTTCTCCTCAGCGCGCACGTTTCTGACACATCCACGAGCACCTGATTCCTCCGAGCCAAGGACACGCTCCACCGTCACCATTGTTGGTTCATGCAATAAAAGGGAACTCAATTTGTCAAAGCCGTTATTGCATTAGTGACAATCTCCAGGGACGTTTTGAATCAATGGTTTTGTAGCTCCGGCAACATCAGACTTTGAACGCAATTATAAATGTCTTAGTTACTGAATCGAGAAGTGACCGCCTGTTTGCAAATTACATTACCAACCGTTTAAAAAGATGCTGAGAAAATAATACAGTAAGAGTTGTGTTTGTGCTAATATTACAATTTTATTACAACTACATTACTTCAAGAGACACGTTTAGACAGCCATTTCTGCTGCAGTTTTTTTTTAAATCTTTTTGGCCATGTTTGTAGCCTAATCAATATCAAATGAAATCTTCTTGCAGCACACCTGAGTAATGTTTTTAATGGGTTTTTCTATCCAAAGATGTGTACTGAAATAGCCCTATTAGCAAAAGAACAGGGTGTTTCAGAACTATTAAAAGATGTGAGAACAAAAACAAGGCTTTGAGAGATGTGTTTATGCAATGGGCTCGCTTTAATTCATTACAGTATAGATTATGGATCATATCATTGAACCAGTGTACACTTATGTTAAAGAAGCTGATGTGTGTTTTATGACAAAAGTAATCATGAGCCATCACATATCCTTGAATTAAAAAGACAGTAGTCTATATTTGGATCTTTTAGAGGACAACAGAAATCAAAACATGGTCTTCAGTGTTAGGGGAGTGACAGAGATGACCTGGGTCTGACTCCAGGGTTAATTATACAGCACAGTGTCAGTCAGTGATGGACTGGATTGACACGCTCTGACCTACATGCTTCTGATTAAGATGGGTGCATGGGAAAATAATCATGGCCGCATCCTGTGGGAAACTAGGGCTGGGGCAAGACCTCACATTAAGGTGTTTTTAATGTGTTATATAAAGCCTGGAAATCCACATTGTCATAAGTAAAACCTTTTAAATCAATGAAGAGGTGACACTTTTATGCCTACATCAGGAGTCTCCACTGTGGCCTTTCACACTCTGACCTCACACATCAGTCACACATGATAACTGCATCAGAATTGATCTGGTTTTGTTCAAAACCTACTCACACAGATGGGGCACTGTCAGCACCCACTGCATGAGCTGCGCCCCAAGTCCAGAGCACAGATATTTCAGAGACAACTGAGGAAAAAGGACAAGTTTCACTGTTGCATAAACAGACTCAAATGATCTGTACTGCCAATAGCAATCAGATTGAATCTACTGTATATAAAATTAAATTATTATTTTTTTCTCTTTTAAAACAGCAAGCATGAATTGAATAAATCAAATCAAACAAAATCAAATCCAAGGTGCAGTCAATACATGGTTAAAGTGAAAAAGATCAGGCGAACAAAAATCTAGTCTGATATTGGCTTAAAATATTAATGTAAACCTAGGCCGTTTTTGATTAAACTAAAACTAAATGTTCTGTTTTATTTGCTCATTTTCAGTAATGTATGTTCACATGAAAAAAAATATAAAAAAAAATAAAATAAATAATAATAATCATACATAGTTTACTTTAGTATTAACAAGTTATATGAGACAAAATCCAGTGTTTGTAACTTGATATCATGTAGCCTTGTCTGTTTGCTTGTACGTCTTTGATATTTGTGAGAAGCCCCAGGTCATGTTCTTGTTTGCTTTGCAGTCAATATCACTATTTGTTGTTTGTTGTTTTGGCGCACCTTAAAATACGACTATTCATCATCTTACTAAAAATGCCCAAAGGTTCGGATCTTGGTTGCCTGGAATCAGGAGCCCACACTCTTTCAATGCTTTATAAAAACTGGACTCTAGATTGTGAAATGTCTGGGCAATAAGTTTGAAGAAAGCGGTTCATCTGTGCATGTAGGACAGTATGAATGCTGCAGTCCACAAAATACAATTTCTACATACACAACAAGACAGAATTGGCCTATTTTTAATTATTGAACTTATGAAAGAGCAGTGAAAGTCAGTATGATTCTTTGGGAAGAGCTTGGTAGCGCAGAGGACATTGAGTTTGTTTCAATTTAGTTTGAAAAAGAAATCTTATACAAGGATTTGTGTGAGGGCAAGGAATGAGTTAGAAAGTCTTAAATACTGACACATTTTTTCACAGTTTGAAATGTACACCAGCCTTACATTATTCACTGTGCACACATTCTGGTTTGAATTGCGTTGACATGTCCTTGTCTTGATCTATGGATTGTGATTTCACAGCTTGTTTACATCCGAGTACATTTACAGGGCGTTGCTTCTCTGCTGCTGTTTCTATTGAAAATATTGGGGTCGCGACGGCCATAAGGAACACTGCTGCTCTGTGGAGGAGTCAGAGGTGCAGATTCATTAAAAATACATTTGTGACAGCACAGTAACAAATGGCTGTGGTCCTATACACCCTCCCCACGCTCATTCATCATCCCACTACTGCTACTGCCTCTACCTGCTCCAGCTCAGCTTCATTACTCTCCCTGTGTCTTTAAACTACTGTGGGGCCACCTCACACGCACTGCCTAAAGGGAATACACAACTCTAAAGGTTATTTAACAACAAGAAGGAACTTTTTACAGCACCGCTCTGACAGATTTGCATATTTATATTTCGTTATTTTAAGAACAATGTTGCATAATATGTTTTGTGTTGTGGGCATTTATAGAAACACATAGCATCAACCAAGATTATAAACAGTTTGGCCTATTTCTAGTTGTTGAGCAGTGACATAATAGCTAAAGTAGGACTTTTTTATTTAATCCACAGATGACAAAAGTTCACTAGTCAATTAAATGTACAATTATTTTTCAAAAAATACCTCGGGCAAACATAAAAATTCTGCTGAATCTATCTTGTGTGAAAGTAAAAAAATATAACATTTGTGAATTGACTTAAAGTGGCTCCTTGTGACTTTTAAATGTGGAAAATGACCTGCATATTTCAGTATAGAAAGCTATAATCCATCTACGCGTAGACAGATCCGTTTTATGGCATACTGTGGAATATTATAGCTAAAGGAACAACATCTCCATGGAAACAAACTCAAGGAGATAACATCCTGCTCCAGTAAAAGTGTCAAATTTGAGAATATACTAGCTAAAAATAAAGAAAATTTTTTTATTCAGTGTTAATTCGAAAAAAAAAACAAAACAACCCAATCAAGTGGGCCTTTAAGAAAAACAATAAATACATAAATAAAACCACAAACTTGACCACAATTATATTCAAATTTACTTTAATAGGTAACGAATAGCTAGGTTTTGAAGAAACTTGTTAAAGCACTGATGTACAACAACACTGTAGATATGCACTGGCTTTAGAAGGAACAAACCGCTTGGGGATTTAAAAACTTGTAAAATCTATTTTTTAACCTTGTTTTAACTGCTTTCTCTCATCATTAGTTTGCTCAAAGTTTTATTATGAATGATTTACGTCCTGTCCTCACCTACCACCTGTCCCCGCCCACTCTCAAATTATTCTGAGTCATAGTACAGCATGTATGGTTCAAAATAGTCACATAGCCACTCTGCTCCTTATTATATTTAAATCTTACAACGAAGAGGCGGGGCTTATCAATTCAACAGCTTTACACAGGAAGTAAATGTACCTCTTTATGTTTCGTTTTACAAAAAAATAAATACAGATTACTGTTTTACATAAATTATTGTGTAATCCTAAATATACCTACATAGAAAAATAGTTTTTTAAAATGTACAGCTATTTATTGAAAAATGTAAGCGAAAATAAAAAGTCAACAGATTTTTTATACTCAAGTAATGTACATATACCAGGAAAACTACTTGAGTACAACACATAAGTAAAAATACTTAGTTACTTGCCATAGGAAAAAAACTATTATTCTGGGTCAATTGGAGTTAACCAATCATAGCCAAGTGTGAACTTTCTGTAAAAAGTATTTGATTTTTTTTTTTTTTAATCTCAAATGCTACAGAAAAAATAGACAGCATACATGAATAGTAGTAACATCTGGCTCCAAGAAAATACCACACACCCCTAATCTAAAGTCATAATTTGAGGATTACCTGGTAAATACACCCACCACTACATATAGCAAAACCCTTAAAGAAACATTAATCAGTGTAATTTGTTCAGAAAATATAAATGGAAATGTCTGCAAAGTTGAAAATGATGATCTTCAAACAACTGAGAGAAATTAAACATTAACAATTAAAGGGGCAAAATTAAAGTTTAATGTTCTTCGTGCAAAAATTGGGCCAGCGTAGAAGCTATACATACATTTCAAAGAATAATGGGATCTGCTTAAATAAATTGGTTAAAAGGAAAATGAAAAGCTAGAATTATGCTTCACACACAGCGCTGCATTAAATCAATTAAATGTAAATTCAATCGCACTAGACAAGAACATTTGCAGACTAATGAGATATTATAAATAGACATTCTTCGGGCTGCTTTATGGTGAATATATGAAAAGTTGTGTGAAACAGAGCTGTGGTTTTCTTGTGCTTTAGCTGTAAGGTTAAGGAATAGGCCAAGGACATACAACAGCCTAGAACTGGGACATTTCTATAATAAGAGCAGAATACTGGAAGCTCCTTCACACAGGTGACAGGAAAACTCCAAATATACAGTACATAACACAAAGAGAGATGTAATTTTTTCAGAAATGTAAATGAAACAATGACATGTCGGTCTATAAATGAGCAAAACGAACTACGCATTGAGTGCCTGCTAGTGATATATTAGTTGAGTTACATAAAGGAACGGATCAGCCTTATTTCTACAAGCAACACCAATAAAATGTTATGGCTGACATTCATTTTTGCTTTAAGTAACCTAAAAGATGTTCTTTCATACAACACACTTCATTAAATTGTTGACTAAATGTCACTACACAAATCATGAAATGACTTCCTCACAACAGGACAATCTGTGAGTTTATCATTCATTTAAAACGCCTTAAATTAGAAGAAAAATATTAAAATTGGCAAAACATGTCAATGCAGAAACATTGCCAGAGTTTATCAGTAAACGTTTTTTTTTTATTTATGGCAATTGATATTGGCCTGGGAAAACAGAACAAAACAATACAATACGTACACTATACATACCAATCATTCCTTGCTATCCACAATCACCAGAAAAAAATACTTCCACTTCCTTTAACAATATTTACAAAAAGAAGAAGAAAAGAAGTCACAGCAGCACATTTACATACAACCAAATTAAGTATTATTTTCTAATGATGGCTAAAAAAAAGCTCTAATGATTTTGTAGATTGTTGACAGCACTGTGACCTCCAGCAGCCCAACCCAATAATGGTTGTCCATGAGTTCACCTTGGGGTGGTGCTTGACAGTTATTTATGCTTGTATCAGGGCAGCAATGGAAGTCCCGAGTGCTGGGCTAAAGTGTGTTGTGCTTGCATTAAGGCACGTAGCTGCGTAAAGGGGATAAGGGAGGACAGAAAATCAAATGCTGGCGTTTATGAAGGCATCTCATGGTGACTGGATGTCTCTGCGGGGCCCCTCTGGTGGACGGGTCGATTGGTTTTGACAGGACTCTCTCCTGAATCTGGGATCAGCAGGAGGCTCGAGTGGTCTGGGTCGCTCAGACGTATATTACTGTGGATGGAAAATAAATGAGATACTTGAGTTCAGTGTATATTCAGCACAGTAGAAAAAGACATGCTGTACTGTAGAGAATAACCAAGTCAAAACACCATTTGCTACTAGATAGAAATGAGAGTTAAAAAAATAATGACCTTGATGATGAGATTTTGAGGTTTTACTGTGTACAGAGCGAATACAGTTTGTTTGTGTTGATGCCAGAAATTCAAGGATGCTCTGTGTAAGATTTTGATGACGGGGTTGCAATCACTTTTTCCATAAAGATGACATAACATCACCATAGAGTCAAGCAGGAGGCAGAAATTACCACAAAAGTTACATAGTGCACATTTAAATAGAAATAAGCTGAAACCAAACAATTTAAGTTTTTTACAGTAAGATAAGATATCCGTTATTTGTCCCACAATGGGAAATTTCACTGTTGCTCTGAACAGCAGCAAACTAGAAACATACAATCAAACAAGATAATAATTTTAAAATAGACTTAGCAATACATACACTGTATACATATACAGTATATATAAAGTTATAATAGACAACAACTCTTATGTACAATAAGTTGCTGTTATGGCTGAGCACAGTGCTGTAAATAGAGAAAAATGATAAAGTAGTATCAATATACAGTTTTATAGTATTATGTAAAATATGTGACATTATTGTGAACAACTTTCTTTAATTTCTTTACTCATAATATTCAATAAGAATGCACTATTTCCCACAGTGCATATAATTCTAAATACACCATGTGTGCTTGATTTTGGAGAGCGAGACATTAAACAATTCCAACAGTCTGTGTAAGTAAATGTGTGTGTTCTTTGGAGGTGAAAAAAATTGACTGATTCAGTCAGTTTTGATCCACACCATCTGACTGACCTGTCTTGACTTTGTTTCTGCAAAGCGCTGTCTTCATAAATCTTTAGCATTGTCTCTGTGCGATCATCGTGGGCTTCTTTTGGTTCCTGAAATCTAAAAACAAACGAAGAAAAAACAAAAACTAAACCTTAAATCGAGTGAATTTGTAAAAGCATTCCCAGTTGTCTGCAGTAGCTTATGTCAAACATTGTTTAAATAATAGTACCTGGGCTCCAGTCTCTCTTTGACCTTGGCTATGGACATGATATAAGGGCTGATTTGTTTGGCGATCGTGGTCAGGTAGGAATTCTCTTGCTTTAGCTGCAGTAGATCATGCAACTGGGCTAAAAACATGAAATATTTAGGCAGAATAACATTTTAAGTCAGAAGTATTGCCTTGTATTTCTACTATCAGCACAAACCTTCATAGATTTCTTGCTCATTTGTGACTCTCTGGAAAGTGTCTTCCCAGATCTATAGGGAATGGTAAAAATAGTACCTGTAATCCATCTATATGCATGAAGATCATTTGAATAACAGAGAACAATATAAATAGACAAATGAGAACTGAACAGTGTGTCCTTTGTAATGTGCAAAAAAGACATACTGTTACAAAAGATGTAAATCATCCAAATACATGTTTTCCTCACAAAAAATGTAATACAGTCCAGGACATAGAGTTTTTAAGTACCACTTAAAAAAGATTTTCCGGGTACCAGCAGATCTAAACCAGGTCGTTAATAGCACTTTTTATTATTAGAATAGACTAGAATTTAAGACCTATAATCTCTCATAATAATACAGATTATTGAGCCATAATAATTAAGTTAATCAGCACTTGGGTCCACAGCATTGTATCTCACATAAATGTAAAAATAAAGTAATAATGTGGATACCAACAAACTAATCTATAAATCCACATTTGAACAACACAATGAAACGTAGCTGCCTGGCCTCTATTCTAATCTCCTTGTATTTATCAGTAAGGAATGTGGGATGGCTGGGTGGAAAAAACAAAAAAAAACAAACAAAATGACAGCTTTAGTTTTAGAATTACCGTGTTTATATCAAAATAAGTAGTATAAGACTGAACAGTAGTTGTACTGCAATATACAGTGAAAATGTTCAATTGTATGTTTTACAGTTTAGGTTAAAGGTAAAGATAAGGTATATTTTACTAATATCTTTTGAGGGAAATTCCTTCTTTGCATTTGGGCTATCGTTCTGAGTTGCTGCGGCAAACTGTTAGAAGCCGTGAGAACAGCTCTCAGGGATCCATCTACAGATCTTTTTCTAGACTTGGTCTGGACTACTATGGACGCTGTTTTTTCCCTAAGGTTCATGTTTTGGTTGATGGGCGAAACTGTAATGTCTAGAGGAAACTCATACAGAAAAGAGGTGTCTGGGCGTAAGCTACACACAGAAAGACCCAAGTGGCTCGGGAATCAAACCCAGAGCTGTCTCACTGTGAAGAATGGCTGCCAGCAACTCAGCTCCCATGCTGTTATTTTTACAGGTACCAGTTTAGGTACCTTACCTAAGCTGCCTATATAATAGACACCCTTTTATATGCACTAAATGCTAACTCCATTTTGTAAAAAAATATATAAATAAATACACAAGGTCCAAGACCTTTGAAAGACCCAGCATACTTTATCATGATTGTGGTAATAAAATCAGTGGAGATTTACAAGTCTTGTTCTGAGTATGTAAATAGAGTTTGAAATATTAAAATGAAGTACAGCTGACGCACCTCTTCAAACAGGGCCCTCATAGTCTCCACAGTGGCGTACTGGGAGGTGATCTGGTTATCGATGTGGAGCGACCGGTCCAAGATCTCACCCATCTTCTCAGTGTTGATGATAGAGTGGTGTTTTGTCAGGTCCCGGTGCAGTTCCTGAACCTGATCCTTCAAACTCTGGATGTCTGTCTGCAAAGTCTGAAAAGAATTAAAACAAGAGGAAAGCTAAGAAGACGTAATATATAGGGTGTCAAGGTCATTAGTGCAAAAGTGCATCAAATATGGCTAAACCAATATATATTTACACAATAGTTAGTTGTCCAGCTATAACCACCTGAACCACCTAGATACTTTTATCAATCAATACATTTTGGATTGCTCCTATTACTTAAACTACTATACAATGACTTTTCTCTTACCTGACCTTGTTTAGGCCTTTTTTGTTGCATTTCTAATAGAACTGTAAACAATAACTGTATTTAGAACACAGTTTCTTTTCTCTAATTTTTGATAAAGGTTCTTAATTATTCAATAAATGAATAAACATTGAATCAAGAATAAATGTGTTACTTGAACAAATAACAGAATAGATTACATTGCATTACAATTTCAAAGTATTCTTTCCAACACTGCGCAGTTAATACAAATCCAACAATTTTAACAGACGCAATTAGCCAATGATTTTCAATAGCACCGTTTATCTCACAAGCAACAAAAACAACTGTTAATCCTAGTCTATAAAACTCTTCAAACCTGTGCATTCTTTCTTTAGTTTGTCATTTATAGATGTTGTTTAGTCAATTCTCCTGAAGTGATTAAAAAATGCACAGAGCCGCAATTGTAATACTGGTGAGAAAAAATGCAATTAGATTTTCCCAAATTGTAAGACTCTAATTAAGAACTCTGCTAAACAATAAATTAAAACAGACTTTAAATTACTACCCACAGTTCATAAAAGGACGTCCCTTCAATTTCTACTACAATTAAAAGTTAAGATGAACACCAAAGTTTCATAGTGTTTAATGCAGTGATATTTCTTTCCAGCTCTGACCTTATAGTTGTTCTCATAGCTGCGGCAGTGTTCGACGAAGGGGGTCTCTCTTCCCTCCGCCAGCAGGACTTTGGTGCAGACGTTTCGGTGAGAGGTGGGTCTGCGCCCGAGCATGGAGCCCACGGGCATCTCACTGAGGGACGGGGAGCGGCAGCACACAGACAGGGGCGACTGCAGCCTAAAGAAGAGACACAAATGAGTCCCCTGACCCAAAGAACACTGCAATATACCTCTTATTAAAAGTACAGACCTGAGACCTTCTGTCATCTACAGTTTATTATTTTTTCATCACTTATTATTTGAATTTCACTCAAAAGAAAATTACTTGTCCCTTCAAGTTAAAACACACACACACTAATTGCATTGTTAAAAACATAAACAAGAGTGTGTGTTCTATACAGTCTTCTTTTTGCAGTACAAGCCATGTCCCAACAGAATTAAAAGCGCTCCAGTAGGGTATTGATTCAGTTTTAATTTTGCTTGACCACCGCCAATAAACTTAGAGGATCTTGAAGTATTAAGAATAACTGTAGCTGGACTCAATAGATTTAGCGTTGACAACCACATCCACACACTATATTTTTGCTATGTATTGCTTTCCTTTTTTTGTCTCAAATAACTAATTTAGGTAACCAAAATTGTTTTTCTTTTTGTCAGACAGGAGTGTTTCTTTACCTGCTTTACATGTTTCAGCTACTTCCTGTAGCCTTCCTCAGAAGCGTCACTGGTTGATGGTAATTTAGGTAACACTTTATAACAATTACACCTTAATTAGTCTTAATAAAGCACGAAAAAAAAAAAAAAAACAAAACCACGAACAAATGACAACTTAATGAATGAAAACGATTAGTAACTACTTACCGGTAATTATCTTAAGCTCTACCGCCTCAAGCTTAAATCCGAACCATAGTAAAAGCAGTAACTAACCTTAATTAACTTTTTCATCCATTATTTGATAAATTGTTCATGAATAATTACATATTTTTTTCAAGCTTTATAAAGGCTTTACTGAGGCTAATTAAGGCGTAATTATTATAAAGTTTTACCCAAATTTAACTGATCAACTGCCAAAATTCAATGAAACACTATGAAGATACAGTAACTCTTCACACACAGTAGAAGGTAAGCATTTGAAATCCCAAAACCATTATCCTCTTCACCAACAAACATATATGAAAAACGCACACTGGCAAATAGTGCTGCTAGTAACCACACATGCAGGTGCCTGGAGGCATTTTACCTTGGCCTGGGCACAACTACATCTTTCACATGTTGCCATAGAAATGATTCCTTTGAGCATCCACACTTAGTCCCAATATTACCAATTAAATATTATGCCTGAAGTAAAATAGTCTTTCTTGTGGAGAAAGATATCTGAACACATTTTGTTCTTGTTAAAAAAAAACATTGGCTGCAGCCTCATCTGGACATCGACCAAACACAGATACTGTACAAATATTGGGATGTGTTGGAAAACAAAAACGACACATGGGGCTCTGTCTGTGCTGCATGGTGTGAGAAAAATCCACCTGTTTTAAAACTATATTAAGTTAAGAACAGTTCCAGGTTTCTCTAGCAACAATATTTTAAGACAATTAATCTTTCTCACCAAAATCAGCCAATATTAGAAGAAAAAATAAAACTTGACAAATGAGGCATTTACCTGGTGCTTGATCTTCTGCCCAGTGTTGATCCAACAGAGGATCTGTGTATAGTGTACTTCCTTCATAACCTGCATATACTCATTCAAATTAATGAGTGCGTCTGAGCTAAAGCTGTGACATCAGTGTCCCGGGACAGGACAGACCCGCCCTCCCTCTCTCCCCCCATCTACCCAATCTCTACATGCCAACTTCCACATGAATCCAAGAGAGTTCTGTGAAATCACGATAAAAATAGTGCCAGACGGGACAGCCACCAATCCCTGCCCACTTTGCATGTTGCTTTGGCAGCTCTGAGAAACAAGTTGGACGGGAGAGTTGTGAGTCTGTTGGCAATAGTGAGTGGGCTTAAGGACCTGCGAACAGTTGGGAGACTGTAATGCGCACGAAAAATTACCATCAGGAAGTGTGAATGTGGAGAAGGATGAGAGCGGGCGCACGGGACTTTGTTCTGAAAATGTCAGGATCATGTTTTTTTTTCGCCATTTAATTTTAAGCTAGGAACTGAGTCAATGCTTTTGAGTTAAACCTGTATTTACATTTTCATTATATGAATTATTTATTCAATACATACAATTTAATAAATGTATTTGTTGTTTTTATTTGTGTTGTATATAATTATATATTAACAGTTTTTCTATAGGCATACCTTCCTTAAAGCATGTTGTTTTTTATGGTATTTAGTAATACACTTTGACACATGCTGGTTATAAATGTATGTTTTGTTCCTTGTAAAACACAAAACAAAAATTGGCTAAAACTAAACAGGTCCTGACTTTCTGTATAAAACATATTTTAACAAGTTACAGTTTTTGAAAAGTTTTTGTTGGAAAGTAGCGAAATGACAGTTGTGAATCTTAAATATTTTACTTTAATCAAATTTTTTGAGTGTTCATAAGTAAATACAGACCCATGAGTGGATACGTTGTAGGTGAAAACAGGAATTTTCTGACTAACTGAGCATGAATCAATCCAAATACAACTATGAGTAAGCAAATGATGGGAGAATAGTTCACATAATGTCCTCTTTAAACTAAAAACATCATATTTACTAACTGCAGTCATGTCCAGAGTGCCCTCTCAGAGCCCCTCCCCACAGAAAGTACAATGACTGAACATTGTGTTACGTAAACAGAAGCGTCCACAGCTCACTGATGGACAGAATTATTGCCATAGTGGGACTCACCGTGGCGCCTCCTTTCCCCTCCCTGCAGTCATCACCGTCTGCCATCTGCACTCTCTATCATTCCTGGATTTGAAGCTGAGATGTGTGACATAAACTAGACTTTTTTTCTTGGAAGAATTCAGAAAACAGCACTAGAGCCTACACATGAAACGAAAAGCTTCCAGGAAAGATCTCACTAAATGTCTTACCTAAATAAATCGGCGGGAGGTAAATGGAGGTACCTGTTGGTGCAGACACTGACTGAAGCAGGGCCACGCGGTCCATCAGCAGCAGAGGCTCAAGACACCGGGCAAACTCACTGCGATAGTCAGTGTTGATCTGAACAGGAGACAATATCAAATTATTATAGCTTTGGAGTTGTGCTTTTTTGAGAAGAAATGTTCTTCTTTCTTTTCATCAAAACTTTAATGAAATATTTTTTTAATATAGCCCTTGCCAAATAAAGTAACAAGAAAAGTTGTGTTTGATTTATGAGCTTTGTTTGTATTAACTTTGTTTGTATAAAGAGCATTAGATTTTTTTTTCTTTCAACAGTTTCGTTATCTCTATTTTTTGTCCCCAGTAAGAATAATGATAGTGTTATAGTAGAGGCATAATTTATTTATGTATTTATACATTTTAATCAAAGGTATATTGGGACAAAGACATATTGTAATCTTTCAAACAAGGATATAGACTTCTGTGGATCATTTTAGAAGCACAAGGTGCTGTACATTTTGTACTAGTGGCTTACCAAAACTTAAACTCCACTAGTTTATATGATGATTACTAAAGTATAGTATTTATATTTTTAAACATAATGTTTATTATGGTTTCTCTAGTTTTATACTAGTGCTGATAAAGGGTTGATTAAGACAATCCCAAAGGTTGTTTTGTTTAATTTATTTAGTTAATCATAGTTATTTATTAACATTAATGTTCAGATTTAGTTTCAGTACTTAGTATTAATTAGCATAAATTTGTGACAGTTCTCATTATATATTGAAATGGACCACAAGACAAAAATAGTAGTAACAGTATCAAATGAGGGTTTTCCAGTGTTGTAAGACTAGAAACTCACTTTGCTGCTCTGTACTGGTCTGAGTCGATGTGGGAGCTTTACAATCCTCTGCAGTCGCTCCATCAGTTGCTGTGTAAGCAAGAAGATCCAGGGTGATTGTGTGACCTCCTTCACCTCACCCAGACATTATAGATTACCCTGTTTGAAATAAATGTATGGCAGGCTAATGCTTGTATTTGATTAGGGACGTCAAGATCATTCTGTTCATCTATAACTGTAATTACTGAGGTCATAAAATAATCATACAGAAAATAAGAACAATTGGCAGAAAAACTTCATCAAATTGAAAGTTTAATTTCCTCAAACTGATTGCATAATAGAGAGTAATCATTAGACAATTGGAATAGAAATGTTTGGTCATGGCGCCCCTCATGATAATTGTAACTAATCCATTTGATCCTATGACATCTCTCATGGATTTCAAAGAAATATCACAAGAAAAAAAAAACAAGGAGATACTGTATCATAGTTCATAGGATAAGGTTTACTTCTTATACTCAAATGTCTGTACTTACATAACCCATATCTAGAAATTCAAACTTGTTGGCTGAGTTGAGAAAAGCAGAACATGTGACAAGATGAACCTGAAAATCAAAATCTTAATTATTAAACACATCAAACTAAAATTTGAACAAAAATGACCATAAACTCTATCTAATGAGTTTAATGTCATGATGTGGAGTATTTTAAGCAAAGCAAAAACATTTCTATGGCAACAAACAGAAGCATGTATAAGTGATTCCAATTTGTTGTTTTTATTATACCATAGTCAGTTTACAATGTACTGATGGTGCAAATCTAAATTCATTGGAATGGATGAAAATGGATGTATGAAAACATTTATAGAAATATAAAGCACAAAAGGGAAAGTGTAACAAGTGAAAAGGGCAAACCATTTGGTAATCATTGGATCCCAGACTAGAAGACCAAGATCCAGAGTGGCAGTTTCTCTGTTTGTTGAGCACCTATCCTCTTATTTAAAAGTCGTTAGATTGAATTTCGCCTTCAACATGAACATCTTTGGTTGAGCAGTAACATTTACTGATCCACAGATTGGTGGTTTGGTTGCAAGTCACTCAAGTTAATGCTGTTGTGTCTTTGGGCAAGTAATGTATGAATGAAAGGTTTTGTGATGTAAAACCCTGTGACTTAAAACTAGAGAAATGTTATATTAATGTAACATTTATTTGTATATGAGAAAACACATTACGATTAAAAAATAAAATTGATAACTATGTGAGCTATGAATGTATAAACTAATAACTTGCTGTGACTTATTGCGATGTATGTGTTTTATATTTTTGTGGATCAAACCACGCAAACATTTTTATGTGTGTGTGGTAAAAACAGAGCTGGCACAGTTGTGTAGATTGAGGGTACCTGAAGTGTTGGCAGGAGAGCAGTGAGGTGTGAGAGTTGCTCCTTCAGTGCCTTCTCCTTCTCCTCATGCTGACTGCAAACACACACAAACATGTAACTCTACACCATCACATCCACGCTCACAGGATTCAGCTCAGGAAGTGCACCCAGCCACCAGCACCCACTCTGTTTCCAGCAACTAATCTATCTGTCTCCCTGCTGTAACAAACACGAGAGAGCCGCCTCTGGGCCGGACACACAAAGCATAACATAAATAGCCTTTAACAGCCTTCTGGGAAGCATGCCGCTGGATGTCTTCCAGGCAAGTGATCGAGAGGAAAGTAATGGAAGACACTTGTCACAAAAAATCTCATTAAAAATCCCCACAGAGGGTAACTCGATACACTCACTGGCATACACAAAATTGTTCTCATTGCCTCGTGCACAGGTACCGGTGGAGAAGTAGACACGAAGAATTGGCCTGGGTCGCTAAGTAGTAACTTTAAATCATTTGTGAATAAAATTTCACACATTCACAGTTCACAGCAAAACATTTAACACAAACTCTGCTACTGACATATGCAGACGTATTACATTGTCTGTATGACGTTTTCTTTTTTCACAAAATACATCTCAGTTTAGTGTTGTTCTGACTCTTGTCATTTGTAAATCTTCAATCATAAATTAAATATTTATCCTAGTAATATGTATCAAATGTGTGCAGCATAATTATTCATATCTACTATTGAGACAAATAAAACTATTTGCTAGATTTGTTTGTTTTGAAACTTAATTACCTTTGTGCTGCTTTTAACAGAATCTTCTTTCTTTCTGCCAACTTCTCCTACAAAAGACAAATAAGTGCTTTTTAACAAGTGCATAACATGTCTTTGTGTTGTCACACTTTTTAACAACAATTCTGTCCAGGGATGATTCCAAACTGGGTTGTGCTGGCCTCTGCTGTGTTGCAGATTCATTTGAGTCCTCTTCACACTAAGGACACCAGAGACATCCAGTGGACAAACTATGCTATGGTTGCCAGGGACAAGACAAAGTGGAGAAAGTGTCTCTCGCAGAATATATTCAAGGTGCTTTGAATTTTATGATTGTACAAACTAAATGATATGTTTTGATAAAATGTACACTTTTTTTTTTTTTTTTTTAGAAGAACACATTATGCTACTAAACAAAATAAAAGAATAATAAAAACACCAGTGAAGGACAATAGTTCAATAGAGCTCAAAATGTACAAAAAGAAAGTAACCTGCAAGCTGTTGAATAGGGTACAAATTGCACTCTCTTCCTCCTCCACATTCAAACACACTTCGCCTATCATTGCTCTTAGCAGAACTATTGCTTCTCGTGCTGATGTCTGTAGCTCTTTCACCACCTGAAATGCCACAAGAAACTTCAGACAACATCTTACAAAACCAATAATTTAAAAATTTGCATTGTATATATAAAATAGATTGTGTGACCAGAACAGCCTGGTCCAGCATCTCACAGCCCTGGACATACGCAGTTTCAATATCAATGCAGTGGGTCCGACTCTCTCTACATGAACAAAAACAATCCCCAGTTTAAAAAGAAAGAAGAAAACTTTTTACTGCTATAAATATATGTGAAAAGTTGCTCACATTTGCATGTCTCTGAAGCACTTGATGCAAAGCATTGACTTGTTCTGCGTTGAGAAGAGGATATAGGGCTCCTGGTGAAGAGCTGCAGAGATACAGGTGCCTTTTAACTTCAGTTGGTGTATTCTGCCATAGCACTGAGCGAGCTTTGACACACACTTTAAAGAGGCACACACAGCATAATGTGCAAAAGTGCAGGTTGACTTTAAAATATAAAGAATGACTTTTACATATTGTGTGAGGAAACAGAGAAGCAAAGCACTGCTGCGTTTTGGGCTCATTTAAATTTCCCCACACAGATGCAGCAGAGTTTAAATAGGACTTCAGCAGAACTCATAAGCTAATCACAAACATGCACATTTGCACTGATTTAATAGAGCAGCGGTGACCTAGTATTTGTAATTTAAGTTGATTAAAGACGCAACTCACAGCACATCTTGTGTTTGGCTCGAGTGCGCTTGGCCAAGGAAACAATCTCATGATGGGCAAACATTCTTGCTTTATGTGTGAGCTCCCGACAGGAGGCACAAAGGGGCTGGCTGCACGTGTTGCAATAATACATGACGCCTGGGTCCTGCAAAAAAATAATAAGCATAATGTTAGGTCTATTAAAAACATGGTTTCTCTTCAACATGTACCCTTTTGCTGCTCTCCTGGTCACAATTAGCACAGAGCACTGTCTCCTCACTGTCAGTGTTGCTGTCAACAAGAAACTTTAACAGACGATCTTCAGGTGGAAGGGCATTATTACCTTTAAGCATAGACGGATAACTGGAACAGAGAAAAATACTTTAGTACTGTAACATACAATGTTTTTAAATTACAAAACAAGACAACAGATAGTACTCAATAACGTTAAGGGCAACTTGTGTAACATTATCACAAAAAACATGTGTTTTTGGTGTTCAAACTTTTACTTTTCCAAGAGTAATATTCAACAGTGTAATAGTAGCTAGCCTTCTCTTATTTGAGTTAAGACTGGTTACTCTAGTCTTTACACCAACCAAATCAAAGTAGCAAAAGCTAGCTGTTTTTTATTGTAATGTGAAACTAAACGGTACAGTAGAAGCTTCTCCAAATATACACTTATCTGAGTAATATTAACTTGTTTGTATCCATCAATTTATAATAATTGCCCTGCAGTAGTAGTGCAGAAAGCCAGTAGAGGCAGTAGAGACATGTTTGACACTGCATACAACTACAGAAGAAGACACCGCGGAAGCGGAAGTATAACACACATGTCAAACGGGTTGGTTCTGGCGTGGCGTGTACACGAGAAACTTCGAGCACAAGGTAGAAAACTACTTAATAACGTGAACAGATCGACTGAGAGACGAGGCGCTTTGTGGAGCAAACATGTCTGAGATAAACGAGGAAAGTGTTCGGGGAGGTAATATTATCAAAGATCTCGGCACTGACGAGGACTGGCAGCCCACGGAGATAGAGAGCTTGTGCATGAACTGCTACAAAAACGGGACCACTCGTCTGCTGCTCACCAGAATACCCTTCTTCAAAGAAATCATCTTAAGCTCTTTCAGCTGCGACCACTGTCATTGGTCCAACACAGAAATCCAGTCAGCTGGACAAATTCAAGACCAAGGAGTCTGCTACACGTTAAAGATAAAAACAAAACAAGACTTGAACCGTGAAGTGGTCAAAGCTGACAGCGCCACCACCAGAATTCCCGAGTTGGATTTTGAAATACCTGCTTTCACCCAAAAAGGCTCATTGTCAACTATTGAGGGGTTGTTAGACAGAGCTGTGGCAGTTTGGAGCAGGACCAGCCGTCAAGAAGGGAGACTGATCCAGAAGTGGCTGCAAGAATAGATCAGTTTATCCAGAAGATGCAAAATCTTAAAGATGTGGAGGAAGAATTTACTTTGGTGATAGAAGATCCTTCAGGGAACAGTTTCGTGGAGAACCCAAAGGCCCCTCAGAAAGATGAAGCTCTGACAGTGACCAAATTTAAGCGGACTATTGAGCAAGACAAGCAGCTGGGGATACGAGCTGATGACGACGACAATGATGTGGATGAAGAACCAGCTGCAAATGACATTGATTCTATGAGAAATGAGGTTTTGATTTTTGACACAAATTGCCCTGAGTGCAACAGGGTTGCCAAAACCAACATGAAACTTGTTACTATTCCTCATTTTAAAGAAGTTATCATCATGGCCACTGTTTGTGACAACTGTGGACACCGGACAAATGAAGTCAAGTCTGGCGGGGCAACTGAAGAGCTGGGCACTAAGATTACCCTTCACATCACGGATGTTTCAGACATGACCCGAGATGTACTCAAGTCTGAGACCTGCTCTGTGCTCATTCCTGAACTAGAGTTTGAATTGGGAATGGCGGCACTAGGAGGGAAGTTCACGACTCTAGAGGGTCTACTTAAAGACATCAAAGGTCTAATAGTGGACAAAAATCCTTTCATAACAGGGGACAGTGGGGTCTCTGATAAAATCCAGAAGCTCAAAGAATTTGGAGGGAAAATTGAGAAGATAATAGCAGGTGAAATGGATGTTCACGTTATTTTGGATGACCCAGCAGGGAACAGCTACCTGCAAAATGTGTAGCCCCCGAAGCAGATCCAGAAATGAAAGTTGAGAAATACACACGCACGTTTGAACAGAATGAGGATCTTGGGCTGAATGACATGAAAACTGAGGGATATGAACAAAGCTAATAAGACAAAGTAATTTTTAGCCGACCAAATGACTCTCAGTTAATAAATATATAAGCTAAAACTGGCTAGAAAAACATTCATATGGACATTAAAGTAAGTGGAATTTAAGTTGTCTCAATGTAAGACAAACATGTAGGCAGTTAATTATGTAAAAATCTTTTGTTTTTACACCCCAGAAGATGGTGCCATTTTGTCTTTGGTCAAAATAAAGCTGTTTAATTTGCTTCCCTTGGTGTGCATGCCACATTTTTCAGCTTTTTTTTTGACAGGTTTTGTTAAAAGTATGTGTAGTCTCTCTGCAGTTAGCCTGTTTTTGTTTTGCTTTTTTTTTGCTTGAAGAGTCAAGTACCTGTTGTGAAAACTAATTGCAGAGGAAGTGAATTCCTAGATGTGCAGTTCCAAAAAGACCAGCTGTGTGAAACCTGCTGTTTATGGAAATGGAAACACTTAAGGCAAGAGGCTTTATAGCTTACCCACTGGCTCTGCACCTACAAAAAACAAATAGATAATAGCCAAGTGGCTGTGATCTTTTGACATCTTTCACCTCAGGATCAAAACCATCTATTAAAGTTGGGGTAGCTAACTTTTTAGTTGTAAATAATAAGTAAACTTTTGTTTACCACCAAAAACGATAAAAAAAAAAAGAGTCCACAGAGTACTCTTTGAATCGAATAATAAAAGATTTTAGTTCTTATCAGGAGCATAATGCAGCGTTCTGATTGGCTGAGCTTGGGTGGTCCTCTCAGTTTCACTTTAAAAGAGAAAAAAGAGGGTTTTAAGTCAAAAAAACTTATTACATATTGATATTTCCATGTGTTTAAGGATTAAGAGAGAAAGTTGTCAGATTTAAAACTTAAATTGTGTTTGCAGTGTGAAAATCACCTACCCCACCTTTAACTAGATAAAACAAGGTGAATTTATATTTACATAAGGTCAAGTGCATGTTTATTGCTATGAAGGTGACAGGCAGGACATGCTTTATAAAGTTTGAATAGGGCATATCGTGTGACTGGACTGCATCTGATTTCCTTGAGCTCCAGGCATCAGTGCCAAATACCACCATGCTTTGTTGTGTGACAGACTGGTCTCAGCAGAACCCGCTGGCCCCAGGGAGTGTTACACTGCTAAGTCAGAGACATGGATGACCATGCAGCTGCTTTGGCCACTCAGTGCCGCTTCACAACAAAGTCACTGCAGTCAATAGAGAAGGGATGCCCAGCAAAAACATTGTGTTGAGGTCAAGTGGTACAACATGTATCTGTTTTGGTGAAGGTTTTACCACGTGATGAGGATGTGACAAGTTAATGCTATGTGATGTTCTATCATCGGATAGTAAACGTATCAATTTTATGTTTCTTAAAATTCAACAGTTTTCATAGAGCAAAAAAATGTTCTTACTAGCAGCGTCTCGCTTATCCCTAGATCAAACCTACAATTATGTCCAGTGGCATCAGGTGGCTAACTCAGAAAAATTACATTGTTCATCTTCACTGCTTTGTCTGTATAAAGCATTTTTAAAACTAAAATAAAATTACAATATATTATATCTTTATATATGTTGTGTGTTGAGAATACTAACACAAAAGCAGCCAAAGGCTTGTGAACAGTATGATCAACAGTGTTGAGAAAGTAAATAGAGTGGTATATGGGAGAACGGATAACGTTACTGCTTTGTCTTACCCACAGAGGGGGCAGTTGAGGCGACTCTCATTAGTGCGACCTCTTAAGCAACGGGCACAGAAGATGTGGTAACAGTCCAGCAGACATGGGGACTGGTACTGCTCGTGGCAAAGGTGACACATGAGAGGGTGGACATTGCTACAATCCACGTTACACGGGTTATCAAGGTTAGTGAAGATGGAGCCCGCCATCTGTAAACAAACAAGTTTATGTGACAACAATATAACATTACAGTTAGGGATGGTGTAGTGTGTTACAATTAAGTGTAGTGTTGAAAAAAGTCTATACAGGAGGAGTCAGTATGCATAATAAAGCCTAGAATATCCTTGTGCAATGAATGTCCTGTTCCTCTTACCTTCAGTTTTACTAAAATAATCCTTTCAGTTTCAAGAAAAATGTATTCTCAAAGGTTGTCAGCAAAACAGGAGTTCTGTTTAACAAAACTAAATTAATGTGAGTATGCTAGTCTGTCCACAGAAAGCACACGAGCCACTGTCTTACCACTCAGTAGCACTATCAGCCCCCTGCAGCAGGAATTACAACAATGCAGCTGGGCTCTTCAATTGTAGGCCATGGGGTCCATCCACCGGGCAGCTGGCAGCACCGCCTCGTGCCTGGCCCCGAGTGCTGCCAAAGTGCAAAAAGGAAATTTAATATACAGTTCTTAAGGTACACTGTAGTTGGTCCTGTATTTGACCTTGTGCAAGAAACGAAACAGATAAATATGACAAAAATATTAACACAAATGCATTTAATTTAACAAGTAAAAGGCAAACCTAGCCTAAATCTATTTTGTGTTCATGTTTGCTAACATCAAACGTAAAATCAATCTATCAATTGGTCGATCTAATCATGAACCGGAAAAAAAGTAGATTGACAAACTTTTGTGATAGCCAGCAGAATGTCCACCACCAGTTATGACTGCAGCTTTAGTACTTAGTAAATTTGAGAGGCTACAAAAAGAAACTTACTTGTATTTGATGCAGGCCTGAAGTCTTTTGAATGAATGAATGAATCTTTCAAATCAGTGCAGACTCTTGCTTCTGTCAAATTTAAAATCTAAATGTTGAGCTGTTGCAGTCCATAAAAACCACCGAGACAAACAAAGTTGTTAATCGATCGCAGACAAATGGATGAGTTTGACGCGCGCGGAGGTCCTTATACTTCCTGCGCATGCGTGCCTCTTTCTTTTAGCCGAACGTGTCAGCCATGGCTCCGACAGTAAGTGGACAAACTAGCTGATTAAGAGTGTTTATTATGTTAATTTGGCTATTTCTACACATTGGATTGCATTTACCGTTTCGGACAATCTAGGAGAAATGTTCATGGAAGGATTTGTGTCAAATTATTTGGCTTGTTTACGCTGACAGTTGAAACCACGTTAGGCTAATGCACGAGCTAAAGCTGCCCCAGTGGAGATAACTTGCACACCAGCAGTAGAAGAGGAAATTATCTGTTTTCAACCAATATGACACTGTTGCATATGGTTTCGATGTCCAAATCTCACTATCTGCATTTAGTAATTTACCTGTGATGTTGTTTTTGTCGTTGTTCCCAGCTGAAGAAGCCGGTTGTGCGAAAACAGGGAGGGAAAAAGAAGAAACAGCTGCTGAAGTTCACCCTGGACTGCACTCATCCTGTAGAAGATGGCATTATGGACGCTGCCAACTTCGTAAGTGACATCTCACAGTGATTTTGTCTTTAAAGCACCATAATCCCTGTCACTGTCCCAACACTGAAATGTCAATCTGTGCCGCTGTCAACCATAATGATGTGCTTTATTTAGTTTTAATTAGATTTGTATTTTGTGTTCATTAGTTAAATTCTGTTTAAGGTTCACGTATTGAACACGTCCAGTTGCTGAAACACAAAATACAGGATATGTATATATTTTTTGCAAAGAATTTATATTGGAGTCTTTAGCTCTAGTCGCACTGGATATTTTTACCTCAGGACGACTGTGAAATTTAAATTATCCCATGTTATTTTTGCATTCACACAGGGATAATCGATGCCTGTAATTGACTTGTTTTTAGATACTTTACTCTTGAAATGGTGACCGATACACTGTGAAATAGACCAGAGTCCTTACGAATCAGTTCATAGAATAAAAACGCAGACTTACACATTCACACCAGACTTATTAATTACCTGGGGACGTCTTGAGTTTTGGAGAATTACAAGAGATAAAATTTGGGAGAAAATTACAGACAAGTGTGATTCTCACAGGACTAAACCCAGACCTTGTCTGTAATTACATTTACATGAGGTCTCCAGTAAAATTATCCCAGTTAAATAGTAAGTAAGTTTTATTTATGTAACACCTTTCAGTCAAAAATCAAAAAGTGCTTTACAAAGGGGGTAACGTCAACCCCTTCTCCCCACTCAGCAAGCAGCTCAGTGGAACAGCTCACTCTCGCCAGCTTAACACCTGGTGCCTCAACCTCCGTCCATCACTTGCATGTTATTCGTTGGAGGGGAAGCCAGAGTACCCACACAGAAAGGCGCTCAGGAATCAAACCTGCAACCTTCTTGCTGTGAGGCCAGAGTGCTGACCGCTCTGCCAGCGGACATTTATATAGGACTATGTCATTTTGTTTAGATTGGGATGTTCACCCACATTTTAGGTAATTATCTTTTTGTACAATTGTTTTAGAATGGTTTAATCTACATTTTTCTAGTGAGTATGTTTTAAGAATTTGAGATGCATTTTCTTGTCGTGGCAATAAGTAGTCAAGTACATGCTTATCACACCAACTGCCACTTGCTTTTTTCCGTAAGAATAATGTGGTCCAACATTAATCAGCTGTAAAGTAACTGTGTTGTAATTGATTGTAAAAAGAAGAAAGGAATGAAGCATTTTTATTATGTCTTATATCCATTACCTGATTTGACTGCCCTGTGTGTCTACAGGAGCAGTTTCTGCAGGAAAGAATCAAAGTTAACGGAAAAGCCGGAAACCTGGGAGGTGGTGTAGTTTCCATTGAAAGAAGCAAGAGCAAAATTGCTGTGAACTCTGAAGTCCCCTTCTCTAAAAGGTATATGCTAAATCAGATGCATAATTTAGTGTTGATATTGTGACAAATTTTATTCTCAAGTTGGGAAAGAAATGTAATGAAAAGATTGACAAGGAACATACAGTATGTATTTTAAATTTGTTACTAAATAAACCTCATTAATTTATTTGCTTGGTACAGAGAATGTTGTTGGACAGACAAGATAAAACTTGTATGTTAACAATCCAGATTGTGGTCAAAGGCTAATTTCCATTTGAGCTGGAGTATCAATGAAAACAAGCAACATTAAAACAAAAATGTTCATATTATAATGGATAAGAATTGATTGCACCCACTGCATCTTATTTCTTCAATGTTTTGTCTGACATCCACACTCATAATTGGGCTTAAGGTAATTTCTACACTGATGTACATGGATGTTACTGGTAAATTCTAGTACTCAGTGACCAAATACAGGATCTATGATGGCACTTTATTTGGATTGATGGTCAAATGTTTGTGACTTATCCACTGATTGCAGTGCTGAAAATGAACATGTACCAATACAGAGAAAAAACCCACACACTAGGACAACATTTTCTAACCAATTTTATTATGTCCACATTTTGTAACATTATTTGAAAATTGTTTTTTGTTTGAGCCTTTACTTGAATGACTGACAGTGGCATGTACATGTTTAAAATGGCCAGCAGAGGGTGACACTTGATTGGAGCATTTACAGTGACCAGAGCAGCAGCTGTTGCTATGTAAGAGGAAAGTCAAATGCATCTCTGATTTTGTTTTGTTCTTAGGTACTTGAAGTACCTGACCAAGAAGTACCTGAAAAAGAACAATCTTAGAGATTGGTTGCGTGTTGTGGCCAATACTAAGGAGAGCTACGAGCTGCGCTACTTCCAAATCAACCAAGACGAGGAGGAAGAGGACGAGGATTAATCCTGGCATCTCTTTTAATAAAATGTCTCTGGAGAAAAGAACATGTCTTCTGAGTTTTCTAAGTTGAACAAAACATTACTTCACACATTTAGGCTACATCATAAATATAATTGTTATTTACATAGAGCAGTAAGATTTGAACCTAATGCACTTAGTTGTAGCTTGCCAGATTAGCCAGCTAATCATGATAATATTGGTAAAAACATTTGCATGTGAAGCTTATGTCTTATATATTGACCCATGGACGAGTTTTTGGTAAAATGAGACTTATAACTTTTGAAACAGACCTCAGATTTATTTCAATTCATGACTAGCTGTTATTTAAATTTGGAACATGTATTTTTCCATCCTAATCCTTTTTAATACATTTACAAAAATGGTTTTAATGACATGACCCCCTGTAGTTTTTGAAGAACTTTATGTGTGGAAACCATTTACTAAGATGTGGACAACAAACTTTCAGTGAAAATTGTTTGCATCCAATGTCCAGTTCTCCATCGCTCATTGATTATTTATCAGCCATCAAATCCTATAATGAAACAGTTATTCATAGATCCCAGATACATCAGACACTAATGCAAGCCATGGAGCGGTTTATTGTGCTCTCCTGTGGCAGTCAGAGTAAAGTTTGTGTCCGTGCCTCTGCTGTGTTTCCAAAGCAAAAGTGAAGGCGACAGGCGCAGGACTCGCTCAGAGCCTGTCCCGCGCTTTCACCTCTCATCCCGCAACACAACTAGTCAAAGTGATAACTAGAAGAGCGCGCGACTAACTAGTTGTGCTCGAAATTATGGGATGTATCGTCATGGCAACAGACCAGACGTCACAATCTGGGCATGTGTGTTCCATTTTTGTCTTTCTAATTTTTCAGACTGAAGGACCTGGATAGAGATCAGATGAAAAAAATAGAAGTCATGCATTTGTTTTCAAGAAATCCCCTGAAATAAAAAGAGCAACGAAATTGTTTTTCCTTTTTTTTTTTGGATGAAGAAAGACGCAGAGCCGCGGCGTCTGGAGGGTTAACTTTCCTCAGCCTAAAAGGGTTTTGGGGGGCTATGAGATAAAGATGCCGGGGTCGCTGAGTAATGAAGACGAGGGACCGGACGACATGGATTTTGAAGACGATATGCCAGGTGAGGAAGCGAGGGGGAGGCGGGGTGTCCTTCACATTATTTTGCGCCGCTACGCCTTGAATGCAGGGAAAAGGGCTTGTCCTGCGTTCTGGAGACCACAGACGGGGAGAAGGAG
Organism: Mugilogobius chulae; assembly: GCA_038363315.1. Taxonomy (NCBI): domain Eukaryota; kingdom Metazoa; phylum Chordata; class Actinopteri; order Gobiiformes; family Gobiidae; genus Mugilogobius; species Mugilogobius chulae. The sequence continues at coordinate 37,185,324 of CM076403.1, read as the reverse complement.
GGGGTGGAGGTACAAAAAGCACAGTCATACTATAATAAGCTCTTTTTTGGCTAACCGTTTTCCCTTTTTCAAACAAGACTTTTGCATCTGTAGTTTGGCCAGGGACTGTCGCTGCCTCTGCCAGTTTTGGGGCAAGTGAAAAAACCTACTGCGTGGCTTAGTTTTGTATGCGTAAAAAGCTTAATTATGGCTTTATTGTTTGCATACAAAACAATGAAATAGCTTTGCATTGTCAGGGTGTTTCCGATCACACAGACGCCCTTGTCATTGTGGCTACAGTGCGTGTCGCCATGCTTTCTTCTTTCCCGGCACAGTAACAGCATCTTTGGTCACGTTGTGGTGGTGTTGCGATCAACTTGGCCGCAGAGGTGTGGAAGCCACGTGTTTAGACTACTCTTTATAATCACCATTGATCCACAGTTTGGGCTGCGTGGCTTAAGTTTGACCCATTATCCAGCCTCCTCAAAAGTAGCCTACTTAGTGCTTAGAAATGCTTTAGGTAAAATTAATGCCAGCCATTAGGAGAGCAGTCAATATTTCTAATCAGGGATCTACAGGAAGTCATATAGGATTCACTAACTCATTCAACATAAGCCTGTAGTCTTCTGTTAATCCTTCATAGTTAAATAGAAGGAAATACCATTATGTGTTAATATCCTATTGATAAATTAAGAATTCATCAAATGACAATTGTTTGGTTAGATTTGCTTAATTAGTCTGAGGAGATTTGAGAACATTGGAAAGTGGTTAGGCCTGCAACTTCCATTTAAGGTGTAGCTAAATCTTATTTTTTTGTGTGTGTTTGTTTGGTCTTTACTTTATAATCCAATCACAGTTAAATTTTAAAGAATTATATAGCTACTTTCTTTGGTATTGTTGGAAAAGAGAAAAAAAATCCCTGACAATAACAAGGGCAGATCAGATAATATATGTGCCATGAATACTAATAGGCTTATTGCACACAATATCTTCCATTTTTAACTTGCATTTCACATCACAATGACCTTTATGGCTTCTTAATAATAGCCTAATAGACAAGAGCAAGGTTTAAGAATTAGTTTAGTAAATGTTTCCTGTAGTGTCATTTCCCATTACATATCAGTTGCACAATGAAAGTAATTAAGTTGTTGTCATTGTGAGTCCAGACTATGACCTTTGTTGAATGCATCAGACTGACAGATAAGGTTACACATGCCCTGAATCTGAGGCTTGCACACAATTAAAACACATCATGATGAACCACCTCCCAACGGACCCATCATAAGGCCTTGATTGGTTTTGACAAAAGAAGAGCCTAATTCCTTTTGTTTCACCACACTAGCAAAACTTTAATTGTTTGGTTCTATCTCCAAATTAAAATATTGTCTTGGGCTTTTGTGTTGCTTCAGTGTTGTCCCCAATTGGATAGAAGTCTATTTTTGGATTCCTCTCTGTGAAAGTTGACACCATTTTTTATGTGTGCACATTGGCAATGCATTAAAGCAGCAATGGTGTTCTTGCAGATGCGGATTGCAGTTGTTTCACGCCCTCTTGTCTTCATTTTGGCTCATAGATTCATAGATGACTGCCATGGAGATTGAATTTCCAAATGAATGATAATAGATTTCTATAATGCCACTCAGGTCTTGAAGTGCACACTTAAATCAATAAAGAGAAAAAAAAATCTTTGGTGCAGTCTGCTATACTGCTGCTATCCTTGTAACGTTTAATGGGTTTTCTACTTAGAGCCTGCAGTGTTTGTACAAAAATGTGTTCACAATTACATACATATTATAATGAATAAATTAAATAACCAAGAAGTGTCTAGAATTTGTTGGCACATGGTTCAACTTCAAATAAGTCTTTAATCAATTTAGTAAATTTGATGTTTTTTTTGTTTTGTTTGTTTTTATAGTGTTATTGGATTTCAGTTTCTTTCTTTTCAATTATTCATTTGTTTAAAGTTTGATTTTCTGATTCATCATTACATTTGGTTCTTTACATGTTCAGTGACACATTAAAGTTGGATTTTTATCTTGTGGAGGCCCACTTTTTGCCTAAATTTTTCCACTATCAAAAACATGTTTTGAATTTTTTTTGACAGATCTGACTCTCACAGACTGCTAGTCCGACTATGCCATACCATCATGTAAAAAATTGACAAATCAGATATCTCTATGAAAAAAGGCAGGAAGCTGGTGATTCTCCAGAAAAGTGACACAGTGCATCTTTAGAATGTTTGATACTGATTAAACACTGTGTCTCAGATACGATGAATCCTGGACTCATTTAGACCCCATTAAACCAGCTGTTTAAGATTTGAGCCTAAATAAGTATAACCAGTTGGCTCATCAGTTGCAGTCAAATGTGTGGAAAGAGAAATTAGCAGGTACTAGAGAGCTGCTGGATTTCCCTGTGTACAGTCTGCTGTGTTTGTGGGGGATACCTCCTGCTAGCTGAGCTAAATAGAGGATAAGTGGCTGGTGAGTTTGTGTCTACCACAGAGGAATCCCACTCAGTCTGACGGCCCAGGGGAGTGGCACACTGCAGGCTAAAGAGCTGATTGACTGTGATCTACGTGCCGCACATTTAGACACATTCTGCCTGTGAGGCCCAGATGAAAATAATAACGTACATAAGCAATTTTATTCCTGTCTACATTTTCTCTTTCTGGGGATTCTTTTTGGTGTCTCTGTTACCTTGTATGACTCCTCTGTGACCCTGTGAAGTGCATTCAGCAGTCAGACGCTTGCACACAGTGAGACACAGCCGAGACGAGCAGTAGCAGGTCCTTTTGTCCCAGCATGCTTTAAAGGCAACAGGTGCTTTCAGTAAACCTGAGCTGCACTGACAGATCCTCAGCTTCTACCTGTGTTAGATTAGTGAAGATGACTTTAATACATTGGTCTCTGTGTGCCCGTTGAGAACATTTATAGTTGAGTTTTGTTATGGCCCGTTTTATTCATCATACACGTAATTTACTTTAAATATTTTCTACTGTGTTTACGAGGCCTAATTAGGAGACCAAGGCCCACGGCCTCACACAATAATAAATTAATAAATGTGGGAAAAGATGATAAGTGACTGTCAGGTACAGTTTATTGTTTAAATTGAAAAATGCTACTAAAATTTAATATTCTACAGTCCAATAAAAAAAAAAAAAAAAAATACTACTAAAAGGCTTTTGCCAATCATCGCTATTGATGATGTTATCACATTCTAAAACGTAAATATACAACGAAATATCAAAAATGTATGATGAGGCACACCTAAAAGAACCACAAATTTTGGTTGAAGCCACGTCGTGACATTTTCTTTGGGTTTAACAGGTAAGTTTAGACTTCAAGTTACTAAATATTGTAAGTCATGTTTGTCAATATCGCCCTGCTGGACTAGAAGCCCTTAACTGAGAACTTTTGGTCTAAAAGTATAATGTTTTTTTCTTTTTATTCAGATGAGGATGACGATGCGCGGCGCAACCTTGTCCCTCTCACTCCCCTCACCAGCTTCTTCTCTGACGACGATTCTCTCAAGCAACAAAAGCCCAAGAAGCCCAAAAAGATGAAAGAGGGCAAAACGCCTAAAGTTAAAAAGAGAAAGAAGGAGGTAAGTGTGTATTTCACATTCTGACCCACACACAACAGTTTGGCTCTCACATGTGCTGCACAGTCTTTGTTTTGCCACTTTGTTAATTGTGCAACAGAGGAAGGGGCATTTTGGCTGTTTTCTTGTAGTTGCTGATTTATTTTTTATCTAGAACTTTTTTTATTTTCTTAAAGCCCTCTTTCCTGGAAAAATACGGTCCTCAAGTACTGCTTTAGTTGTTTCTCATACTGTATTCAAAGCTGGACCATGTAACTCTTTTGGTGTTAGAATGTCTGCCATCTGCTTGTTTATGATGTTATGTGAAGAGGTGTCATACTGGAACTTCTGGGGCGAATTAATAACATCTTGTGAGGCGAATTAATAACATCTGTAATATACCTTCCATATCAGAATCAGAAATTTTTTTTTTGCCATTGTCAGTGAACAAACAATTCACAAACTAGCAACTTGCTACGATGCTAATGTGCAACATATAACACAGAAATATAACCTGGCCAGCCAGATGGTTTATCTCGCGGTATTTGTGAATTCACAAACACTAGATAAACCATCTGGCCTTCGTCCGGCTCGATTGGTTTGAGAGTCCGAAACGGCCGTGGTTCGGCCCACTCACATCACAGCAGCGTGGTTTTGAGGCCCAATCACATTGTAGCAGGGTGGGCTAACACGGGCCGTTAGCTCCCCGGTTCCGCAGCCGACTCTGATTCCAGCTAAATAAAGACGGCGGCTTCCGTGGATGTACGTGTTGTCTGCTGCTTTTGATGCGGTTTCAGCAGAAATACGGAGTAATTTCTTTTTGAAAGAAGAGCAGTATGTGTGACACATACTTGTTCTATCTCACGCGGACATTGGATACACCATTACGAGTTGTTGCTGTGATTGGCTAGCTCAAATAAGGTAGGCCCCACACCCAATCAGCTCGAAGTATTTCACTAAACGCCCCGCCTTTTCTCGAACGCTTTCAGCGAGTGAAGTCCCAGATGGATATAGTGAGAACTCAGATAGGAGTTCAACACATATCCATCTGGTGTGAGCCAGGTTAACAGAAATACACATATAGAATAAAAAAATATATAAAGAATAAAAAATATCAACTATAATAAAAATATTTAAGATATATAAAATCAAAGGTAAGGGCATGCAAAATAGTCAAAAAAAAAAAAAATCAGGCAATAAAAATATACACAGTCATCAGAACAATAGTGCAATCTGTCATTAAATGAATATTATATTAATAGTGAGTATTAGTAAATACTAAAGCTACATACAAAATAAAACATAACGAATTTTCAACTAAGGGTAGCTATATAGTAATGTTTCTGAATATAACTTTACATATTTTCATATTTATCTGACAAAATCCTAAATTCTCTGTTTGGCAATGAAAATAAGAATTGTTTAAAGTCAGTTGTTGTAGTGCAAAAAGTGAATAAGCCTAGTCCACAACTACAAGACTGATTTTTTTTTTAAAACAACTTTTTACATTTTATGGTAAAGTGCAATGTAATTAAAAGTAAAAACTAACTTTTGTCAACTGGAATTATGGCATTATCACATTCTAGAAAAATTTTAAAGACATGCTTTAGCACTATCTGTTTGATTGACTTAAAAGTAAACTCACCCCCTAAACTCAAACACACACACATTTTGAACACAGCAAACTCTTTGAAAGACACTGGAAAAAGGACAAAGGCAGGGCTTAGAGAGGAGAACAGCAGTGTGACTGGATTGACAGCAAGTGTCTGCAATTAGTGCTTATTTTTAAGTAGACAATACACGCTGACATCATAAAGAGTCTAGAAATCATATGGGACTTTGCAGTGAGACCAGTTTGTGATTATTTTGACCTGAGACTTTGCACTAAAAATACCAAATCATAATTTAAAGCAGTAGGCAATGCTATTTACACACCACATACACAATTTAACAGCCAAAAAAGTTAATATCTTCTGAATATCGTCATCAAGGTATGCCAAAAATGTTTTATTAGTCTATAGTATACATTGCTATACAAGCTAAACTTTTTCCTGCAGCGATATTGTTGAAAAATCACCGGTATAGCAGGTGGCAGTTTGCTGGTCTTTGACAGTATAGGCTGTGGACACGGAGGGCGCGTTTAGAGCGATAGTTTGTGGAGCTGATGGTGGAGGTGGCAGGTCAGAGAACAGGTCTACGCCAGGCTGTAACTGTGAGGTCTGAGTAGAAAGAGACATTTTTATTCTGTCAGGCTTTTAGTCTCTGACATTTAGATAACACGTTTGACGTTAAAACTGCCAGAAGTATTAGCACTGCATTAAGTTGATCCTAAGAGAGTCAGGGAAAGATGTTTGAGTGAAAAACATCGAATGAAAAGTAAACATTTAGCTAACTGTGTATTGATTGTTAATAGTAATTATGCGTCAGTCTTGTATGTCACTTTTCTTGACATGTTTACAGTCTGGCTGCTCAGGATTGTGGTACTGCTCAGTTGACCCGGGGCCGACTGACATTTGGCTGCCTATTTGCATCAATAGCCCCACTAACTGCCGTCAATCACATACAATAAATTTGAGTCATACATGCATATATAGTCCCATGAATGTTTATTGAATTATTATTATTATTATTTTTTCCCCAATTTTTGCTTCCTTAAAAATGTAAAAAAAATAAAAATAATTTCAAGATTCTTACATAATTCTACATGTTTCGCTCACTTACCTAATGCATTCCAAATTGTTGCACATAATGTTTTTAGCTTTTTTCACAACTGTTAGGAGCGATATATATTCTAACTGCAGTTAGCCACAATGCTAACAACAACAGACGAACTTAGTGGAGAGATGGGTGAGCATATGGGACAATATGATATATTAGATATCTGTGATAGGGGAAAACTGATTTCAATGTATGTTACCGTAAAAGATCAGGCATAGTCCCTTTAAGGAGCTCTTTATAACCTTTTGGTGATACAACCACAGTACAAAGCAAACTTACCATAATAGCTGTTGGGAAATATTTGTATGTTCTTACATTAAATTATCTACTTCTAACCACAGGTTGGGTTATTGGGTCTATCCTTAGTTCTAGTTCTTTTTTTGACAAAAAGTATACTATAAATGCAGTACTTTACGGCGAAATCTGACTACTGTTTCATGCCTGAATCAAATTTTAAAAGAGTTAGAGTTCTCATCAAGATCTGAAATCAAGATCTGAAAGCAGCATTCTCTTTAGCTCTGCTCAGGTGGTTTGCTCCAGTTTCACCTTGCTTTCATTAAAAATATGTTCTGAAGCCATATTTTTTTGCCAGAAATGAATGCATGTGCATATAAGTTGAAGAGTATTCAGGGAATGTGAGTACTTTGACCTTGGTTTCTTTTCATCAGAAAACAAAAAAAAGCACGTGTGGTGATTTGCATTATTGCTTTTTAACCATTTTTAATGTCAAATGTTCTTCTCGATGCGCTATCATTATAATTTCTCTACATCTACACTGGTAGTAACCAAGTCTGGATCATAACCCTTGTGTGTCCCGATTATACTCGTGAATTGTTAGTTAGAAACTGCTGGGCCTTTTCCCTTTATCCACACTGTATGCTTGGTTGTGCTGAACTGTCCCCTGAGTATTTCTGCCGCCAGTGTTAAGGGCTCGGACACGGCCAAGATGTTCCCCTCTGTTGGCTGGAGAGGCGAGCTTGGCTGGCCCTTTAGCTGCTGGTGGTAAACACTGAGCTGTGGGTCTCACTGCGGGGCTAATGACGGGGGACTCCCTTTGACACGCTCTCACACTCGCTCACTCCACAAGCTGCTCTCTTCTGTCTGCTTTCACACGCCTCACCTGACTTCGCTCTGACCGCGACACACAAGACTGCTCACTCTGCCCACTCCTGCCTCTTTTGTTTTGGCTCTGCTTTGCTCCGTTATTAGTGGGTTTTCCAGCCTCTCTGTCAACAATAAACTCCCCAGTGGTGTTTGTCAAGCCCCAGGCAGAGGTCAATTGGGGTCTGAGTTGGACACTTGTGTGTTTGTGTTCAAGTCGGAAAACAGGCTACGGACAGGATTATGTGAAGTGGTTTCGAAAGATATACAGTAATATATTTGAAGATGATGCTTAGCTACAGTATGCAGTGCACCACTCAGTAAGAGACTTTTTCCAAGCAATATTGTTGATAATTAGGTGCTGGTTTATTCCGGTTTTAACTGAAACTTTCTCTATGACTGCTAGACCCCGTCAAATGTCAGAAATTTGTACAGTGTCGTGGTTTTCTTATTTAAAATAATTGTTTGATCGTTGCACTGCAATAAAAGTTTTTGATTACACCATGTTTTGAAAAGTTCAGATTCAAATTGTCCTTTTCTTTTAAATTCAACTCATTTAGCAGTGTAAGATACAAAACAAGAACAATGAACCCACGTTTCTGAAAACGGCAGGAGCCCATAATAATAGCTCTTTTTTATAGAGAAAGATTTATATTTCTAGACAATAGGAATTCAACTAAAGCAACTGTGATAAAAGATAATAAATGTTTGTCTCAAAAGAAATTCTATGCCTTTTATAAATTTTGTGTATTTTTGTGGACATTTGTGATGAAATGACAGGTTTATTGTAGCTTTTTGAATTTCAAAGACAATGTATCACACTGCATCAACTCCTCATGGCATTACATCAGTCATTTATTATTAATTTGTTGATGCTTTTCTTCACCACAACACACAATGCTTCTTTCATGCGTTTGTGCCTTTGTCTGATCTTGATACAGTTGTGTATAAATAAATGTATTAAAAATTCATATAAAAAAATAAAATAAAAAATAAGTTTTATATATGATACATGTGTGTCGACAGAGAGGTGGATGCTTTCTTCTTAGGCTATTGTTATGGGACAGTTTGCAGATTTCAATGCTCAATTGATATTTTCTGTGCCTCCTTAATTTCCCAAAGGCAGCACCATTGTGGGAAAGCATCTAATTTGATTACATTATCAGCACTTATCTCATTTTCCTGCTCTTAAAAGTAGACAGCCCATCTTTGTGGCTCCTTGTTTTGTGTTCCTGTGTTGTATTTGTTCTGTTGGACTTGGGCCATGCACAGTTTGCCTAGTTGTCTTTACGTCAATAGTGGGTATGCTTTCATGCTTATTGCTTTCCACCATTTCCAATCCCAATACCCATCCCCCATCACAATCTTCAATTCTTTTTTTTTAGTCTCTCTCTCTCTTTCTTTCTCTGTCTCTGTCTCTCTCTCTCTTATTCTGTTGCCATCCTTATGCATAAATGAGATTTGTCTAGACGGGCGCGCTGCTTGGGCAACCATAGGCCTTTTCTGCATAACCAGCTCGTTATGTAAAGGCCTCTGATTGGATGGCGCTGTTCCATTGGCTGCCACTGCTGCTGCTATACACTGTGCAGATGAAAAAAAAAGAGAGAAAAAGATAGATTGATAAAGGAAATGAGAGCTAGAAAGCCGACCCTGTTAACAGACTGGAGAGAGAGAGAGAGAGAGAGTGAGAGATTAAAAAAGTGATAGAAAAGGAAGTTGTGCAAAGGGGTGGGAGGAAGATCGAAGGGTGAGAAACAAGAAAGAAAAGTAGAAAGAAAGAAAGAGAGAGAGAGAAAGAGAGAGAGAGAAAGATAGAGAGAGCAAAAGCAAAAGAGCCAGACACTGCTCAAATTCGGTCACCATGGTAACACAGGCTGGCTGCTGCTGAGGTTGGCTTGTGCTGCAGCAACGTGAGCTTTTCTCCAGCACTGCACTCCCTCCCGGATCCACACATACAAGCAACAGGCATCAAGTAGACTATTTATTCAAACGGTAATTATACTGTACACAGGCAGACAACACAGATGTTTGAAATCAGAAGGTTAACACCCTGGTATTCACTTGTTTGGACGGAAAGGTCTACAGTGATTAGATTTGACTGTTTTGCAGGGCACAATAGGATTTTCAGTAATAGCAATCAAACTATCAATTTTGAGGTGATTACAGCAAGCCATTTTGTTTTTCAACCGCCTTTCATCTTCTCTAAAAATATAACATTTACAGTCATAGGCCAGTAGACACTGTTTTACACTGTTTACACGACATTTTTTGATGTAAACAACTAGATTAATATACGCTGATATACATTTACACAGCATGGTTTTAGGTAGGGCTGGACAATATGTACAAACATGTATCTATCTGTAACTATCTGTAACACATTTTTTCATATCTCGATGTATGATATAGATCTGATATCTCTGAAATCTATCCATGAAGATAAATACCCTGCTGATTAGAAAGTCTAGTGATGCCCTTTGCTGACTTAAACTAATAAAACATAAAATCACAAATTCTATGCATAACACAAGTTTATACTTTAACCATTACAAAACAAATGAAATAAAATGTCTCATTTTTGTCACTTTTCTTTTTAACTGTGACCAAATAGTGTTAAAATCAGTTTCAGCTGAATTTTCTTGATATTTAGGATATGGCCAAATTTATATCTTGCCTAGACAATTATATACAATATGATGATATAGAATATATATTGATAAAGTGCCTACCCCTAGTTTTAGGATGCATTTGAATTTTCTTTCTAGACGTGGTAAAGTATATTCTCATGTGGCTTTTAACCATTCTGCAATCCTTATACGAGGTAAAACGTTTTCCAAATAGTATAACCAAACGAGCACAAAAATTAGGGCATCTAATTAAAAAGAAATCAAGTCTTTTAACTCGAGGGATGCACTTGGATTTAAGAGTAGTGAAAAAATAAAAATTAAATATTTATTTAAATGTTGTAAGTAAGTAATTAGTAGGTAAACTTGATTGATATTGTGCTTCTCAAATGTTCTTTAAATAGTGCTAACCGCCCTGTGTAGTTACCTCCTTCCCTGAGATAAAAAAGACTCACGAGACCCTGCACAGATGAGTGGAGAAAGGTCTTCACTTTCGCACTTTTTTTCTATCATTTTCTGTCATGTGAGCATGTGCACCAGTCCTGTGACACTGCCTTTTGTGCTATTAACTGCAACTTTATTGTTCAATATGCTCCTTCTCTACAAATAATTCCTTTTAAGCTTAATTATCAAATGGTGGCACCAACATAATGGCGGAGTTAAACGCCTGGTTTTGATTTTGCTTGTCTCTCGACTTTTAAGATCATACCTGTATTTTATTTATCTTTCACTATTACTGGGGCAGGGGGTACCTTCAATGTAGTACCCTTGAAGCATTCTCAGTCCAGCCACTGTCGAGGTGTTACACGAAAAGTATGCTTTTTATTGTACTTGTGTGTTTTTAAAGCCAGTGTCTTTCAAAAAATAACTACTTATTCTCTTTTGCAGACAGGTTTACTACCAAGAGTGGACAGTGACTTAGAGGAGCACTCTGAGGTGGAGGAGGACAGAGGACGTCCTGAAGTGGGCTATGAGAGCGAGAACAGTATGTATGAGGGCAAAAAGAAGAAGAAAAAGCCCAAAGAGAAGAAGGAGAAGAAGCCCCGAAAGAAGAAGAGAGACGATGATGATGAGGATGATGACGATGATGATGGGACAACAAAGGTGTGTGTACTTGGTGGCTATGACTGTAGATAAATCATGTTGTAGTTGTTGTTGATAAATAATTTCCTGTTTCATTTGTAGTTGATAAATATACATTTGTTGTGAATTTCAGGAGCCCAAATCCTCCGGTCAGCTGATGCAGGAGTGGGGTCTTGAAGATGTCCAGTATGGCTTCACTGAAGACGATTACAAAACCATAACTAACTACAAGGCATTCAGCCAGTTCCTCAGGCAAGTGTCTGACTGAGTCGGGATTATTATGTCATGTTAAACGGCTTTGTGCTGTGGCTTGTCAGTGAGCAGCTTCAACAGAAACACTACAGTGAGACAGAGAGAGTGGTGTGAGCAGCAAACACAGCACTTTGTGTTTGAGCGCTTGTATAAGAGTGTGTCTCACCTGGGGCTGTCTGGCTCTGTTAGCTCCCGCAGAGCTGTGTGGAGTCAGCTGCTGACTGGATGCCTGTGACAGCTGGGAGGCACTGGGACTCTCTCTGACCTACTATCTTTCACAGGCCACAGAGCCACGTCTCAAGCTGTTGTATGACAAATCACAAGCAGCTCACAGGCACGGGGAAAGCTGGGAGAACAAAACTTAAGGGGCACAGGACTGACAACGAATCACACTCAGATCCCCTTGGTGCTGAGTGAGGCAGAGCCACATCAAGGAGAATGAAGTGTGACATAATAAAGCTGCTGTTGTTAACCTTTCTCTCTGTGGCTTCCCACAGGCCGCTCATTGCCAAGAAGAACCCCAAGATTCCCATGTCAAAGATGATGACAGTGTTAGGGGCCAAGTGGCGCGAGTTCAGTGCCAACAACCCGTTCAAAGGCGCATCTGCCACTGCTGTGGCGGCTGCAGTGGCTGCCGCTGTGGAGACAGTCACTGTGGCTCAGCCAATAACTGTGAGCTGCAGCCAGCCAACCGCTCAGCCGGGACCACTCAAAAAAGCCAAAACCAAAGAGGGAAAGGGTAAGGTCAACTTAACTGAGGCACTGTGCTGCTATATAGTAATAGTCTCTACTTTATGAAGTACAAAGCAGGGGGAATGTGCTTTAGTACAAAGGGGATTGTTGGAAAGTGTCTGTAAGATCAGCTCTGTGTGTCCAGCATTTGTAATACATGTTTGCATGTGTGGCCTCGATTTCTCAGGACCTGGAGCCAGAAAGAAAAGCAAAGCTGCAAAGGATGTAAAGAAGAAATCAAAGGCAAAAAAGACCAAATCAAAGTCAGGCCAAAGCGGGAAGAAGAAGAAAGCATCCTCGGTATAACCTTTCTTCTAAATAAACCTCTTCATGCAGTCTGTCCTGAGTTCTGCAGTTTGTCAACAGAAGTACAGAATATATTTATTTCCAGCTCTCATGTGCTGTCTTGCTGCATGTTTTTGCAGAGTGAGGAAGACTTCATAGAGGAGTCTGACTTTGATGACATAAGCATTCACAGTACCTCATTGCTCTCCGATATAACTGGTGCCACAGCCACCAAGAAGAAGTCACGACGAGGGAGAAAAAAAAGGAAAAGTATGTTTACACTAATCAAAGTTTGCTATTTTTGTATCACATTTTCTGCAGAAAAATGCATATTTTTTAACATTTCCTAGAAGAAGATGGAGATGGCTATGAGACAGACCACCAGGACTACTGTGAAGTTTGCCAACAAGGCGGTGAGATTATCCTGTGTGACACCTGCCCCAGAGCATACCATCTTGTCTGTTTGGATCCTGAGCTGGAGAAGGCCCCTGAGGGCAAGTGGAGCTGTCCCCACTGTGTAAGCACTGTTTTCATAGTGATCCATGACACTTAATATTGAGGTTTTTTTTTTCCACATGACATTTGACATTTTTCATTAATTTAGTATTTCAGTAAACAGTTCTCAGATCAAGCACAGCATTATGATATACCCAAGCACTGGAATTTAGAAAGTCTTAGTTCTATATATATAAAACACCCTTTTTGTAAATATACCATCGCAAGCAAACTCTGATTCAGCCAGCCATTCCAATTTGCATATGTCAAACTTATATGTTGCCGATATGATGTTACAATATGTTCTGTGATCCAGGAGAAAGAGGGTATACAGTGGGAGGCTAAAGATGATGATGAGGATGACGAGGAGCCTGCAGGGGAGGAAGAGGATGACCACATGGAGTTCTGCAGAGTGTGTAAAGACGGAGGAGAGCTGCTCTGTTGTGACACCTGCCCTTCGTCTTATCACATCCACTGCCTCAACCCTCCTTTACCAGAGATACCTAATGGGGAGTGGTTATGTCCACGATGCATGGTAATGATAATTTTACTCTTATTGCCTTAGACTAATGTAAGCTTGTTACATGAGGTTATTTTATTCGCTTAAGTTATCTAAAGAGCACATTATCTAAATCATGTTTGAAATGAGAGTTATTCCACTGTATTGTATGTGCTCTTTTTCTACTTATTTTAAAAGAGGGATTTGTCACACACACTGAAATAGCAGCAATACTAGGTTTAGAAAAAAGCACAATTTTCATTGCTAATTTGACACCTGTTTGGATGTTTAGTGTCCACCTCTGAAGGGAAAGGTGCAGAAGATTTTGCACTGGACGTGGGGAGACCCTCCTCTGCCCACTGAGCAGCCTCCTGGAGCTGATGGGAAGCCTATCGATCCTCTAATCAAACCTCCGCTGAAGGGTCACCCAGAGAGGGAGTTCTTTGTGAAATGGGCCGGCCTCTCCTACTGGCACTGTTCTTGGGTTAGCGAGCTGCAGGTGAGCTTCATGCACTTGAGCTTTGTTTAAAATTTTGTCTATATTTTGGAAATCAAATCAATTCATGTTGATTTGATGCCACTCACAAAGGTTGGCTAAAAGAAAAAAAATAATAATAATAAAAAAAAAATAATAAAAAAAATAAAAATCATGCAGTTTTTAATAATGTTATGTGTTACACTGCTTTAATAAATGTTCATATCATCTTTGCAGTTAGAGTTGTACCACACGGTCATGTACAGAAACTACCAGAGGAAGAATGACATGGATGAACCTCCTCCGTACGACTATGGCTCTGGAGAGGAGGAGCTGAATAGTGAGAAGAGGAAGAGTAAGGACCCTGAGTACGCTGTGATGGAGGAGCGCTTCTATCGCTACGGCATCAAACCTGAGTGGATGGTCATTCACCGCATCCTCAACCACAGGTGCATGCCAACACAAGCACTGTGAACCACCACTAGACATAAACAGTTTTTATATATTTAAAAAAAAACACACATGCACTTGCACACCCCGCCCCACACGCACGTTGTGTTTTTTTTCCATAGGGACATTACGTTAACTTACATTTATTTCATGCACCCTTACACTAACCTTAACCTTAGTGACTACTTGCCTAAACTTAACTTATTTGAACTTAAAACCATGATGCTGATCTCATAATGAAGGATTTACATCATGGGAACCTGCTTTTTGTCCCCATAAGGAAGGCAGGTCACCGTATAAAACTTTTGATCCCCACAATGTGATGAATACCCACCCATAGAGCTAAACTTCCCTGGTTAAATAAAGGTCAATTAATAAAAAAAAAAAAACTTTACGTGTTTTAGGGGCATATGTTTCCATTTTGCCGATATGTTTCAATTTTGTAGCTATTATTCAAGTAATTTGTGTAAGTTAATATTGTTATGTTCATCTTAGAGTAAACTTTGTAAAGACAACATGAATGTAACTTTTCTTATATTTGAGGGTAGATAAGTTTCTTAAGTCAAGATGGGTTACCTATTTTTCATGCTACTTCCTATCTGCTTTATCATTTGATTGAAACTGTTCACGGTGTAATCATTTTGTCAAAAAGTGCTGAGTGCAAGATACACTATACTTTTTGGAGGAAAAGACAAAGTTAAAAAACACTGAATGAAGTGAATGGTTCTAACACCTGCTGTGTTTTTATTGTGAGCACATATTTATAATTTATAAAGAATTTATGTTTACTATAATTTATGTTTACTATAACAAGTTCATTTATAAAGCATATTCAAAACAGCTGCAAGTGACCATTGTTATGTCACTTGCAGCTGTATTTTCTGTACTACAGCTTTTAACGATATTTTCCTTAAAAGTACAGCTCCTATGCACACTTTTTCTCCCGTAAAGCAAATCCACAACTGTACATAACAATTGTAATGTCCTTTTTGTCCTGTTTTATGTTTCTATTGTAGTTTTGATAAGGATGGGGATGTGCATTATCTAATCAAGTGGAGAGACCTCCCTTATGACCAGTGCACATGGGAGGCAGACGACTTTGAAATTCCTGAATATGACAGCCATAAAACTCACTACTGGGACCACAGGTTTTTCTTCTTTTATTTACAAATCAAAACCCTTTCTCTGCTTCTACTTCATTATAATTTTGTCATTCTTTCACCAGGGAACAAATATTAGGAGAAGACCAACGCCCTCTGGTGGTGAAGAAAGAGAAGCAACCCAGTGTGGAGCGCTCAAAGAGAGAGAAGCCTCCTGACACTCCTATTATAGATGTAGGTTTTGTTATATTTACGCAGGATATTCACCTTCATTCAGTTTGGTAGCTAATATCACACTCTACTTCACAGCCTACCATAAAGTTTGATCACCAGCCATGGTACATTAACGCCACAGGAGGAACACTGCACCCGTATCAGCTGGAGGGACTGAACTGGCTGAGATTTTCTTGGGCTCAGGGCACTGATACCATCTTGGCAGACGAGATGGGTCTGGGCAAAACTGTCCAGACAATTGTCTTTTTATACTCTCTTTATAAAGAGGTTGGTGCTTTTACATCTTCTGTTGAAATTGCTGCAAATATGATCTTTTTGTTATATAATTCTCAGTCTTTGTTTCTGATAACTGCTATGCCTTATCTGTCACAACTTTTTATATTTTTAGGGACACTCAAAGGGGCCTTTCCTCGTAAGTGCTCCTCTTTCCACTATCATTAACTGGGAGAGAGAGTTTGAGATGTGGGCTCCAGATTTCTATGTGGTGACTTACACTGGAGACAAGGACAGCAGAGCCATCATCAGGGAGAATGAGTTCACTTTTGAAGACAATGCTATAAAACAGGGACGTAAAGTGTTTCGAATGAAGGTAAGTCATTTTGGCACCTTACCTTGCAGTATTTTGTAAAGCAGGAGTTTAAGACCTGGAAGTGCGACCTCCGGAGATTGCATTAGGTCCTAAAAGCGTTGTCTGGTCAGATGCTCAATTTATCACAGTTCATTTTTGTGTAATTAAATAATGCATTAAAAATGGGTCAAAATTGTTTATTAGCTAGTCAGTAAAAAAGGTAATCTATTATATATTTGTGAGGGTTGTTGGTTCAAGTAGGGGTCCTAGGTTGGGAATCACTACGTTACATGACACTATTAAAATAATATGTTGTTCATAAATTGCAGAAGGATACCCCGATTAAATTCCATGTGCTGCTTACGTCCTACGAGTTAATCACCATAGATCAGGCGATCCTTGGCTCAATCAGCTGGGCCTGTTTGGTGGTGGATGAAGCCCACAGACTCAAAAACAACCAGTCAAAGGTAAACAATAAATACTAACACATTTTCTAGTCTTTCAAGTATAATATGCATTGTTACAGCATAACATTTGATGCCAACATATTTTGTCAAGTTTTTCCGAATTCTGAATGGGTATAAGATCTACTATAAGCTGCTGCTCACTGGGACACCTCTGCAAAACAACCTGGAGGAACTTTTCCACTTACTCAACTTCCTCACTCCAGAGCGCTTCAAGTGAGTGTGCTTTCAATGAGAATAACTTTGCGGAACATAATAATAACATTGCATATTTAAAAAAGCTAAAAGATTCTGGCTTTGCAACATGTGTAGGTGTACACTATTCAGAGAGCTTCTGGCGTGTATCTGGTAGCTCTGACACTGGCATGAGACCATCATTTATTGTTATATGTGCAGTAACTTGGAGGGCTTCCTGGAAGAATTTGCCGACATTTCAAAAGAAGATCAGATCAAGAAGCTCCATGACCTGCTCGGACCTCACATGCTCCGGAGACTAAAGGCTGACGTCTTCAAGAACATGCCAGCAAAGACAGAGCTGATTGTCAGAGTGGAACTCAGTCCAATGCAGAAGTAAGACCTGGTAGTGATTAATTACTCCTGTCTTCAACGTTTGATAAAACTGGGTAATTTTAAAATGACTAATATATCTGACTTTGTAAAAGTCACTTTGGGATCGACACTTTTTCTCTGTAAATGCCAGCAGAAATGTCACTTGAATAAGTATGAGCTATAATATGATTCTGATATATTACTATAATGCGTCCTCTGACGAATAGGAAATATTACAAGTTCATTTTGACAAGAAACTTTGAGGCTCTGAACTCTAAAGGAGGTGGAAACCAAGTGTCACTGCTCAATATCATGATGGATCTGAAGAAATGCTGCAACCATCCTTATCTGTTCCCAGTGGCAGCTGGGGTAAATTACACAGTACCTTTATATTCAAATCTGTATGAACATAGTAACCGTTCTGAAATGTTGGTAACCACCACCATTTTACAGGAGGCCCCAGTTTTACCCAATGGGTCTTATGATGGCAATCTATTGGTGAAGTCCTCAGGGAAGCTGACGCTGCTTCAGAAAATGCTCAAGAAACTGAAAGATGAAGGACACAGAGTTCTTATTTTTTCTCAGGTAAAATGTATTTTTACTCTTTGATTTTGAGTGGCTGTGATTTTGGTCACAATTTTCACTGATAAAAGATAAGAATTACAATGTTTCTGAAAAGTCTTTGTGTTTATAACATAGATGACAAAGATGCTGGATCTGCTTGAGGATTTCCTGGAGTTTGAGGGATATAAATATGAACGCATTGATGGTGCAATCACTGGTGGACTGAGGCAGGAGGCAATCGACAGATTTAATGGCAAGTTATTTTTAGTATAATTGTTTGATGTTTTTTTATTAGACTGTTGACACAGGTTGATTTTATTGGTTGCTTTTTGCTGCAGCACCTGGAGCTCAACAGTTTTGCTTCCTCTTGTCAACTCGTGCTGGAGGTCTGGGCATCAACCTGGCCAGTGCAGACACAGTTATTATTTATGACTCAGACTGGAATCCTCACAACGATATTCAAGTACAAATACATAACTTTAACAAAATCTGTAATTATTGTTTTAATTTTGTCAATATTTTCTTCTTAGGCTTTTAGCAGAGCCCATCGTATTGGCCAAAACAAAAAAGTTATGATCTATCGTTTTGTGACGCGTGGCTCGGTGGAGGAGCGCATCACTCAGGTGGCCAAGAGAAAGATGATGCTGACTCACCTTGTTGTTCGCCCTGGTCTGGGGTCCAAGACAGGATCTATGTCCAAACAAGAACTTGATGACATCCTCAAGTTTGGCACTGAGGAGTTGTTTAAAAATGAAATGGAGGCTGTAGGTGAGTAACAACTTCCACAATATACATTTTTATTAAATTATTGGTGAAGGTCTTTGGGTGTATGGCATTTTGCCAAGACAGTTGTCATTTCCTGTAATATACGTGCCCCTGTTACTGTTCTCGCTTTCTGTCCCGGTGAAATTAAGTTACACCTGTGAGAATCATGGTTTTCTGTTAGTATCACTGTCAATGGTGCACTCTTCCAAAACTTGTAGTTTATACATTATACAATAGCCTGCAAACCTAACACAATTCAACATAACAAATTAAAATAGGATGTACACACAGTGGTTTCACTTTAAATGCTTTGTTGGTTAGGTGAAAACAAGGATGGTGAAGAGTGTAATGTGATTCATTATGACGATGACGCCATCTCCAAACTGCTGGATCGCAGCCAAGATGCGACTGAAGACACAGAGATCCAGAATATGAATGAATACCTGAGCTCATTTAAAGTGGCACAGTATGTGGTGAAAGAGGAGGATGGAGAGGTGAGCAGTCTGTCTCTTACATTAATGTCAACATTACACATTAAAATGTATAATAATACAAGTTTAGAATAAAATGCTATGCTCTGCACGCTGAACTTCAGGAAGTTGTTACACAACATCTAATCAAATATTAAAGTGAAGCTAATCCCACATACACATTTCAAACAAAACTTTCTACTGGAAAAGCAAGATGTAAAGGTGAAAAGAGGGGTTGAAGGGTGGAGAGCAGATGAGCAAGTGTTTGTGATTAGTACAAAGTTTTAAGTGGACACATGGCAAGGCAAGGCAAATTTGTTTGTAAAGCACAATTCAGACGGAAAGCAGAAAGATCACAATACAAATCAAAACAATCATAAAATTTACTTAAAAAGAAACAAAGAGTGCAGATTAAACTTTTTCAGACATGCACAGACAGACAGAAATGTTTTGAGCCTAAATTTAAACACTGATCAATGCTGAGGCCGCATAGTCTAAAAATAACACTGATCTCAGGATAGTATACAATGCCATTAAACACCATATACCAACACAAACATTAAATTTAATTATAGTAATAATTGAAAACCTAATTTGATTGATCTTGGTTTTGAATACATTTGAATCCCTCATCTCAATCTCATGAGCAGACATATTATTAGGCATCTTTATTAGTTTTAAAAACATAGCTTGCAATGTGAATAAAATAAAAAATCGTTCATTTTCTTTGCAAACTCCATTAACTTTACATACTTTTTGAGTCATAAACTAATGACACATGACAAGATAGCTAAACATTTCACTTTTACGGCAAATTTCCTTGTGTCATTTACCTGTGCAGGAGGAGGTTGAGCGAGAGATCATAAAGCAAGAGGAGAATGTGGATCCAGATTATTGGGAGAAACTTTTACGTCATCACTACGAGCAGCAGCAGGAAGACTTGGCCCGTAACCTGGGCAAGGGCAAACGTATCCGAAAACAGGTCAACTACAACGATACAACTCAGGAGGACCAAGGTAGCGCCTGCACGTTTTTCTGGTCTCAAATATTAAGTATAGTCAAGTCATAAAATGTTGGGTATATTTTATAGTGGTTTGTTTAGCTGCATTTCAAGGTAAGTATGGCCTTCTTCAAGTTCAGGTACATCTCTTGCTTTAATGTAGCTATAGGAGACTCAAACTAGGACACTACTCCTAGAGGAACACTGCACAGATGTATGGATGTAGTAAAAGAGCACATGAAGTTAGATGTGAAAGTGATGTGAGAGAAGAGGATGCTTATTGCTGATTGCTAAAGGAACAGCATACAAGACATGTGCATTGATTAAAACAGCATTATGGGTAGACTAAGGCTTCTTTAACCATGTGGGTGTGGTCAGAGGCAGGAACATTTTAAACTGATTCCAAAATACTTACATTAGTAAAATCAAGTATTTATTGAACGACACTTTCTTGGTATTTAAAATTTTAATGAACAAACAAACAAACAAACAAACAAACAAACAAACAAAACAAACAAACAAACAAACAAACAAACAACAACAAACAAACAAACAAACAGGTTATCCCCAAACACAGAACTTAATGTCATTCCAAACGTATTCACAACATACAGTAATAGTGAAAATCTTAATATTAAATGTAGAGAAACATTTTGCTTGTGTATGTCTCTACAAAATTAAATGACTTTTTTCCCAAAAGTAGCCTTGGGTCATTTAATCCACCAATTGCACACAAACATTTCGCACCAGAACCTTTACCTATAAAACTATTTTGAATGATTTTGCCGTAAGTGTGGGTCAAGAGCATTTAGTCATCAACACATTTGATTTATTTTGATGTCTCGTTAATGACCCGATTCTAATTCAATAACAGCAGTGCAGCGCAGGTATCCAACAGAACTCTGCCTCATTAGCGGGCTAACAAGGTGACAGTATCTTAACACAGAATAATTTGGATTTATCGGCCCAGGAAATAGCTGCATACAAATTAATCACCTTGTTTATTAAAGCCTCTTAGCCTGTGAGTCTCAACTAGAGCTTTTGACCTACATTACGTCAGTGTAAAAACCATTGTGTCGTTTGCATAGGATTCTCAGATGGCTCTCAAACACTCCATCTAATTAAATTTACAGATAAGTACTTTGTGAAGTAGTTTCAAGGTCTCATTTACTGCAGGTTAATTAAAGATAAAACTAAACAATGGCGCAATCTAAAATGCACCCACAGTTCAAAGCAGGTTGCAGAGGAGCAGGAACCTCTGGAACTAGATTTGGTAGGCTATAGATAGTGCATGATATAGTGGTCTGTAGTAATCTGCAGTGCCATGGCGCCCTCAGGTGGCCACCAGTGGGAGCGATTGTGCAATGTACTGTTTCTCTCTGATGTGTGACTCAGAGTGGCAAGATGATCTTTCAGACAATCAGTCGGAGTACTCTGTGGGGTCCGAGGATGAGGACGAAGATTTTGAGGAGAGACCTGAAGGTGAGCCCAAAACAAAACATTTAATCCCATATAGTTCGACAACACTACTATATCTTTAGTAAGACTTTGTGTGGAAGTTGTACAGTTTTATGAAGTTGTTGCTTTTAGGTGGGCGGAGACAGTCCAGACGGCAGCTCAGGGGTGACAAAGACAAGCCTCTGCCTCCACTGCTGGCACGGGTTGGGGGCAGTATTGAGGTAAGATAAGAAAGATACTGTGGCCTCCCAACACACAGTGTGTAGATTTGCAGCTACCTTTTAATTCATTAATTTTATTATAAATATTAATAATAAAGTAGTAATTATGTGTGTATGACTACATATTTATATTAAAAGCCTCTTTAGACACTGTCGAGTCAGTCTTGACCCAGTTAATTTTCCCTACTTTCTTCCTATTGTAATCAATTTGCAGTCAAGTTAATCATTCTGGGATCAATCAGAATGAGTTTGTACCACAAATTAAAACATGCCCAATGAAAATATAATATTAAAAAACAGTAGGACTTTTACATGTGCCCTGCCTAAGCTTCTTTATTTATTATGAGTTCCTAAAACAAATTACCTTCAGCTTATGAAGAGAAATTGTCCGCTCAGCTTCACAAAGAGTCCACCCATTGCTAGTTGTGCTTTAAAGAGTTAAGTAACAAGTTTAGTTTAAACTGTTGACAGTTTTAGTCAAGTATTATAGACAAAATGTAGATCGAATTCATAAGCTGGTTAGAAGGAACTGAATTGTATATCATTGTACAATTGTATTCTCAAACCCACAAATGAAACAAAAAACTGTCCCACTATAAAACTGTACTTAACTGTGTTTCTGTAATATTTAGGTGCTTGGGTTCAATGCTCGCCAGAGAAAGGCGTTTCTCAATGCCATCATGCGCTGGGGCATGCCACCTCAGGACGCTTTCAACTCTCACTGGCTGGTCCGAGATCTGAAAGGGAAGAGCGAGCGAGAGTTCAGGTTGTATTTTATGACATTATTTTCAAATCAGAAGTGAACAACAGTGATTAAACACCTGATACATTACAGTGGACCATAGTGGTACAATTATTAATAATTAATTGCACTTTAAAGAACAAAAAGTACAAAAAGCCAAGATATCAATACACACAAGACTTTATTACTAACAAATTTCACTTTGAAACTACTTTAAATTTGTGGTCAATTAACAGTTTTCACCATTGCACAGTGTCAAAAAGTTACAAAGTTTTGACTTTAGTTTATTGAAGTGTGCCGTTTATCCTTTTTGTGCCCAAGGCGAACATTTTCTGGCATTTAATATTTCATTTCGAAGCTTGTGATGTATTGCCCTCATTAAGAGTAAACACAGACAAGATGGAAAACAGTTCCAACTCCTACATCTTCTCCAGTCAATAGCGCCAAATACTTTTCTTCTTGATATATGTTGTGTAGGATGTGTTCTTTACAATTCTCAATATCTTGCTTTGAACTTGTATCTTTCTGACTGATTTTTTATGTTGTTTCATCAGGGCCTATGTGTCTCTTTTTATGAGGCATCTGTGTGAACCTGGAGCAGATGGAGCAGAGACTTTTGCCGATGGGGTCCCACGAGAGGGACTGTCCCGTCAGCACGTCCTTACCAGGATCGGTGTCATGTCTCTGGTTAGGAAGAAGGTACGAGTTATTCTGACATGGAAAAAATACGTTTTCATCTCAAACACACACTGTTCTGCCAGGGCACTTTGAGATTAGACAAAGTAGGTCAAACTGTCTGGGCACAGGCAGGCATGAAGAACATGTCGTTTTGGAGCTGTCAGACTAAAGCCGTTTTGAAGCAGAAATAGTCTCTCTTAGGTTGCTTTACGAAATGTAATGTACATTATCCGCTGGAGGGGGGAAGTGAATCATACCACACTGACTTTTATCACAGGAGAAATCTGCACTTTCAACATCTGTCAAGTGGAAGTTAAAAATCTAAAAATGCAAAATTTTAAATACGGGCAGTAAACAAGCATCTAGAGTTCATGGCTAGTATCATAACTACTTTAACTACTACTTTTACTAACTACTAATATTATTTCTGTTAATATAACTAGTGTTCTTTAGCACTACTACAACATTTGCTTAATCATTCAGTAAAAAAAAAAAATGACAAAAAATTTTGAGTAGGAACCTCATAAACTTTTGAAGCAATCAGACTTTGTCTTTTGTTTTCTCTGTTTTAGGTTCAGGAATTTGAGCACGTAAACGGTAAACTGAGCTCTCCAGATCTGATTCCTATTGGGATGGAGTTGAAGAAACTTACAGAGAGTGTATCATCTGATCCTAACACCCCTGTCCCAGCCAGTCCAGTCACCACACAGCCCGGTACTCCTGTCCCACCAGGTCAGAATATAGAGTCCAGCTATTTCCATAATCTTATTCCAACTACAGTACAATACGATGTTTAGTACTATGAGCTTTTGTTGTTTTCTGTCTGGCAGAGAAACCAGAATCTCTCGTGGGAACTGCTGAGGACAAGGACAGTCCAGAACAAGAGAACAAAAAACTTTTAGACCAGGAAGTAAGACATTTTTTCCGTAGTCTTGTATAGTTTATTGCATAGTTTTTGTTTTAGTCAGACAACTTGTTTTTGGTTGCTGTCTGCGAGCCATCTTCACAACTGCCACTATTCTTAGACATGGTGATATGTTTCTTATTATTTGTTGTTACTTTGTGAACACGTGGTCAGCCTGATGCAACCCATGTCGCTCAGACTGACCATGTCTCCAGCTGTTCGGTGAAAAGGGTATTCATGGTGGGATAGAGGAGTAATACTCCTTCAACACAACATATGGTGTCTGTGTCCTGCTTTCTTATTTCTGTGCCCTCCTTGATCTAGAGTTTGAACAGTCCATGATATTATTATCAAATCCAGCTCACTTACAAGTTGTCTGACTTAAAGAAGAAGGAAAAAGGATATACTGTATACTGTATCCTAAATGAATCAAGATGAAAAAATAAAGTTATCTTTTAGCCATCATTAATCTTCATTTGTTAATCCTTAATTTATAACTTTTCATATTCTGGTTAACCTAGAGCTCAGCAGTCATAAATCTTTACATGATCAGCACCTCACGTTTTAACTAAATATTTTATCCATTCCCAGTGTTGCTCCCTCTGTCAAACTTCAATATCCGTTAACTTTTCTCTCTGCCCTTTATCAAACTCTTTGGCTCTTGCCTGTCTGTCTTGCGCCTCCTTCCCTACAGACTCCCAGTTCTGAGACAGCACCAGCAGCTGTGCCTGAAAAGTCGGCTGACAGCGAGGAGGCCAAAACTGGCCCAGAGGAGAAAGCAGGAGATGAGAGGGACCCAGCCCAGTCGCCCTGTGCTAAGACCGAATCATCTGCCAGCCTCAAAGAGTCCTGTTTGAAGCAGACAGAGCTGTCATCCAGTCAAACTTCGCCTAAAGGTGAGTTCCCTGTACCTGACGCCACACTGCAAAGTTTATTTATCTGTGAGGCTTGTATGGGCTTTAATTGATGCTCTCGGGCTTGTGGTAACCTCAGTGGATGCTGGGAAAGAAACAGAGAAGACTGTAGAGAAAGGCGAGGCTTATTCCCCTCTGGCGAAAAGTGAAGACAAGGAAAATAAGACAAGTAAATACAGCAGACACAGATCTAAAATACATCTTCATTGTCAAGTTTGATGTTGTGAGGTGCTGTATATCTAAGGCCATTCTGGTGTTTCTTTAGCTGTTGCTGATGTGGTGAAAAGTGAAGAGTTAGAAGGACGCATTAATGGAGATAAAGACACGCTGGACGAGATGGAGGAAAGCAGGAAATTACCAGAGGACAAGAATGGATACAAGACCAAATTCATGTTCAATATAGCTGATGGGGGGTTTACAGGTAAGACAAAAAATATTGAATATGTTTAACAAAACTTCATTCTGTATTAGTTACATACACATAGCAGCTTTTCAGTTTTCTCTCATGAGTGATTGTGTTTTCTAAAGTTTTGGGCTAAAGCTGGATACCTAGCCTGGACAATATATTGTTAAACTGTATTGTACAATGACAAAAACATAGACCAACTCTGGATGTTAAAGCGACTTTCAGTGGAGCAACACTGGTGTATTTAAGGTGGCACTAATCCTTGTTATCATTGGCCCGCACATTTTCTGGCCTCCACTGCCAAAAATCCTAATTAAAATTTTGCATTAATTCCAGCTGTCTGAACTTAATCCTAGTGTACTGTTTTTCCTATATCCCTCTGTTTGCCAGTAGTACATCATCTACACACTTGAATTTTACCTTTAAACACTGAAGTCATTTTGTGCTTTAGGTTTGTTAATCCATAATCCATCCTCATAGTGTTTAATTGTGAATTGCTTTGTAACATATTGGCCGTTGTTGACCTGCATATGACAGTTTGAATACACGTCTCACTAAGACATAGCATATTGCCTATTTTTCTGTTTGACCTGTTTGATGGTGTAGTTTATTATTGTACTTCCTGGTTCCACTGTGCATATGTAAGCAAAAGATATGACTTTAGCAGAGGTAACTCCAAATTCAATTCAATTCAATTCATCTTAATTTATTTTTGTATTGCCCATAATCACAACAGTTATCTCAGAGAACTTAATTAGATTGTTGATTCAGCAAACAAAATGTCCAGAAAATCAAACAATAAAACATTTTGTCAATACCAAAAGAAGCATTAGAAAAATAGAAACAGAAGCAGACTGTCCAACAACAAACAGGCAAATGGATAAATGTCCCAGAACATGTCCTCTGTCCTTAGACCCTCCTTCTCGACAAGGAAAAACTTAAAGATCCCGGGGGGAAAAGATAAACCTCAATGAGAACCACAGTGAAAGAGAGATCTACTTCCATGGACAGACAGAATGTGTGCAGGACTTGCGCGTATCTGATGCAGTAACTTTAAATCAGTGGAACCAGAGTCCAGAGTGTTGACAAATATTATTTGCCACAAGTCCTATACCACCAAAAGGGCTTAATGTTTAGATTACTGTTTAGAAAAGCATGAGAAACTCTCATATGCACATCAATGGTGTTGCGTTCAGGATAAAAGTAGCTTGGCCAGACTTTAGTAATAAGGACAGCAAAATTAAAGTTCTTTAAGCCTTGTACGCTGCATTCATCATCTCTCACAGATCTCGCCCGTACGGTCAACATCCATTCACTGTGCATCTTCGGGATCTGCCTTGGACATTACTCTTGGTGAATTTTGTGTCTGTGGTTTTACTCTGGCAGAGTTACACACCCTCTGGCAGACTGAGGAGCGAGCTGCGCTGTCTTCTGGAAAAATGCATGACATCTGGCACCGTCGCCATGACTACTGGCTATTGGCTGGAATTGTAACGTATCCTTTCCCAGATGTGAGTTCAAAATAAGCCTCATCATCTGGCCGAGTGGTGTAAGTACTTGTGATGAGAAGGAGCCTCAGAAGATGGAGATGCTAAATTATAAGAGACGCAATATACACTGTGCAAATCATTGTAATGACTGGATTAGCAGGTGAATAGCCCAGATTATCTCTTCATTATGATGCCTGTTAATTGGATTTAAATGGTAAGGCTATGCATGTTAAAGTGGGTTATGGATACTCTTCCCACTATCCACCATGATTTAATCTATCTACCTTTGCCTGCTTGATTTATTCAACCACTACTTTGTACTTTGTTGCATTTGCAAATGTTTGTAAATTATTAAAATAACATTACTTGATATGCACTAAATGATTGGGCGGTTTCCTCCTACAACTAAAAACATATCCAATGTGCCTCCCCTCTCCCCTCCCCAGGACTACAGATGGAAATTAGCTGTAAACTACAATCTGGTACAAGCATCTCTGCTATTGTGCTTAATGTAATTGTACATTGTCCTTAATAAACATTGCCTTACCTTACCTTGATCAGATACTATATACTAATAATGAAAATATTTTAACTAAACTTTCAATCCCAGCCCTTATTCCCAAGTAGTGACCATTTAATGATTTGACAATTTGCACTTTTGAGGAAAACAGGAACCAGCCAAGTAATATCATGTCAAGGGAAATTGGCCCATTTTGGGCCACTATTGTTACTGAAGACAGCTGAAATACATATTCAAATTTCATCAAAATATTATTATAGTTGTGGAAGAATCGATACCAGTATTGGGAGTCGGATATCACAAAATGTTGGCAAATCTTTTTTTTTCTAGAACTTATGAATGGTCATCACTTTAGAATAGGGGCTGGAAGAAAACGATTTGTAAATGTTTGTTCATTTTTGGTAAATACTAGCTAATCATTTAGTAATGATCAGGTAATGTTATCCTTATAAGTTATTTTGTAAATTATTTTTATATGTTCATTATTATAGAGTGTTAATTGAGAGACTCCTACACTTGACTAGTTTCTCTACCCACGTCTAATCATGCCAAGGAACCATTTAGAAAACAATGTAATGATCCCTCATCCATATCATTATCAAAGCATTGGTTAGGAGGTGAATAACACTTGATCTATTCATTAAGATGCCTATTAGTGGGATTTAATGTTAAGATTATTTTTCCTGCATAGCCCCATAGGGATTGATCTTCTTATAATCCAATATTTAATGCAGAGGTCTAACAACCACTTGCTCTCCACTCTCCTCCATTAGCACCCCTGGGGTTTTTAAGTCTGCATTTACATTAAATAATTCAGTCTGTATCATCAAAAAAAAAAGCTCAACTATGTAAACCAACAAATAATACCAGTTAGTGTTTGGCACCTAACTGTAATTTAAGGCTTGCAGTTATTAGACAAGTAGCTCTCTGCCATTTTTGTTTTGTAAAAGTAACTCTATAAGCAAAAAGATATCCTGCTTTATTGAAAATCAACATGAAAACCTGTAGGAAACACCTGTCACATCTTTAGCTAGGCTTGGTTCCACTACCATCTGGAGGATTTGTCTAGTACTAATAATTATAATAATAATAATTCATTAGATTTATATAGCGTTTTTCAATAAAGGTATTTTAAGCAGCAAGAAATCAGCTTAGTTTTGGATTACAAAAAATAAAATTAATTACATTTTAAAATCCTAGATAAAGTGGCCAAGTCAAGCACGGTTAAGAGAGAAAGAGCACAAAATAGTGTGGTGCTTTATTTTAAAACTGGTCTTAGCTGATGCAATGTATTTTGTTGTGTTGTATATAATGTTGATTTTTTTGTAGTTGTCTCCCTTAACTCTTGTTTTCATAGACATGGATACGCCCGCTGGCAGGACATCCAAAATGACCCCCGTTATGCAATTTTGAATGAGCCATTCAAGACGGAAATGCATAAAGGCAACTACCTAGAGATGAAGAACAAGTTTCTGGCGCGTCGTTTTAAGGCAATTGTCTTTAATTAAAAATAATAGCTCGGGGCTCAAGTAATTTGGATTAGCAGATTTGTTACACGTAAAAGACAAATTAAACAAAGTCAATTTACTAGATGTCTTTTAAATTGTCTGTGGGCAGCATTATAACTATAACTAGATCTGCCTTTTTGGTTTAGAAAAACAAAATCATGCTTGTCTTTTCATTAACTTTAATTACAATAATGATTTGTAGTTACATTTGTTATTATTGTGATAGTAAAATTCTATTATTTCTTTCCTGGTACATTTATTGACTTGTTATAAAGGCCTATCTTTTGAGCCAAAAATAGACCTGAACTACAGCATTGTTTTTTTTTCTCTGATGTTTTCTTTTTATATGTATAAATATATGATAAAAATGTGTGTCTTTACTCTAAGTAAGCTTGAATCGCTCTAAGATCAAATAGTGTGTCCTAGAGGAGTGCACCCTTTAGCTTGTTTCCATGAAAATCTTGCTCTTTTAGCTATTGTTTCCCACATTGTGCAATAAAATTGATTCAATAAAGAATTGATTGCACATATTGATGAGGAATGCCCAAAGCTAACTTTCTATTTCAGTGAGTTTATGCATTTGGTTTTACATGGTGTCACTTTTATGACTTGGTATGACTTTTCATTGTAGTTACTGGAGCAGGCGTTAGTAATCGAGGAGCAGCTGAGGAGGGCAGCATACCTGAACATGACCCAGGACCCTAGTCACCCAGCCATGGCCCTAAACACACGCTTTGCCGAAGTGGAGTGTCTGGCAGAGTCCCACCAACATCTGTCCAAAGAGTCTCTAGCGGGGAACAAGCCTGCCAACGCTGTGCTACACAAAGGTAACTGCTCTACTTTCAACAGCTTTAAATAATGTTTCTACACTCACTAGGTCAAGCACCAGAGAGCTGAATAAACCTTTAACCTGGACTGTAATTCTTTTTCGTTCATCATTTATTAGCCTGGAGACAAAATTCAAAACTGATTTTTAGTTTGGATTGGAATAAAAGTGTGGCACCCAAGAGAAGTGAGCAACTGAGTTAAAATGATAGTAGAGAAAATAACTTGAATGGAAAAAGCCCCATTTATTCACTATATTGGGTTATTTAGGATTTGTGCGATGCATTATTTGCATTGTTCTTGTCTGCTAAATATACTCCTGAGGACCTTTACTTTGGCATCTTTTGTATTTAAACCTAAAAATATGACAGTCATGTACTTCCCCCATCACCACGTTAGTTAGAGCTCCATCAACTGTTGTAAAGGAAATCACACAGGAAAACAATCCACCTCATCTTGCCTGATATTAAGACTGCAGAAATGATCAAAACGAGTCTGGATGGTCTTGTAGAATCTCTGAAATCTACCTTTGACATCACAAAACTAAGACCTTTGGAATGTGTGAGGCTCAGAGTGCTGTGTTTTTGACAAAGAAGCAAAAAAAAGAAAACCTCCAAAAAAACGATTTTGCATAATATTTGTGCTGTAACTTTATTGATCCACTAGAGCAGAGAGCGTAGTTTTACCTGAGAGCCATATCCAAATCCAGATAAGTGGTGGAGGGCTAGAAATATAGACTAACACTTCTCAAATACCTGTCACGGGGCTAATTAATAGAGGTCCCGTGACCTCACGCCGTTTGCCCAGGTCTGCATAGGTACTGAATGTGAAAGGTTTCTTTTCTACATTTGCTATAGAAATTTAATTGCAATGTTTACATCACTGTTTCTTTCTGACTTCATTCCCATTCTCTCAACAATAGTTTGTGGTGATTAAATTTTAATTTTAATCACTTTCACTGTACAACACAAAGAACATTCTTGGCTCTGTTATTTATTTAATTTTCTACGATGACATTAATTGAAGTTTCTTGTGAAAACACATGCCACATATTAATCCAAGTCATTTAATACAGTGTAATAGATCTTCACACACCGCACCAGAGTCTCACTGACTGCTAATTAAGAACCTGTTGGACACTGCAGCTCCATTTAATTTTAATTTAGTAACGCTGTGATTAGAAGGGTGAGAAGTTTGGGATGTGTCCAAAAACCAAAGAAGGCATTGAATAATATTCATGCCTGTGACCCATACTAATTCATTTGCCAGTGAGAAATTTTATGACATTTATTTCTTGGCAGCTGTTAATTTTCAAGGCTTGGATCACACATTAATCAGTTTTAATTGAGGTCGCCCACTAGCTTCAAATGGGATTTTGCTACTTTTTCTTCAGTATTTTCTATTAGAGTTACTGTGTCTACTGTACTTTAGTAATATTACAACTTCTTAAAACACAAGGTATAATAAATAGTCAGTACACAAATACATAAATAAACTATCAAATGCTTTATAATATTATTATTTTTTGTGTGAACAAAGATTTATTGCTACTTTACGAATGAGAAAGTACAGTCAGACAGATGAAGAATCTCTTTGCATTTGACAGTGTTAGGGAAGAAGGGGGGAAGAAGCAACGCTTATTCGCTCCACCGCCCAGTTACAATACTCATATATTGTGCTTGTTTTGCCAAATTATACATTCTTACAGCACTGAATAGCCACATGCTCATAAGTTAAGCTTACTGACAGTCATCACATAGCAGCGCAACATAACCTAAGCGATCCATTTAATATCTTTAATATATTTTTGTTGTTCGTAACAAAGAACAACAAAAAAAGCATTAGATTAATTTGAACAGTGTTTTATTTCTTTAGCATAGTTCAAACTGAAAAATCACATTGACTAATGAATCAAATTTGACTTCCCTAATAAAAAAAAGATAAAGTTACCCATTTGTAAACTTACTTAATCATTAGAGATTGGTAAGTGGTTACCATGGTGTCTGTTTGTGCAATTGTGCAGTGTTGAACCAGTTGGAGGAGCTTTTGAGTGACATGAAGGCAGATGTGACTCGACTGCCCAACATGTTGTCCAGGATCCCACCTGTGTCGGCGCGACTGCAGATGTCCGAGAGGAGCATCCTGAGTCGCCTCACCAGCCGGGGCACCGAGCCTCCCCCTCAGCAGGTGGGACTGTGTGTGTGTGCTTCAGACTGAACAGTATCCAGCACACTTCTGTAGCTGACCATGGTGTGGAATGTAAACTAAAAAATGCCTTAAGATTTACTGCAAAGCAAAATATCAGCTGCATATTTTATAGTGTAACAATAGTTTTTCTTGAGTATGGCAGGTGTTGACAAAAATGTTTATATATATATTTTTTTTCATATCTGTCTTATTGTTTAAATTGTACAAAATACCTTTTGGCGGAAAAGACAAATTCACTCATTTACAAAAGAAAAATCTGATATTCCAGCTGTAATATCTCTTTTAGTTTCATGTAAATCAAAAAACATTCACATATGTTTTCTGTCTGTATATACATTACAAAGTTTAAGTATTTTTTACCAATAGCCTGAAAGTAGTGCCATTGTTCAACTCGAACTGTTTTGGTTTGCATTTAACTCTGTGTCCCATTTTACGTTCCTTAAAATAGGCACCACTCTTGTGTTTTATAACCCTAATTGTTTCAAATAGAGACACCTGTAATAAAGCAGTTTGTAACAGCTATCTTGCGATTGGATTTTGAGCTTTTGTTTGCAAGGCTCCTTCTCTAATGACTGCCATTTACAGAAGATGCTTATTGTAAAAGAGGGAGTACACAAGCTCATTAAACGGAGTAAAGGAGCCCTGTGTATTTTACAAAGAAAAGGTTCAGGCACACAGACTTTGAAGTGTTATGTAGTCACGACTCCGCTGCCAAATTACTTCTTCAGAGCACTGTGGAGGCTGGTGCTATCCTATCCCCCACAGAGCTGCTTCCCCCGGTACAAGTGAAAGAATTCCCTAAAGTCATTTTCTTTTTACTCACAGTTTTTCTCTGTCAAAAGACTGAACACAAGTCCAGAGTTTTCATTGCTTTTATGGATTGCAGAACAATGGCCAGGTTGTGGCTGATTTGACAAGTCTCTGGAAGATTGACATCAATTTGTAATTCTGTTTTGTTATATCCCTTACCTCACTGAGTTTTTACATTTCATCACATGATATGAGCATTTTTGTACTAATGCTGAGGGCTCAATCAATGTAATGTTTAGAATATGTTTCCTGAGCAAGTTCTGAGTTACAGATACAGTACATATACATATACATATACATATACCGGTACTGAATATCACATGTAGGCCTATATTTTTGCAGCAGCACAATTGCACGACTCAAGCTGCCCTGCTAAGCCAATAAACCCAGGGGAAACATTAAATGTGTACATTAGGGGTCTCCAACCACTGGTCTGCCTGCTATCTGCGATCTTTTAAAATTGGATTTTATTTTATTTTTTTATTTTTTATAATCTATCATTACTTCCTTGTGCTTCACTATGAAAATATAGCAGCACTAACCCAATAAACAGCAAAGTCAAGATATAAGAAAGCTAAAATATATACAATAACCAGTTGCATGCATTTTACATTGTTGTTTAACTCAACCTCAACCGGTCCCTGAAAAAGAAAATTGTGACTGTACCAATCCTTACAACAAAAACTATTGTGGACTGCTGCATTACATGATCTTATTTTAGTGGTTTCTACTGCAATACATTTTTGACATTATATTGTGATGTGATAAAATGCTTGGATTTAGACTTGATTAGTTATTTATAGTGTTTCATTCAAATATCCAGTTAGTGATTTGCTGAGCATGTACGTAGCTAAGCCAAGTGTTTCATATAGACTAGAGGTAAAGTTTGAGGATCTCTGAATGAATGGAAATGCTTGCTGTTGGCTGAGCACAGCTTGTTGCTGTGTGCTCTGGGTTACTATGGTAACGTTTGTTGTAACCTCAGAGAGAGTCAGAAATCTTGTCTGTGCTTTGTCATTGTGGGCACTGTGACTGATCTTTGATTTGTGTGTGTGTTTCCTCAGCCCTTTGGTCAGGGAGGATTCGGCTGCTCCCAGATGTACAGCAGCAGCTTCGGAGGGTTCAGAGGCCCCGGAGGTCAGCCCATGGTCAACTACAGCCAGATGCCTCTGGGACCTTATGTCAGTGGTAAGGGAGGCTATAATCAATGAAAGGTACACAAAGCAGAACAATTAAAAAATTGTCTCAAGTAATGTAGTTTATTTATTTATTTTTTTAAGATAACTTAATTTTGTGTGATCCAAGTTGTTATATTTTTGTAATATTCAACTATTTAACAACGTAGTATAAGACATAATTAATTTCAGTATTTTTGTCTTCCTCACAGTGTCAACAAATGGCCCCCCTCCAAGCCTTCTGGACAAGAAGTCCCTTGAGGCTCTGAGAGACGTGGCCACGCCGGATCTGAAGTCAGGCAAACCCAGTGATGTCATCTGTATTGAGGACTAGATTGAGTTTGTTTCTTTTCAGTGACCAGGGGTCAGATATCCAGGGACAATATTTGCCGAGGAAAGTATCTCCTTGTCACACTGAGCTCTTTCTCTTACTTAACTTAAAAATAATCAAGCTAATGAGAAAGAGATCATTAACTTTTGGATCAATGCAGATGTATCTATAATAATTGCACTTTTATCATTTAAGGATCCAATTTAAGTATGTCAATCAATATTAGCTTTTGCTAACTTGTGCCAGTGAGTGACTGAAGCAGCAGAGTTTAGGGGAGATGATAACTATTGCTATTTCATCTCAAACGTGTAATTTATTTGCCATTATATCTACATTCTGCTCTCACTTTCGCATTTATTCACAAGCCTACTCACTGTGCACTTCGACAGAGCCCCAGTGCAGCCCATTCCTTATAACGTTTGCAGTCTTACAAGACAAGAGGGTGTGATATTTTTTGAACCAACAATGCTTACTTCAAAATAATCTGTCTTCTGACTTGTCACACATGATTCTGTACAATTCTCTAAACTTGCCATGTGAATTTTTGTCTGAAGAATTTCAAACTCCTGTTTACTTTGTACCTCATTCATAACTAATACAGAGTGTAGTGTACAGATGGACATGAGCTGATTATTTGCTTATGGTACAAAACATAATTCCTTCATGTTTGAATGTTAGCAAAGGTAGGCTTAAATGGAGGCCTTTAAACCAGGGACTGTACGAAACAGGGATTCTGACTGACCAAACACACAGTAACATGAAACTGTGTGATTTCTTCTCGTATTACTGGGCCATATCCAGCAATATACAGAAAAATTAAAAACATGATTTTAAGAGTGATGCCTAAATTGTACCATTTGTATTTTTAATTATCATTTAGGATAAGTATACAAAAAATGCGACTTTACAAAGGATAAAAGCACTTTCCAGGTACTAAAGTCACACAATATTAAAGCTAAATAATCATTCTTTTTACAATAGTTTACTTTTGAGGAGATAAGTATGCTTTTATTTACAAAGCTCAACTTCTGCTATTGCAGCCACAATAGTTTGACCTTGCTGGATGATTGTTTAGATCAATCTTAAGTGGTTCTGTTTCTCTGGTGGTAAGTGCATTTTCTTATTCTTAATGCCATTGAATGTGTGTGTTGCGGTGCTTGTCGTTTCCAATACAGAGGTTTAAAGGTATCATCAAACTGAAAAGTGAAAAGATGAGGCATATATTTTCTTTGTAAGTGCTTAGACATGCTGTTATGTTGATACTCTTTCTGTAGGAGCCATCTACTTGAAAATGTAAGTTGTGGTTGCTTAACAGATAAAACCTCATAAACATGTAAATACTTGAAGGACTTTTTCAAGATCTCTTATAGAGCTGAAACAGTTGAATGTTTGGACGCTGTTGCCATAGAACTACTGTGTGCACTGTTTGTGCCATCAATGTCATATCCTTACCCCTATGGAGTGATGACAATGAGAAGAATTACTTAACACGAAATGCAATCAAACTGAAGTCAGTATGAATGTAATTTCTGTAGAAAAGACTTCAGTCTAATGTGTTATTATCAATGTATGTACAGGTATATGCTTATTCTGTGGCTTCTAAAGCCACCAAAAGACCCTGGTAAAGGCACCTTTGTTGCTGTAAAGCACGCAGAGCGTTTCATAGCGATTCCCTTTGAGGCTGAGGCTGTTGTTTTAGCATTAAAGACAGACAGCCTTGTATTCTGGCTCAGATATCTGTGCTGTAAAGCAAATGAATGAAAAAGTCATCTTTTAATTTGTATTCTGTGTACTTGCTCAATGTGTTTTAATAAATCTTGATGACAGTAATAAAGAGTTGTGGTGTTTTTTGGGGTGTTTAAGTTTTTGGACCTTTTTATTTGTTATGTATATGTCATCAGCCAAAAAAACAAACAAAACAAACAAAAACAAATAGGGCCTATGACCATAAGTCTTAGCAATCTATATTGCACTCTCACCAAGACTACACTGACATTATAATAGGCTATAAGATGCCCGTGATGCATTATAGAATCAATATTTTTGCTTACTTGCAAGTACAATTTGGCAAACTTTTGCAGCATCCGGAGTATTGTTACAATAGATTTATTTGATCGCTCAGAAATTGTAATCTGTCCCGGGCATGGATGTATTACTTTATAATACATCCATGGTTATACTTCCATGGTCCCGGGTCCTGAATGCGGAAGTCACCCTTAATTCCCTTAAACCCGCCCATATTTCCTCAGCGCCTTCTGTGATTAGTCAAAATGGGACTTACGGTTGTTTCTATTGGCTAAACCCCTGGCTTTGTGACTGTGCTATTGGCTCGCTGTGTGTGGGGATCCCTCACCATGTTTTGCCGCTGTCCGGGCAACAGTGAGGGGTCCGGACGCCTGAGCGGGAGGGGAGCAAAGAATAAACTCACAAGAGAACGGGGCAGGTTTGGGGGAAGGACCCGCACAAGAGAGGGGCGACCAGAGAGGAATACCACCGAGCAAAGCTTGTAGAAAGGGGAGGGAGCAAGCGTTACCTCATCCCGAGCAGCTCGTGAACACTGTACAAGAGGGAACTTGTGGGAAAGTAAACAGCACAGGATACTTCTGTGTCCCCGGCCACTCTGCAGCCCGCGCTGGAAACTATGAAGATGAGTAGGCTGCAGCCGGCGGTGTGATAAAGCCGGCCGCAGAGTTTATGGGAGGATTAAAGGGTCACAAGGGAGTTCCTGAAGCTTCTACGAGGATAGCCTGAGGACAAGGAGGTGAGAGACGTCTCTTACTCTTTAGCTCATTGTACCTGGCTGTACTTGTGTCCTGTGTCTGCTGTGAGGCAGTTAGCATGTTGACAGCTTGAGGCCCATTGATGGACTCAGGCTGGGGGTTGGTCTCTGATTCTTTGTATGACAGGGCAGAGTCACTTTGTAACCATTGGAAAAGATGAAGAGATGAGACCAGAGACACTCTTGTGGCCTGGGCAGAGTATACGCACCATCATGGACGATTAAACCTGAGCCTGCCTCAGAGAGTCAGCAAAGCCGGCAGAGAGCTACAGAGCACAGGCCTGTTGTGTTAGCAGTCCTCAGACAGCAGCCATAGAATGAGTGAATTATCAGAGGGTCAGTGTGGACTAAATCCAGGGATGGAGGCTTGGCTACTTTTCAGAAATCTTATGCCTTAGGCTGGTTATCCAAAGCTCTGGCCTAGTCCAACTACTGCAGTTTGAAGGCTGCTTCCCAGAGTACAATAACCCCTCCCAGGATAGATTTCATGCTGCCTCTGTACTGTGTCCTAAAGAGAAAGGGGAGTTTGGGAGGAGAGAGGGGAGAGCAGTGGGACCTCTGACCGCCTCATTGGCATTCTGAGTTAGGGCACTGTTTCAACTGCCTTCCCCGGATGTCCGAGAACCTCCCCATCCTCCTCCTCCTCCTAAAGCATTTTAGGGGAAGCTTCATGAACCCACTGTAACAGATTTTGTTCTCCTTAGTCACAGTCCAGCACTTTCACCAGGCACAACAATCCATGCATGCAAGGCCTGGAGCTGCCACAAAGACTTCACTATCAAAGGCTACTCTCTCTTTGCTACCCAGACTGGTGAAAACTTGTACTCATGCAATTGTATAGCACACATTCAAGTCTATGTGAACAATTAGTCATTTGATAGTGTTGACACGCCTCCCTAATGTTTGCTCATGTGCAGAATTACACACAGAGGGCATTCCTGTGGGAATGTCCAGATAAATAACACAAAGGCTGTCTCCTATCTTATCCTCCCCTCAGTCAAGTTTACATCCCACAGCCCAATTTCATTTGTTCTCTATTATTTGTAATTGTCTGAAACCAGTCTCACTGCTGTAGCTAGCATAGGCCACTAAGAAGACAATCTGAGGCAGCACTTGTTTTTAGTTATAACCAGCACAACTGGTTCATTGTTGCGTCTAATCAAGTAAACATACGTACCATGTGCTAAAGAGAGCAGCAGGAAGTACAAATACAGCCTTAGAAAACCTGTGAAACTACTTTTATACCTTCTTCATACGGGTGTATTACAGGTGTAATACACATTTAACAAACTTGTTAAGACCCATTCACACAACATCCTGAATTTAAAAAAAATTGCAAAAGTTTGGGGCTATTGCTCAGCAGATTTCACTGGGAGGAGTTTTGGGGAATTTTGGTATAGTGCACCATTTTTACTCACCATTTTACTATATCACTAAAACCATCTCACAAAAGGTCCATTCTGAGGCCAGGACTCCCCCTCTAAATTAGTGGGAGTCGTGGGATAATTCTGAATAAATAAAGATAAAAAGTAATAACCCTGTTTTACTAACAAAGTCCCAAAGCTACTGTTGCTGTCTAAAGACTTAATTATTGGAGATTGTAAATATGTAATCAGTCATCACTGTAGGTACTCAAACTTAATATGGTATATGCTAATATAGCTAAAAATATGCTAATTTAGGGATTGATAGAAGATTATATATATCTCAAGATAAATAAATAAATAAATAAATTATTTAAAGAAAAGAAAATAACTGTCCTTACATTTTAGAAGAATAAAAAATGTTTCAGGTTAAGCTGTTTTTTGCTGACATAAGATCTCATGGAAATGTAAAAAATAAATTGTAACCATATTTTTATCTATATTGACCATCATTTCTTAGGGCAATTCCCCCAAACATAGTAACAACAAATATTACGCAATTGCTTGGAGGCTGGAACTGATATATATCTTTTTTAGTTCTGATACCGATACTAACTACTGATATCCGATCTCAATCGATTCTTGTGTAGACACTAAAATTGTTTTTTTTTTCTTCTCAAAACATTACTAAATTTGTCATATAGTGTTATTTAAGTGTTGTAGACGCAACAAAATTTCAAACAGTATGAGATGTTGTAGATCAACATCAGCCTGTAAATAAGTCCTTTTATGTCCAAAAAAATACTTATTCGGGATATTGGCTGAACTGATATCACAATACACGATCAAGCAAAACTTCATAGATCGGCGCCAATATTTGATCCCAGTATTAGATCGATGCATTACTAGTTTATATAATTAAGAATTGCGTTTTAATTTTGATTTCATGATTTAAATCTACTGGATTTCATGTTCTTAAAGCGAACCCTGGATATAATCACATGTTTATCCTAAAACACTTACAATATCATCACTTATGTAAATACAGGACAAAAACCTTGGAAGTATTTGTAGTTTTATTAAAATAGTTTTTTAAAGAAATTACATGGAGGCTGCCATTTTGCTGCGGTTATGACATAAAATAGTGTTGTCAAGGAAACAGGCGTTAGCAGGTAACTAAGCAACATGAATTCCTGGGTTAAACCTTGTCAGTTTGAGCCGGAGTTTGGCCACTATTTTATGTCATCAACCAAAATGGCGGCTCCCGGTGGCTTGAAAACAACATAAACAATGAGAATTATATAAAAATAGTAAGCAGTTATATATTTGTTTGTAATTTATTTTAATAAGCATGACCAGTACTAGTGTTTTAGCCAGATTTGTCTTCATTTCCAGGGTTCCCTTTAATCACACAGCATGCATTAACTATGACTCATGTCAATAACTGCAGAGTGTGTATAGCTCTATTGTGTTGCACAGCAGTGACTGATGGGAGGTGTCTGTCTGTTCCCCCTCTGTGTCCTTGTCCACAGTGACACTGTCATTGCCCACTTCGTACCTCTGCCCACTTTGTACTTTTAGAGCAACTGCGCATGCGCCGGCCGAAATTACGTCTTTTAAGCACATTATTTGTAAGTGTACAATTGATATTATTCATTTATACTGATATTTATTTATGTATCTCACAAAGGTTTGCCAAAAGAAAGCCAAAACGCCGCACTTAATTATCGCCGTTTTAAGCTAGCAGTTAGCAGCCGGAACTAGCTTAATCGGGCATTTACGGCTTTAAAATAGCAATAATCTCACTTTACAAATAACTGCTTTGTTTTAATCTGTAAGGGGGTTTACGTTTACCAGTTTAGTTTCGTCTGTGTTTAATTTAAAATTTAAAACGAATAAAACAATGTAAAAGAAGTAAAGCTAAAGGTACGAAGTGTGCTTCCGGTACGAAGTGGCAATGACAGACACTACCAGCCCATCACTGCTGCTGTGCAGTGACATTGGATTCATGCAGTTAAGGGCACATAATGACCATGGTACTAGTGAATAATTAAAATTATTCTTTTGTTATCAAATTACATATGTAATTTGAAATATCGTGTGGCCTTTGGCATAGTGATCTGTAAATTTAATTTAAATTATTTATTAGACAGATTATTATGGTATAAAATGTATGAGGTGTAGGCATGTTGTGTGCATGACTCTGGCAATTGATAATACAGTATGTTGAATTCATCCATGAAATCTACAAATGCTTGTGAACATCCTCCCACTCACAAAAGGCTTTTGACAGTTGAAGTCTTTTAGTACATTTCATTGTAGATACAGCATAGTGCTGGCAAGTTGTCTAAGACAAGGTGATGCCGGAGCATCTTGGGGGATGCTGAAGCGTGCTGATGGTTAGAGAAAGCATTGTTTGTGATTATAGTTCATTGTTTTTAATGGTCTGCTAAACTCAGAAGATTAGAAAACTCAACAACTTCTCAGGGCCAAGAAAATTAAGATCACAATTATTGGCTTAGTATTTTTAATCAACAGGTTTTTAAGTCAGTTGTATAGGACTGGATGGGTACTTCTTAAAGATACCACTGTTATTTTTTGTTTCACAAATCAATATTTTCAGCACAAATCAAATACTAATATAAAGCTAATCCTTGTTTTTGTCAAATTGACCTAAGTCACTGAATTAAAACTTTCACGTCATGATACATGAAAAAGTTGAAGTCAGCTTTTTGTTGTTATTGCTTCTGTAATCTTTTCTTTTATAAGAAGTTCACCACCAGCTGCATGTGACAGTTCAACACTTTTAGTCAAGTGGACATTGTTCTCTATAAACTTAATAGGATGCATAATCCAACCACAGATCATGCATTTTGTATTGGGAACAAGTTAACCATTAAACTTTTACTGTCCCCAAACAACGATGACTTCACTCAGTCTGGTATGTACAGATGGACTGTAAATTGTTAACCAAAACAAACTCGAGTTAAACATTAGTTACAGAATCTGGCATAGCATCACGGTCATGTGACTATCTCATCATCATATGGTGTGTGTTAGTGGCTCGGATTCATTTTTTTTAACAAGAAATGAATTCGATTTGATTTAGTCAAAAGCCAGCTGTAGTTTGTTTTTTTAGAATTTATTTTGAACATTTCATGTCACTCAACGACAATTCACATTTTTTGCTTTATTCATTCACTCCAGATTTGGAGTTGGTAAGTTACTATTGTAGCCACAGCTGACCAGGGCAAACTGATGGAAGTGAGGCTGCCATTTTTCACCATCAGCCCCTCCGACCACCAACCCTTCATTTACACCAGATCTATGCTAACCTGACTCATGCCAGATGGATATGTGTGTAATTCTGAATTGAGTTCTACACAATATTAATCTGAAATGACTCAGCGAAAAATAAATTGTTATGGCACAATTTGAATCTGATTGGTTAAAGCGTCTGAACCTGGAAGTAGCCGAGAAGTCATGTTTTTTTGTTAAATACGGTTAAAAGAAAAGCACAAACTTCTTTCCCGTTGAAAAATGTTTCCTATTTTTGAAGTCAAAATAGTCCAATATTTTGCACAGCCATGTTTGTTTGGGTTTGATTGGTTTGCTTCTGTGCTGTGGTTGATCAGAATATACTGTATTTGATGGTGATTTTATGCAGAAATGTGAGAAATTTCAAAAGGTTCACATACTTTTTCATGCTGCTGTATTTATAATAAAAACTACAAGATAATCACATCAACAATACACAATGTGACATTTCTTGAACAGTTTTTACATTTATTTTAGCTGCTCTCCACTTGATTGATATTGTACTGTGGTCATACCTGTCAAAAGCCAGATCTCAGAAGCTAAGCAAGTTAGGGCCTGGTTAGCACTTGAATGGGAGACTGCTGGATTACCAGGTGCCACAGTGAGACGACAAGAGGGGGCTGTCGTTGTGTCCTTGGGCAAGACACATAACCCACATTGCCTCAGTGTTTGTGTACACTGGGTGGGTGAATCCGTGATTACACTGAGTGCCTTGAAAGGTGGCAGCAGCAGCAGCAGCAGCAGCAGCAGCAGCAGCGCTCATTACTAGTGGCACACAGGGAGAGTCTTGGAGCCTAATGTAGGTCAGGGACTGGGTGTGTAGGAGTTGGATTCATCTCCATTCTGTGATGCACTTGATTTTCCCTCGTGGGACGTTGTTTTCTTAAACTGGAGTCATTTTGATCTTTTCTCCAATTTTTTCCTCAGAGAAACTTGCTCTCAAGTAGTTATCCTTTTGATTCAAATTGAGGTGATTTGGAAGTCAAAGTTTGCCTTGTTCTGAGTCTCAGAAAACTATCAGATGTTTGATAAAACAATATTCTGAGTAGGGCCCATAGTTTGACTGATATAAAAAATCTGATCAATATGCTGTCTATATTGTACTTGGGCATGTTGTACCCTGTTTTAAAGCTTAGACCTCCAGAATATATTTCACATTAATGACTTCAAGTCAAATGTTCTTATCTTTGTTTAAAACAAAGCAGCCTGGGATGCAATAGTACAACCTAAACAAATAAAATAAAATTAAAAAATGTTGAACCAAAAAGGCCAATAAAGTTGCGTTCAGCCCTAAAGAGATGAGTTGGGCATTGCACCATTTGTACCAAAGCACATGAGTTCATAGAGACAAGTAATTATCAAAGCTTGTGCTGCAGTCAAAGTCATAGAAAGCTTTATGTTAATGTTAAGGATAACATCAATGCTGCTGCAGACAAACAAGTCTTACATTTTTCTCTCCAAAATATTGGCCCGGCCGATATGTTAATCTATCTCTAGTTTCAGCAGTGAGCTCTGAATCTGATAGAGCCTAAAATAACTAAAACAGTACATTTTGCATATATAAACCCATTTTAAATCGAATAGTAGGCTTTTTTATAATCACCTGCCAGTAAATCATTTTTCTGTTACTAAACATATAGGCAGTTATCAGTATCTCCAACCTAGTTAATCAATATGAGAAATTGGTTCCCAAAAATCCATATCGCTCAGGCCCTAATTCTGAGGTTGCTATATAAAAAAACTAGAGATGCACCGATCCGATACTGGGATCGAATATCGGTGCCGATCCAGGAAATTTTCCTGGATCGAGTATCGGCTCCATAATATCGGTTCAGCCGATATCCTAGTTGTGTTTAATTGGACATAATGAGATTTATAGGCTGATGTTGAGCCAGAATGTCTCATAATGTTTGACATTTTATGCTTTCTCTCTCTCTTTCTTTCTTCTCTTTTTCTTTCTCTCTCTTCTCACATCCTCTCTCTTCTCTTTCTCTTTTCTTTCTCTCTTTCTTCTCGCTAATTCTCTCTTCTCTCTACTACTCTGTCTTCTCTTCTTTCTTTTTTCTTTCTTTCTTTCTCTCTCTCTCTTCTCTTTCTTCTCTCTATTTCTGTCTTCTTTTGCTCTCTCTCCCTTTCTCTCTTTCTCTCCTCACACTCTCTCTTCCTCTCGTGCTCTCTCTCTTTCTTCTCTTCTTTCTCTCTCTTTCTCTCTCCTCTCATTCTCCCTCTCTCTCTCTTTCTTCTCTTCTTTCTTCTCTTTCTCTCTCCTCTTTCTTCTCTTTTCTCTCTCTTTCTCTATCTTCTCTCTCTTCTCTCTCTCTTTCTTCTCTTCTCTCTCTCTTTCTTCTCTCTCTCTCTTCTCTCTCTCTCTCTCTCTCTCCTCACGCTCTCTCTCTTTCTCTCTCTTCTTAAAGTTGTTCAGTTTTGTCTTGCGATATAAATAACACAATATGATCAAAAGTCTTATGTTTTGAAAAGGAAAAAAGAGCTATTTCAGTCCTTACACAAGTATCGGTTGATATCGGGTATCGGCAGATGCTTAACGCTAAAGTATCGGGATCGGTATCGGAACTGAAAAAGCTGGATCGGTGCATCACTAAAAAAAACCAAAAAAAAA
This sequence comes from Mugilogobius chulae, assembly GCA_038363315.1. NCBI lineage: Eukaryota > Metazoa > Chordata > Actinopteri > Gobiiformes > Gobiidae > Mugilogobius > Mugilogobius chulae. The sequence continues at coordinate 37,141,067 of CM076403.1, read as the reverse complement.
CAAAACCAAATGCTATTAAAACATTTGTTCCAATGTTGACAGAATCCTTCTGAAGTAAATATTTCCTTGTTTGTTCCCTCACGTCCAGAAGACTTGTGTGCTAATAGTGTGCAAGTATTGAAACAATGCTTTCTCGGGCTGAAACCAGCACTTAGGCCTCTGACAAACGTCCCTTTGTTGTGTGAGTCCACTGCTGTTGGCTGAACACTGTTTGTGCTTCACAGATGTTACAAAAGCTACAAGCTACATGATGTATGTGTTTGACATCCAGAAGATTCAGCTCCAGAAGGTGCAATGATTACCTTAAGGATGTCAACAACAGGGCCCTCAACAATTATTTTTGATGCAATTGACTAGTCAAGCAATTATGCTTGTTGCTTTGAGACTTTTTAAAACAAAAAGTATGTTGATATTTATGGATTAGGGCTTGTTGCGAGAATAAAGTGTGTTATTGATTAGACCTGAGCCCATAGTGGGACGAGGGCATTTTTTTTCTCATTTATTTGTTTTTAATAGTAAGCTGTGTTTGGTAAAAAAAAAAAAAATGTAGATAGTGATTACTCAGGTTACAAATTTTCCTAAAAAGTGCTTTAAAAGGTAAAATGTTTTTTATAGCATTACATTTTAGAATTTGATATTGGTAAAGAATGTCGATATAGAATGACTTCATAAAACCGTAAATGGTCACAGCCCTCTAATTAAAGAATTCATTGAGGTTCAATTTATATAATTGTATAAAGTATCAGGTGTTTTATTAAAAATCATTTGTTTTGTATATTTGCAGAATGAGTTTAGATGCAGGAGCTGCATGTAGTAGTAGTTGTACATGTTTGGACCTGATGTTGAAGAGCACGCTAGGCAGGGCTGTGTCTAAACATCTGAGGGAGAGAACCGTTAAATGTTTTTTAACAGCGGCCTGTGGGTTTATAGTCTGCTGCTGTTACAGACTTTTAATTAACTATTCTCAGTGTTGCTGCGCTGTGGCTTTCATTTTGGCTCAGGCCTATATACTGTACATCATAAAATGAACAACAACTTGAGTCAGAAGATGCTGGGACATGGCTGAAAGATTTTGTAAATGTTATCAATACATTTTTCATTTTCTGACAAACAGTGACTGCAATTAGCTAAGCATTTTATATACAGTATATATATTTTAAACTTTGCCCAAGAAGAGCATATCATTTAAAGAATTGCTGGATCGCTCAATGGGCCCTTTTCACGCTGCGGCTATGCTAGCTCCGGTTTGCGTGATACCTGTGGATAGTTCCTTCTCGTCCCAATCATTCCTTATGGGGAATTTGCCGAGATGCGCTAATATTAATTAATATTTAAAAAATTCACAGCACTGAGCGGATTTCAACTAGATAACCACTGGCAGCGAGTTCAGAGCTTCACATACAAGGTAAATACTTCACCAGAGAAAGACTGTGGTTTATAAAAGTGCGTAAGTTTGGCGCAATGCTAAATGCTAACAAATGAAATAGCGAAAAAAAAGCAGACAATTTAATAAAAATACATGACATTCTAGGCGTAGTGTTTTTGTATAAAGCTAGTTCAGTTTGTAGAGTTATTTTAAAATTAATAAATAAGGCAAGGCAAGGCAAATTTATTTGTATAGCACAATTCATACACAAAGCAATTCAAAGTGCTTTACAAGGCAGGAAAATATACATCAATAAATTAAACACAGGTTAACATTAGCTTCAGAGACAAAACGGCACATTTTATAAACACATGGTGAAGTATTTACCTCGTATGTGAAGCTCTGAACTCACTGCAAATGACTGTCTGGCTGTCACTTGTGTCCAGTTTGTGTCAAATAATTATTTTAATTAGTTTACAGCATTTGAGCTAGACTGCTGAGAGAATGAATTGATCGGAAACAACGAACCGCTGGTATATTCACACTGGAACTAGCCAAGCCGCAGCGTGAAAAGGGCATCACAGGACTTTCACATGGGCTGCTCTGGAGAACTAGACCACCGTGATTAGAAATGTTCCTCTGGAACAAGCTTGGCAAGAACAAGTCTCGGCCAAAAAACAGCTACGCCCTGCCAGTGATCAGATAGTCGCATGGAGGATGCTAGACTTTCTGAACATTTCTTTTGTCAAATTCTGTCTGTAGGTTTGGTTCATCTTGTAGAATATGGTGGGGTCGTATGACCAGATGTCATTGTCGTCATCATTTATTCCTCAAAGGGGTTTGGACAATATTTCTCAAGATAAGATGAGAAAAAAAGATTGTTTTTCATGACATTGATGAGTTCTTCTCATTTACAAACTGTGCTAATCGTTCACAATTATGGGGTCAAAATTTTTTATTTCTTTTCATTTAATGTTTTTCTTGTAATTTGTTGCATTTGGCTTCTCAAAACTTATATTTCACCAGTTTTTGACTTTGTCCATGTGCCCAAGCCAAATGCAGTCTCACAAGGTAATTTTTAATATTGTAGCATTTGTATCTCGACGTGTTGTAATATATTGT